>JAXGGA010000824.1:0-186972 GCA_038373865.1 Uloborus plumipes | reverse complement strand
ACCTACCTACCTACCTACCTACCTACCTACCTACCTACCTACCTACCTACCTACCTACCTACCTACCTACCTACCTACCTACCTACCTACCTACCTACCTACCTACCTACCTACCTACCTACCTACCTACCTACCTACCTACCTACCTACCTACCTACCTACCTACCTACCTACCTACCTACCTACCTACCTACCTACCTACCTACCTACCTACCTACCTACCTACCTACCTACCTACCTACCTACCTATGGTAATTCGTCATTGCGAAGAACATACTTTGAGTTTAAGATATCAAAATACATTTTTCTCTTTATTTCTTTTCTGACAAGGTATTAAGATTTGAATCTTCAAAAAACTATGCTGCTTCGTGTAGATCATCAATAGATGCTTTTCTGACCTGTTAGTAATCACCATCCGAACCTAAGAAACACGTACTGTTTCATTAAGGAGTTCCCTAGATCTTTCATGTACTGCGTGACTCAAATACCAATTTCGTGTATCTATTCTTGTATTAGGCATCTGTGATGGATTTTTTTCCACTTCTCCTGGCATTGCTAAGCCATCTTAGACAAGAAAAAATGCGTTTATGCTCTGAGCAGAGCACAAGTCATAAAATATGATAATTTCGAAATCAAAACGTTTGAAAATAACAACGTTTTGATGCACATTTTCAGATTACTGTAAACCAAGGACGTCATTTCAAGTTTTTAAAGGGGGGGGGGTCAAAGGGTAAAAATTTCACCAGAAAACATCGAAAACCAGGCATACTTATACGTAAATACATTGATTTCTCAAAGTCAGGGGGGTGGGGCAATTAACTCCCCCTTGCCCCCCCCCTAAATGACGGGTCTGCTGTAGACACAAAGTATATCTTTTACCGGACTTTTTTTATCCGTGAGCTAATTCTTTTGGATTAAAAAAGACGTTCCTGCAACGCCGAAACGCGTGTATAAAGTTACCAGCAAGTTTTGTTCATTAACACATTGTTGTTTTTAATATTAACATGATAATTATATTTGGCTGGCATCTGCATTGGTTTAATGAGAATCGTGACGTTAAATATCTGAGGGCAATCTGGAATCCATAGCAAGATCAGCGGCATTCTGATTACTAAGGATATTTACTTGAGCACATGCAGTGTAACATGCAATGCGGAAAAAATTATACAACATTGAAGACACTTGCATGTTCGTTTTTGAAACGAAACTTCTAAATTAGGCCATATTTTAGTCATTACTTAATGGTAGCTATTTTTCCAAAAACTATAAAATATTTTATTCATTCAAATAATATTAAATGTAATTTACTCAATGGTTTATTCAATGAAAACGACAGCAGAGAAAAATAGTTTATTTTATACAGTATTTGCAGTAGTTTGTTTCTCGATTTTTTAAATGAAAAATGTTTCTTTTTTGCTGCAGTTATTATAATCGAGCTCAAATCAGGAGAATTTTCAAACTCTTTGCAAGAAGAGCTCATAAATGCCTTTAGTTCAGGGTAATTTTTACCATTAAAATTTTTTTTAGTGAACTATAATACTAAGAATGAAGTTTTGTCAGCGAAAAACAAATCATAAGTGTGTTATCGGTAGTGAAAGTATGATTTCCCAGGTATGAAGCAATGCAAAATGCATCGTAATATTTTTGTTTAACACATCTTCTTTGAGAATTTCTGAGCATAGAAAATAATTATTACGATGAATATCATTCTAAAATCAATAATAACAATACTAATAATAAAAAATCAATAATAATAATAATAATAATAATAAATGAGAACAATAACAATAAAAATAATAATTATAGAGCGATTCCATACCAAATCACCGAAAAAAAAAAAAGTTGGTCGCACGACCGACTCGGATTTTTTTTAATTTGGTACACAGCTTGATGGTATAGAAGTATGAAAAAGCCCAAAAGGAAAGTTACCTGCTCCACTTATTTTCTGAGATACATGCCCTCAAAGTTTGTCCGCCACGTCAAAATACTAAAAAAGTGATGTTATTTAATCATTTTTTATAAAAAATCGTACTCATGCAAAATAAAAGTGTTAGATATCTATGGAAACTAGTTACTCCAGGCGTTCTGAAAAAAAATACTAGAACGTTCATAATGAAAATTGCCAAGGTACAGGACTCTTTGAAGTTGTCACTACAAAAATTTGATTTTGCAGATTTTGCTAAAATTCAGGCATTTATTACAAAAAAAGGCAAACAAAACCAAAGGTTTTCTCACTTTCTGGTAGTGTACAGGTCCTCCCTGTAAATTGCTACGCAATAAATTTTTTGGGTTTCTCACTCCTTCTTGGAAATATTTTAGCTTAAAGATAAGCCGTAAGGCAAAAAATGCGTTTTTGGCCATCTTGGCAGCCATTTTTCTCATAAAGGGGGAGCAGTAGAAACTTTAATTTTTTTTTAAAACAAGCCACTGATATGTTAGCTATTCACAGGAAAAGAGTTTACTTTTGGTTATTTTCTCCATTAGGAGTTATCCTGCTAACAGGATATGCATGTTTTTCGCGACGACCATATGCTTTTGTTCCCCCTCTCATGGACTTAAAATTAATTAAACCAAAAAATAATGATATATTTATTATTAGCTGCATTATCTACCCAATATGTCATGAAATTTAATTTATTAAATCATTGAACAATAAATTAGATAATTGATGAAAAAAAGAAAAAGTATTTCTCTGATGCCTGAGCGTTATGCATTCATAATTATAAAGCACTAAATACTTTCTTGAGAAATTAATTAACATAAATGAGCTCTAAATATTTATATTATAAGCAATACCCAATCTTGTGATTGGGATACTCCTGTTTTTAATTGAAGAATTTCTTGAATATCACATGAATATCAGGAAAATAAATGAGGTCTTTTCGTTTGATGTAGGATATTTTATGACAAATTTCATTTGATGGGCTACTAACTGAGCATGGTGAGCAGAGCTATTAATTTCAGCATCGAATTCCATTTTACCTTATTAACAGTTAACTATTTACAAAATAATTAAATAAATAATTTAATATAAAGCCATGCTTGAAGAATTAAAATTAGTGCAACTAATTTATTCCCATACTGATCTTTACAAAATTGACATGCGTTGAGCACTGATAAGAACTGACAAGAAAACGTTTACTCACTAAAATATTAGTTCACAGATACTATTAAGCATACATTCTATTTTCCACAAAATAATACTGCAACAAAGAACAAGGGTATAAAGGGGTAGGTACTAAAGAATTTCTTGAAAAATCAATTAAAATAAAGGAACTTCGAATATTTATCTCATAGGCAATACCCAATCTTGTGATTGGATGTTCCTGATTGATGGCTATAAACAGGAGGATAACCTTGTTCTTTGTTGCAGTATTATTTTGTGGAAAATAGAATGTACGCTTTATAGTATCTGTGAACTAGTATTTTAGTGAGTAAACTTATTCTTGTCAGTTCTTATCAGTGCTCAACACATGTCAGTTTTGTAAAGATCAGTATGGAAATAAATTAGTTGCACTAATTTTAATTGTTCAAGCATGGCTTTATATTAAATTATTTATTTAATTATTTTATAAATATTTAACTGTTAATAAGGTAAAATGGAATTCGATGCTGAAATTTATAGCTCTTTATCACCATGCTCAGTTAGTAGCCCATCAAATGAAATTTGTCATAAAGTATCCTACATCAAACGAAAAAACCTCATTTATTTTCCTGATATTCATGTGATATTCAAGAAATTCTTCAATTAAAAACAGGAGTATCCCAATCACAAGATTGGGTATTGCTTATAACATAAATATTTAGAGCTCATTTATGTTAATTAATTTCTCAAGAAAGTATTTAGTGCTTTATAATTATGAATGCATAATGCTCAGGCATCAGAGAAATACTATTTCTTGTTTTCATCAATTATCTAATTTATTGTTCAATGATTTAATAAATTAAATTTCATGACATATTGAGTAGATAATACAGCTAATAATAAATTCATAATTGTTTTTTGGTTTAATTAATTTTAAGTCCATGAGAGGGGGAGCAAAAGCATATGGTCGTCACGAAAAACATGCATATACTGTCAGCAGGCTATCTCTTAATGGGAGAAATAACCAAAAGTAAACTCTTTTCCTGTGAATAGCTAACTTATCAGTGGCTTGTTTTAAAAAAAAATTAAAGTTTCTACTGCTCCCCCTTTATGAGAAAAATGGCTGCCAAGATGGCCAAAAACGCATTTTTTGCCTTATGGCTTATTTTTAAGCTAAAATATTTCCAAGAAGGAGTGAGAAACCCAAAAAAATTATTGCGTAGCAATTTACAGGGAGGACCTGTACACTACCAGAAAGTGAGAAAACCTTTGGTTTTGTTTGCCTTTTTTGTAATAAATGCCTGAATTTTAGCAAAATCTGCAAAATCAAGTTTTTGTGGTGACAACTTCAAAGAGCCCTGTACCTTGGCAATTTTCATTATGAACGTTCTAATATTTTTTTTCAGAATGCCTGGAGTAACTAGTTTCCATAGATATCTAGCACTTTTATTTTGCATGAGTACGATTTTTTATAAAAAATGATTAAATATCATCACTTTTTTAGTATTTTGACGTGGCGGACCAACTTTGAGGGCATGTATCTCAGAAAATAAGTGGAGCAGGTAACTTTCCTTTTGGGCTTTTTCATACCTCTATATCATCAATCTCTGTACCAAATTAAAAAAAAATCCGAGTCGGTCGTGCGACCCCCATTCGGTGATTTGGTATGGAATCGCTCTATAATAAAAGTTAGTATTTTTCAATTACTTACTTATTTGTATTTTAGTGGTGTGATATTTAGCACTTCTAATTAAGCAAACTGCGATATATATATATTACAAAAATAACTACAAATGTCAAACGAAATAAAAGTTTCCTGCTATCTCTTATGAGTTTCTAGTATAATATTTAAAGGCTTAAAATATAATGCATGCGGATATTTCCCCCTTCCAATTTTTTTGTAAAACTCTAAATGAAATTATAAATAAATAAGCAAATAAAAATAACCATATTGCAACACTTTGATCAGTACATAAATACGCAGTAGAAATAAAATAGTAAAATTAATTAGTAATGGATCACACTTGTGCACTTGTGAACTATTTACTTGCTTACTTTTTAGCGTCAGCAAAATGTCATTTATTTCTATCAAAAGTATGTTTCTTTACAAGACACCGATACCAATAATTCTCCTGGAATGTTCTCTTCAGAAATCCATTCTACTTAACGGATGGATGAAGTATGATTCAGAAGAATACAAATGGTCATATAGAGACGCATAAAACTGAAAACCATTTCTTGAATTGGCTTATAAAGGCTTATAAGTATTTGTAAAACGTTGGGTTTAATATACTACGTGAACAAAAGCTTAAGAAAAACTGGAATAAATTTCTCTTGATAAGATATTTAATTTTTTTGATAGTCGCCATCAGTAGAAAAATAAGATAACATCCCGTTTAATCTCCAATAATATGAAATAAAACACAGATACATAAATAACAGTTTCTCAAAGAATCTAATTTCTATGGTGAGATATTCTTTTTCTGCTCTTATGTTTAACACTGATATTTCTGCTAAGAGTTGCGTCCCTAAAACACGTTCAAATTACACAGTGCATTTATTAGTTGCTATTTTGATGCTCCACTCTTGTATTCTCTAGTTTGCCATTTAATTCTCTAGAACGTCTTTTTATGCTCTATACTGCTGTTTTCGTAGGCCCATTTTCAAGTTTGGTGTGCTCAAGTTTTTTTGAATGCACCTTAGGACATTTAATTTTATTAAAAGTATTGCAGTTAATTTTGAAAGTATAGGTATCACCCTCCAGAACAACAACGTGTTTTATTGTAAAAATAAAGTGTTCCATTAGTTTGTCCTCTTGAACATGCATGATATTAATTTCTAAGAAATAAAAACTACATAAAATAACATTTTTTTTTACTTAGGCTAGTCTTAATGTCTCTCCTAAGTGGTCTACTGTCACTACCCCGGCTGTATGCCGGCCGAAATGTACCAAAATATCATAATGTGCGTATCATATAAGGTGATGAGTAACCACCCTAAATTTGATGAATGACCAAAACAAGTAAGATATTCTGTTTTAAATTGGTCGCAAAACAAAAAAAAAAAGAAAAGAAAAAAGTCGAACTAGAAAAGAAAATACGTTTTGAAAGTGTCTCTATAAGTGGATTTTAAATTAGGTATATATTTTTTTCTGAAACTATCTTATCCATTCTTTATCTCTGTAAACAAATAAAATTAGGGTTAGTCTTTTATTAATTTTTATAAGCCGATTCATATGCAATATGTACAATAACGGCTATAGATTACTGCAATTCGAAAAAAGCTTTTTTTTTTCAATTTAAAATATAGAAATATTCAAAATTATAAGCTCAATATGATACAAGTTTATTCCGCAGATGTTTAATCAGATGCTAAACTATTGTTCAAAAACTGAATATAGAAAACGAGCGCGAGATGCAGAAAACAATAAATAATTATCTGCTCACAGGTTTAGGTTTTACAGGGAACTATTTTTTTTAAATAACTGGGGGAAAAAACCTTGTAACTTCGAAACAAGTTAAGTCAAATTGTTATTTTCGTGTGTATATGCTTTCAGTGCTGCATATTTATTAACTATACTCTTTGTTTATATTCTATTCTATTAACTATATTCCTTGTGTTAATAGCTATATGTTCGTCGGTTTGTTTTATTTATTTATTTAATTACTCATTTTTTAAAACCTTTATATAGCTGTTTAGCACCTACCGAAATCTTTTTAAGGAAACACTTAAGAAAAACTTATACAATCTTAAAAAAAGTAAAGTTTGAGTGACTTACAAGCAAAAAGTTTAATAATTAGCATTAAATATTCCCTCACTTCCTGATTAAAATCTGAAGCAGTCTAATGATGAAACTCCTCTCTTTAAAACTTATTTCATCAGCGTTTCATCAAACCGGAATGCGGACCATTTGCAGCTGGAAAATAGAGTCTCTCTGAAAAGCTTCATTTTCCGACAAATTGTCTGAAACCGTAGCTAATTACTGAACATTGTGTTTCAGTCTTTATTGTACCTCTGTGTCGGTGATTTATAAAAGAGACTTTTCCGATAGATGAGCACTTTTTTCCGCCTCTGTCACGTGTTCGGACAGTTTTATGTGTCTCTCGCCTCTCTTTATTCGTCCTGATGGCTAAGGGATGGATCAGATGATTGTACTCTTTATCTCTGTGACATTTAATTATTTTAGCCACCATTTTGTTGGAGATGGAGCTGATAAATTCTTCCAATGCACGAGAGGTTAATCACAGTCACTTGTTTCAACGAGAAGCACTTGACTGCGTGCTATAAATTTTGAGGCGTGTGGATGTTTTCTTAAACAATCAATGAGTGCGTAGTTGGCACAGTATTTGTTTTGCATTTATTTTGAGTACAGTATGAAGTTTTAACTACATATCTTTAACCGAAAAGTATGTCTTCATATGCCCACGCACATTGTGTGCGGGTGTGGGCGTGTGTGTACGTGGGGGTCGTGCTTGGAGGCATTATAATTTGAAGACAAGTGTTGTTTTTAAAGTAGATAATTATCGTACTCAGGGCTTGGCTAATAAGGTTGTTGTCCCCTCTGTAATTTTGTTACTTTTTTTTTAATATTAATCAAAGAAAAAAAATCCTTTCTTAGTGCACACAAATCATGAGAAAAATTTTGCAAGTGAAAACGAAGTACAAAGAAAATAAAACTGAGACGAAAAAAAAAAGGACGAGGCAGCCACCAAGAGAGGAATAGTGTCATTTATCAGGTGGCAAAATTCATTTTGGTAATAAAATATTAAAAAATAAATAAATAAATAAATAAAATAAAATAAAACATTTGTTGTGTTTAAAGCTATAAAGGAACGAAACATCCGTGAAATGAATAAAAATAAAACAAGGGTATTTTTCCAGTTTCAATTATTTTTTTTTAATGGAAGAAAAAAACTTATATATTTATAAGGAATGTCCGTAAGCCTGCATTATTCAAAACAACTTAGTGTCTCTGAAATATACATATAAAGCCTTATAGAAAACCTTAGCGAGCCTCAGTTTTAAAAATTAGTGGATTTAACAACATCAGAGCTTCTTAGAGCCGCGAATAAATTTATTTTCTTTTAACCAAAATATGGTCATGAAATTCTTCAAAAAGTAGAGAAAAATACATAAATTGCCGAGAATACTTTAAATAAAAGCAAAAATTAAATGGGAAATGACAATGAAAATATTGTAATAAGATGTCAACAGTCGTTATAGATGTTTAAAGATAAAGAAAAACATAGATTGTTCTTTTCAAAAGTGTCATGTGGTACGACACTTTGAATAAAATAAAGTGAAAATAGTGATTTACGGTGTCATTGCGAAATGCCACCGTAGATCAACATATTAGGGTTAAAATAAAACTGTTTATTATGAAAAACCAAAATAGTAAAGTGATTTCTGCAAAAGTTAAATTTAGTTAGGACTTTTGAACACATTTTTATTGAACATTAGACCGTCCAAAAAAAAAAAAAAAAATGCGCATACCCACTAAAGTTGGGCCAAGTGACATTCTAAAGTTGTGGTAAAATTTTTAACCAACTATTTTAAGATTAACAGACCTCTTATGAACACCTAAAATCCTTTTTATGCCCTTTTTTCGGTGCAAAATTTGTCTGATGCAACAAATATTTAAAAAATATTTTTTGTTCGTTATTCATTAGTTTGTACATTTTAAGCATAGTATAGTTTAAAACAGGACGTTTTCTACATTTAATGTAATCAGTTATTGTTCACTTCAGTGTTTTCAGACTTCTAAAACTGTAATTTTTAGTCGCCATCTTAGGTAAACGTAACACTTCCATTTTGTTCTCAACTTATTGTAGCTCTGGAGTTAAAATTGTATGTCAGCATTTTATACAAAAACTTAAGCTTTTTAATTTAGTTTTATTTATTGCAAAATTTTTCAGAAATAAGTTCAATTTTAATGAATGTTTTCTATAGTTAAATAGCTTATTGTAAAATATTATACTTATTGTAAAATAATTATAAAGTATATGAACATTGACTTTATAGTTATTTCACAATAAGTGGTATGCAGAATTCCAAAGTGGTTTTTGCAACATCATATCCACACTGAAATATAGCGAATATAACAACTTGTTTCAGTTTTTGATATACATAACAACAACCAATTACGAACAAATGGTGAAGCAGTCCGCCGCGCCGGCTATTTCATGATTTAAAGGTTCGGAAATTAACATTGTTAGAAAGATGCTTAGTTGCACCAGCAAATATACCGATACCACAAAAACCAAATGTTGTGACCAAATTGAAAATGATCTATGAAAAATATGCCCGAATGTATAAAAATAAACATAGGGCATCCAAGAGACAGTGATAAATTGAAAAAAGAAATGAAGAAAAAATGTTTGATAATTCGTATGCAGACTGTAATATACCATTAAAATACCTGAAGATTGGAAGTTCCTTAAGGACCAGGTTGAGAAAAGGATGAATTTTAAGGGGAGGTGAAGACTGACATTTAAAAAAATAGCAAGAAAAGAAACAAACAAGAAAAGGTAATAAGAGAAATCAGGCAGAGAAAGCAAAAACAGAAAAACAACAAAGTATTTTATTTGAGTCTTCAATTGACGCTGCATCAAGATTGGATATAGATGAATCAAAAGCGAGCACTTTTGTTAAAGTGATTCGATTTTTAAAACTAACACCGATTACTCTTGGTGAAGCTGATCATGTTAATGGCTGTATGTTTAGTTCCAAGGTGCCTATCACAGGACAAGATGGATGGCCAAATGTGTATACTGCTTGAAGAATTTGTGCTTTCACGAAGGAATACAAACTAGCATCTTATGAGATTTTAGTATTAAAAAGAATTCTGTTCATGACAACAATCTATGCAAAATTGTGGCTCAGTACCGCCAGTAACTGCAATGTGCTCATAATGACTTACATATTTTATAAATACTAGAACTATGCACAGAAATTGATAATGAAGTCTCTCTTAGAGCACTTATTAAAAACTTAAAGAGAAACTTTGATATATAATTGGTGGGGGGTTGGATTAGCTATTTTTACAGATCGCATGTCACCAAAGGAAAAGGCTGCAATAGTAAAAGCTTTATAGCATCCAAAAACCAAAAAGGTTCTTAAAAGACTAGAAGCCAACCATGTTAAATCTTTTCAGAATAACATTATCATATTTTGTTAAAGACCGGATTTAGAATATGTTTACTAAAATGAGACTGGATAATAATTTGTGTTAGTTGATGCTCAAATTTTGGGCTAAAAGAAATAAATACAATTAAGCTAAGGAAATAGGGTCTGAATTGAAGGTAGTAAAGGAGTGTGCTAAGCGAGAAATTAAATTAGCAAGTGATTTCAATTTGCAACTTACTAATAATGATGGGCAACAGCGGCTCATTTTTCAAACAATGAAACAACACGGCAAATAAGCGGCATTGGTGTATAAACTTTTTTTAAAGTAATTTTTGCATAAAGAGTATTTGAGATTGTAATTATTGCTCATTCTTAAAAGAAAAGTATAGATAGAAATGCTTTTCTATTGAGTAACTTTTATAAAACTTCGTGAAAAAAAATTACTCTATAAATTAGGTTTTTGAAACGTTTAATGATGCTGAGCTATCACTTAATACTCTTTAAATTGCTTAACATTTTGCAAGATAGTTATTTATACCAAATGTCACAATTATGCGAGGTATGCGAGTTCAAATTCAATTTTTTTTCCATGCAATTTTAGGACGGTCAATTGGACACAAATAAAAGAAAATAGGAACTTAGCAACGAAATAGAGAAGGAAGGTATCCGCTAAGATGCTAAGATAGTCCCATCCTTCCGAAAAGTTGCTTAAAATTGCTCTTTTAGAACTTCGATTTTGATAAAATATGGGTTATAGTCAAGAATACCATCCTTTTTTTTTCAACCTTATCCAAAATGCGCTGTAAGGGTGACATTGGCAAAAGTTTGCAGATCATTTTTTAAAGTTTACTAGCATTTTTTTGTTCCGTCTGACTCACCAGCGCTTTTTATAATAGTTCAAATATAAAAATGCCTCCCCACAAAAAAACTATTTTGATTTATGCAGTATAAAATGTTTGACATTTTGTTACCAAAAAAAAAACTAGATCACACAAATATATTTCTTTAAAAATTTGATTTTTTTCCTTTGTTCCACGATGCTAAATTTTTATTGAAAATACGAAGCGGAAAAATATTCTCGACTGAATTTTTAAAGCGTATTTCTGACTGAGTGAACTAAAAAAAATGTCGCTGAAAAAAGTTTGCATAAGCTGATGAATGTACAAAGATGAATCTACTTATACAATAAAGTGAAACACATACAATAACATAGTCAATGAAATAGAAACAACATTTTCGAAATCAAGAAATCAGCAGTGCAGTTCATCAAACATTCAAACATGTAAAGAATAGTAAAATATATTTGCTACATGTTTTGATAAATATTTATACTATTCGCGTTTTATTTTATGAGCACAAAAATTTTTGCCACGAATGATAACACTTTTGCAACGGAGACGAGACGAGACATTCAATATTTCGCTCCAAAACAAGATTTTTAGAATCAAGGAAATTGCAATACGCTTCGAATCAAAAAATGATATGGAATGACGATATTTTTGGAAGGGTGCCAAGTTTGAGAATTTGATGAAATGTTTTATTGTCTTTTCCAGAAGGAAAAAGTGTTTTTGAAGTTTCAATATAAAATCTTGTTTGTATTCAAAGAATGGTTAGCTAGTAATATAGGATTTTATTAAAATTAAGGTTAGGAAAAATAGTGAAGTAGTAAAAAAGATACTTGAGCAATCTTTATATCTTTAAAATGTCACCTGTTTAAATATTTATGAAACACACTCTATTTCATTCTGCACAAAATTTAAGATGATGAAGTTAAATGTTGTTTTTACAGAGTTGATTCAACTCTACTCTTTTTTTTCAACGATAGAAATTTACTTATTTTTGAGTCATATCATACGACGTAAAGTCTAATGGTAAAGGAGGGAGTTAGATAATACAAAAATTCAAAAAAAAAAAAAAAAAACATAAATTAATCTCGCTTTGGAAGGTAAATTAAAATTTTGAAACTTTTACCTTCGACTTTTGGTTTGTTAAATTTAATTTAAAAACCACACCTCTGGTTATCTTATTTTGAAATATGAAAAATATCCCATCAAAAACAAAAAGCGTTTTTCCTAATCTGTACCCATCTATCAGTTGACACATGGAGGTGGGTAAAATGACGAACAGCTGAAATATAACGTTAAGAGAGAAAATGATGCTTCAAAAAGGCGCAAAAACAGATTAAATTGGTAAGACCAGTATGTTTTCCCATCCTAAAAAAACATGTTCGAAGCATGGTGTCCACTTTTTTCCTTAACAATTGTTTTCTCAGTTCGAAACAGCTTGAAGGGGTGGCTCTGATGGAATAATTAAAAGTGATTATTCTCCAATGATAGACTATGTGCATTTTACAGACTTCTAAATATACTCTAAGATGTTGCTACCCGTTAAAGAAATTCAGATCCACGACAAAAATGGGTTTTCTTAATTTATTGTTTTCACTATTTTTGGATAAAAAAAATAAAAGATTTTGTTTTTGTTTCCAAGTTTGGTTTTATTCGAACAACTTAAGTGCTTATTAGTTTTGTATCACTCGAAATGATTAATAAATAAGTCGAGATGATTAATGTAAGATGATGTGGAACGAGATGATAATGTGATTCGGCCGGGTGTCGAAATTCCCCCCTCTATTTCCAAACTCGGCTGGCAGACTGTCAAATGAGTAATATGGGACAACGTGTAAAAAAATACAAATGAACACATGGGTTAAAAACCCTGAAAACATTTGCGTCGAGGCTGCAAATTGCAAGCCATCAATGCATCATCAAAAACGAAGAACGGTTCACATGTCTAAACCAATCAAGTGAGCGAGAAATGAGAGACGAACCGAAATAAAGAAGACCTATGTCAGCGGAACAACAATGATATCTATACACAGGAAAACATTAAGGACGAAAAGGTTTTTCAAAGGAAATATTTCCAAACACTAAGGAAAAGAGGTGTGCATGACAAATCGTTAACAGCTAAATTATTTTTTTCCCAAATGCAAAAAGATTACCAAATATGTGAATCGGAAATGGAAGAAAGCCATGAATAATTTTGGCAGAACAAAAAAAGAAATTATGATTTGCTGAACCAACAATTTTGTCCAATAGAGGATAGTTTTCAGTATTGTTTTTTTACCTGTCCTGTTATGCTTTTATTAATTAAATGTTTTCCAAATGCAAAAAGAGTTCCAAAAATGTGAATCGTAAATAGAAGAAAGCCATGAATAATTTTGGAGGAAGAAAAATCGAAATTATGATTTGCTGAACCAACAATTTTGTCCAATAGAGGAGAGTTTGCAAACTTGTTTTTTTACCGGTCTGTTATGCTGTTATTAATTAAATGTTTTCCAAATGCAAAACGATTTCCAAAAATGTAAATCGTAAATGGAAGAAAGTCATGAATAATTTTGGCAGAAGAAAAACCGTAATTATAATTGCTGAACCAACAAATATGTGCAATAGAGGAGAGTTTGCAATCCTGTTTTTTACACAATTATCGTGCTTTTTTATACGAAATTTAAGAAAACGTCGAGCCTGCCCTTTGTATACCAATTTGCGCTGACAGGAAATACTCATACACAATCTGTCAAGTTCCTGAAAAAGGTGTTTTCGTTGAAAAAAAATAGTTTATTTACAGGAGAAAAAGAGATAGAAATATTAAACTTTTTCTGTCACCTTTTCGCCTAGTCACACACTGTCAATTGTCTAAAGCATTGCAATTGTTTCTTCATGATTTGAACAATGCCTTTATTAAAATTTGCTTTTCATTTTGAAATGAAAAGTTCAATTGTTTCCCGGGTACAGTTTGTAAAAAACCTCAATACATATTTTTTAATGCAATTCGGTTCTTAAGGAAACCATTGGAATTATTTTCAACATTTTTATTTTAATTTATTATGCCTTAAATATATACTTTTTGAATATACTCCAATAGATGTAAAAAATATTACATAATCATAAAATTATCAATGCCATGAATAAATTCGTGGTACGATGGTCATTGCTTGAATCTATTCTGAAGAATTTCAAGCCTTTTTATTTCAAGCTCAACCAATGAAAAGTCATATTTTTGACAAGGAAACTGCTGAGAAAGAAAAACGGAAGAGGTTTTATTTTTCTTTTCTTTCAAAATGAAAAATGGATTCAAGAGTTCAAATTCTAAAAAGCACACGTTTTTGACAATGCAATAAATAGTCTGCATCTTTTATTAGTTAGAATACGTAGTTTTTGTCGAATATGGTTATTTTTTGTGATTTTTTTTCTACTCTAAAAAAAATGCTTACTTTTGCATCCCTGAATCCAAGATTTTTTTTTTTTCTGGAAATATGAAACATGTTTTATGAGCAACGGTATAAATATTTGCTCTATTTTAAGGTACTTTTCTGACTTTAAATGCTATCCGCATTTACTTTTAATGCACTAGAAAATATACTATTTGCATGTATAAGCAACAAAGAAAATGTCTAATTGGCAAAAAACAGTGTTATTTGAAAACAATTTTAAATCATATTTCATATTCTTTGTTTCGCTTTGAAAACTTATTTAAAAATTATATAAATCATTGATATAGCAATCATTTTTTTTCCTATGATACTGACCTCCGTTCCTTTTCCATTATCATTTTAATTAGTTAAATAAGTGCATATTTTTATATTAATTACAAAAATGATTTAATCTTTCGCGAGTGTGATAAAAGCTTTTTTTTTGAGCATTTCGGAATTATTTGCCGATTGAAAGTGTATTTTCCCGTATAAAATGACATTTGTGTCGAACTTCTTAAATATCAAATGAGAGGGTTTTTAGCAATTTTACACTTTATTGCTGTAAAGCATCGATTTTATAGTTTTTTAGTGTAAAATTAGTAATTTTTACGTTTGCTACTATAAATATAGCTGTATTCTAGTGTAAAAACAGCATCTATTCTTTACAGTGTACGTTTAAAACTCAAAAATCACATCTAACGAAAATAAAAGAAAAAAAAGTCGGTATTCAGCCACACTGTAGAAACTGGAATGCACTGGAATCCGTGGTACCAGTCCTGTTTACGGAGAAATCCAATTTCATTAAAATTTTGCTGTAGAAAAAAACGCGTGAGATGCAAACATAGAGGACAGAACCCGAGTCTGCTAATCGCGAACCGGTATGATATCCACCTCACCAAATGAGACACATTAAGTGAAAAAAAAATGGGTTGTTACGTGCTTTGCACCGTAGTTCACTATGTGTATCAATTGACGCTGCAATAGCTATTTTTTCAAGCACAATTTACTGTAAAACTTTTCGCTACTGTAAATATTCCGTTTTACTGTAATATTTAAAATGAAAGTTTCCTGAAAATCTGACAGAGTGCCTATGAATAGTTTTTAAATTGCTACTTTTTTCTCCCATTCACCTCAACATTTTTATGTTGATATTACGATCAACTGCAATTTTTTAGAGCTGTGACCAAGAACTCGTCTTTAATTACAAACATTTTAGTGAAAACCAAGCTTACTGAAAATGTTTCCAGATTTACAAAAGAAAAGTAACATATTTATGCATCTTTTATTTTATTTAACTTGTTTGATTCCTATTAAATACTACGCACGGCAAACTCTTTACTTAACAGATGAGATAAGTCGCAAATTTTATCTTCATTCACCACACTATCTTTGACATCGCAATCACGATTTTTTTTCCAACTCAGAATATTTTTATAGAGATAATATACTATCCTGCAGTGCTAAGCACAAAAATCGTGTCTGCACTTCTTAACAAAATTGAGTTAGTGTCTAAATCCATTTATGCCCAGTAGCCTAAAAACGGGACGATTGTTTGTCACTGCATACAAAAACCTGTAATGGGTATATCATTTTACTGAAGCTATTTTTCACAAGTTAAATGGGTCTATCTTCTTGAGAAAAATAGTTAGAGCTACTATTTGGACATCAGATTTTATTTATTGACAGCTATTTTCAGACAAATCAGTCAAGCAACGATCCAGCACAGATCGGTAGCCACAGATAGTAAGTTTTTTTTTGCGAACTTATTTTTCATAAAACTAAACTATTTTAAAATGATTTGGTTAAAATTGATTACAGATGCCTTCTGTAATGTTGCTTTGCAAAAGTAAAGACAAGTAAGGTCGTATTTTGCTCACATATCTGCAAAATATCCCATAAACAGGACGTTAAATAACTTAATAAATATGGCAATGACGATCTATTTTACGCCTAAAATGTGTGTAAATCATTTCAAGGAAGATTCTTAAGCAGATAAAATTGAAAAAAAAAATGTTGAAAAAAACTTAAGCATATATGTGTTAAGGTGGATTGTTGTGATGTATCTTACCGAATTCAAGTAATGTATGGTCATTTAAAGATTCTGAAAAAGTATCATTTGATTCAAATACATGGAATCGCAAAACTTTAAAGAGTTTTGAGTTGGACTGCAGATAAAAATTTTGTGCTTAGCACGGCGGTGAGTTTAGCTCTGTTATACTGAAAAATAATAAAACGAATTCAGATACATTTTCGTAAAACAAGTTTTTTAATTGTTCGTTACGATTTAAGTGCTTAAATTAAATGTATCTTAAAAACCAATTTAGCACTCATTCATGTTTGCAATTACTCGTAAAATCCGTACGCGTATTTTATATTTGTGAGTAACTTTATCAAAATACATACTTAAAGCCATTGTAATGTTTACAGCGGTCTATAAACTGGAAGTATAAATCATATATTTGACTGATCTAAGCCAAATTCATTTTAAAAAATTTGATTACAATTTAAAAATATAAGCATTAAAAGCATCCTTCATATTTTTGTAGCTATAAAACTCCATGCTATAACAAATTGGATTACCGAACACTCAAGACATTTTCTGGGCAAAAGGGATTAGAATATCAAGTTTATAGTTCGCTTCCTCATTTTGTGTAGATAAAGTTTATTCAATTTAGTTCGAGTAGCGATGAAAGCTTACATAACATTTCTTGCTCGCATGGTATTCATTCTTTTTCTCCTACGTACACATAAAGTTTTATAGTGAAGCAGCTACCTTTTATTTGAAAATGCCTTTGGTTAAAATGATGTGTAGTCAGTATTTTCTATGAATATAAAATAAAAAAAAAAGTTAAAGTTTGAAAATAATCTTAAAAATACATCGATTGTTTGTAAAAGTTACCGAAGTACATAACAGTGCTAAAAACTAATGCATAGTTTCATAAAATATTTTTTCTTCTCAATTTGATAGTTGTCGTGTTTATTAGTAATTAGTTAAATAAGGTTCCAACACGACAAACATTTATTTTTTATTAATACATGAAAGCTGGATACATAACATTGCAATTCTCAGTTTTGGAACAGGGCAAATTAATCTAGAAATAGTAACCATGGCAACCGCAGTAATTAACACAATTTGGTGAAACAGCTTGTTGATACCAGGTTCAAAACACAGCAATAGTAAAAATTTAAACTGTGCTTTTTATGTCTTTAGTGAAATTATGTTAAAACATTTTATTAAACTAAAATAATAATAGAAATATTAGTAATTAGTTAGTTAAGATCAAAATAGGTGATTCAAACGAATCCCAGAGTGGAAAAAGACAAAAGTGAGTTAGTTAAATCAATGTAAAAACTGAAAATTATCTAGAAAATGTGGTTTATTTTATTAAAATGAAATTATTTAGTTGGCTGTTATTCCAGAGTACCTACAAAAGTATCCTATTAAAGTCAAAGCTGTAACTGAAAGCTATCTTATAGGTGGAATTTTATTTGTATAAAGAAATCGTACTAGTAGTAATTATTTGCCAACATTCAGTGCCCGTAAAATGATCGTGGAACCTGCACCTTTCTACTTTGTTGCTCATTAAATTAACAATGTCAACCGAATACGATCTATGTTACTACCAATTCCATAACTAATAGGTGTTTATCACAACTGTCTCCTGAACTTCACTTAAACTTCGCAATTTTCCAATCCCGATCACATAATGTACTTCATAATTTAAATAGTCGTGCCTTAAACTGCAGGGTGTAATGAAACATATCCACAATCAGTTATAATGTAATTCTGCGAACCTTCTGTTCGAGCACAACCATTTGAATATAAAATTGATGAAATGGGTATCCAAGTCCATTAATATTCTAAACGCATTGCCCCTGTGATATGTCTTGGAAGATGTTCAATGAATGGTCCCACAGCAACAAGGTGAACTGTATGCAAATTTTGGAATCACATCGTAAAATAATACTTATTTCCAGTATCACATCCTTCTCAATAACGATCTTAGGATGAGTTTGGAATTAAGATGATTATTTCGATCATTTGCCCTTCGTCTATTCTTTATTCTGCAATCAACGTTCGCGTAAGTTGTTTTCAAAACATTAAACAGATTGTGAGTATTGCGGGAGAAAACTACACACGTCTTTGGAAGTCATTTTCGAATTCCCAAAACATCTGTTTGGAAGGTTAATAACGTTCCATTTAAGCACTAAGTCGCGAGCGAGAGAATTTGCATTGGGCGTAAAATTCAATAAAGATCTATTTCGTAGTCCTGTTAGTTGCTGTATCTGGAAGTCGTGGAGGAAAATTATAGCTAAACGACTTTGATTCACGTTCCGTACGAACAAACCTGGAAAAATTTTTACCACTAATTATAAGATTCGGAAGATTATTGTATCTTTTCATTCAATGCAGTCCCTAGAAACTCCAGATAGAAGCATAAGTTGTACTTAATTTGATTATTTACCGTAAAATTAATATTTTCTATATATCGATGCATGTAGGTTTTTTTTTTTCTCTACAATTTTTGTACCTCAGAACCAAACTAACGTAGATTCATCTTCGTTTCTTTTTAAGAGAGCCTGAAAGCGCTTGGCTGATGACTTCAAAGGGGACGATGGGGGTGTAGACTCGCTCTTTTTTACGAGGATAAATATTATTGTAAATTAATTTATTTCATAGAATTACGTTTTCATGGGTGGATGCCAAATAGGATTGTACCATATAATGCAGTAAAAATTTGAAAATTACAAATTTCAGACTTATGCTAGTAGGGCTCTGTTCTACAGATTTCTACATGCAATGCGAGCTATGTTTTGCACATGAAATCTTGAGAAAAGTGGGGTAAAAGGGCGAAACTAAGCTTCAAAAAATATTACCGCTTCAGGATGGGAACTAAAATTGTGAAACTAATACCTACGACTTCTTTAAAGTATTAATTTTAATAAAGAATAAGCTCTGGTTTCTCTTTTTAAAATATGAAAAATATGGCATTAAAAATAAAAAACCGTTTTTCATCTTTTTACCAACAGGCGGGTAAGATGACAAACAGCTAAACGTAAATATAAGGAGAGAAAAATTGCATTCTGAAATGCCTCCAAGCAAATTGAATTGGAAGGACCTGTGTGTTATCTTATCCCAAAACCTTAACACAATGTTAGTAGCATGCTGTCTACATCCGTTCCTCGCAACTATTTTCTAAGTTGGAAAGAGCTCGGCTAAATGATTCTGATGGAATAACTGTAAATGATTATTTTCCAATAATAGACTACTACATGTGTCTAACAGACTTCTTAACTATTCAATGATATTGCTACCTGTCAAAGAAATTCTTACAACTATTAAAAGGGCTTTTTTAAGTATATTTGTTTTGCTCTTTTCGACAAAAAATATTTTTGTTTTCCTTTTTTTTAAATACTAAAGACACAAACTTTTATACCAAACAGTGGACGGAAATCTGAAAGTGAAGTATGCAAAATAATAATAATAATAATAATAATTCGCTATTCATAATGAAACATAGTCAAGCGGTATGAAAATTTCCTTCTTTGTGTCCTTGTTGATTTCTTCCAAGTATCGGCAGTATACGAAACTTGAAAATCTTAATCAGCAAGATAAAATATTTGCATTGACGTTTAGAGTTTTTTTTTTTTTTTTTGTACTTTAAAAATTAATGAAGGAAGGTAAGAAATAAGTTACTCTCGTCGAAAATTCCTTACGTTGTACAGTCAAAAAATGACGTTGCACATTGAGACAATCCACAAGCAAGAAAAATCCATCTTGTTACTGCTCTCAAAGTAATCCCTTCGTACATCATTGTCAGTGTGCTTCATTACAGAACACTTCATAATTCAAAAATAATTTGGCAGAAGTTTATGTTGCTGTTGCATGTCCCCCTGGTTCAGAGCATCTAGACCAGGTCCATGAGACCATGTCGCTAAAGCAGCTCCACAAATACACGCTCCCCCTCACTCCACAGCAACCGAATGCGACTAGTTCATGACAACGAGTAAGATGCAGCTTCCAATTTAGTTGAGGATCCACATGTGGAGAAGTCTTTTCTCCTCGGCAGTCTGTTGGATTATGAGGTATGGAGCCAGATATAAGGTCTGGTCCGGTGCATCAATAACTTACTTAATCTACCATCCCCAAATCCGCTGGCTAGATACAGATCTTTCCAACATCCGAAAGGGATGGATTAGAAGTTTTATGAATAAAAGTATCAGAGATAATGTATAATCGTCATTTTAGCCTCCTTTTCCCTAAATGTAAAAATTTGGTAATTTGAGGTTTTATTTTGATTATGAAAGGAACCAAACTTGTTAAGTAACTTTTTTCCGTGTTTTTCAACGTTCCCGTATGCTACATGTGATTCACTGCACATAATTTTAGAGCCATTAGCCACACACGCATTTGTAGACAACCGTTCACTACATTAAACATTGCAACTTGCATTGTACTCGTAGATAATGTATTTCGTTCTCAAGTCCATTCTGTAGTTAGCAACACATTTTTATGCATGTATTTATTTGTTTCAAAAAATGGTTTGGTGTGATAGCTCATGAGATAAAATAATAAATTTAAACCAACCTGCAAAAAATAAAGTTTTTTTTTACAGTATGATACTGGTGGCAGAAGTTCCAGTTTAAAACTGTAAAATGCGCAGTGATAAATTGTAAAATTAGCAATTTCACAGTTTATTACTGTAAAGCAGCAATTTTACAGTTTGTTATCACAATATTAGTTTATTGAAAAATTAGCTGTATTATACTGTAAAAACAACAGTATAATACTTCAGCAGAGGTTACAGTTTAAAACTGTAAAATGCACACAAATAAGATTTAAAATTAGCAATTTTACAGTTTATTACTGTAAAATAGGCCTTTTTTACGTTTCGTCCCAAGTAGCACACTTCGTTTTTTAAGGGTTGTAAAATGGTTATTAACGTTGTAACAACCGCTTAAAAACGTTTATAAAACGTTTAAAGGTTATTTGTGCTACCTGGGGTTACTATAAAATTAACTGTATTATAATTTGAAAACAACATCTATTTTTGACAGTAAATCTACGTGATTTTTTTTAGTATTCCTTAAGTTTATCAGTAGGTGAGGATTCTGTTATTTCAGAGAAGCAAAATGGATGCAACCCCATAATACCATCGATTCTTATCCTAGTTATTATCGGCATTGGACAAATGCACTCACTATCATCAACGGATTTTTCTTATATGTATTACACATTTTAGCACCGATAATTCTGTACCTCAGAACCAGACTAACGTAAGTCCATTTTCGTCATTTTTCAGTAGATGGGAAAAACGATGTATTCGACAATCGTTTTTCCCCTCTACCGAAAAATGACGAAAATGGACTTACGTTAGTCTGGTTCTGAGGTACAGAATTGTTCCTCATCTGCATTCCAGAATAGTCAGTGAAGCATGCTGACTCCCAGTGGTATTGAATTTTTACTCTGTAATTGCGTTCTTGTGTATGTCGACGAAATGATGAAGGTATTTGTTCCGCTTTCTGATCATTATGATCACAAAACGCTTAGAATCACTTTCTAAGTGTTGTTTTGTAGAATGAAATTGACATTACTTGCCTCATTCTGAATTTTAAACATCAGTAAAGACATTCATTTGTGAAT
Organism: Uloborus plumipes; assembly: GCA_038373865.1. Classification (NCBI taxonomy): domain Eukaryota; kingdom Metazoa; phylum Arthropoda; class Arachnida; order Araneae; family Uloboridae; genus Uloborus; species Uloborus plumipes. Next base: position 164,868 of record JAXGGA010000824.1, on the reverse strand, counting down.
TTTATTTTATATCTTAAAGTGAAAAAGAAATATATATTATTAAATTTGTTTTGAATGTTATTACTGTTTGAAATATTTGAAGAATTAATAAACTGTCAAGCGAATAATAAATAACGCTTTTGTGTGTGAAACCTAGTATGAAACATTCATTATAAATTGCGATTGTTATTTATTTATTTTTTTGTAAAATATTTAACTTCAATTTTATAGATTTTATTCAAATTTTATGTTTATATAGAACTAGCCTCCTAAAAAATTAAATTGCAATACATGCTCTCATAAATGATTATTCCTGTGATTATTACTAATTTAAAAAGTCACAAAAAATCTAATATCTAATTGTTTTTTTTTTCTTTCAGGTAAGAAAATAATTTCATTGTTTGTAACATGTACACTTTTGGTGAGTTCATTGTTTGGTCAATTCATACAAGTACTGCCGTTTTGTTGTAAAGTCTGTATTCCCTTCTATTTCATCTATTTCTACTTTTATTTAAATGTTAACAATTAGCATTATTATAAATACGTATGTTGTTTGAGAAATTATTCGTATCTGTGTCATTATTTCTTATTTTCATCTGTTTTTCATAGGAGTGTTTCGTTTTTTCGTTGCAAGTTTTCTTTGTGACGAATCTGATTAACTCACAAGTGCAGCGCTTTCAAATGTAACTCTTTTATATTCTTTCCCAACTGTAGTTTAATGTAACCATCCAAATATGAGTCATATAGATAGTTACTTACTTTAGCCACTGAAATCGCACAACCTACCTATAAAAGTGTACTTTCAGTGTCTTATTTTAGAATTACCGGTTATTGAACACAGTTCAAATATTTGCTGTGTATGTATCAATGTTGGTCAAAACACAGTTTCCGTTCTCCCTATCCATTAGAAAAACTCGGACAAAAGAGAGGTCGACAGAAGTATCTCTATCAATACAATAATAATTTATTTTACATTGTTATCTCGGAGAAGCAATACATGTAAAACAATATTTCTTGAAAAATGTCTAAAATGAACAGTAAGTAAAATGCAATATACCGCCAGTTCGGTTATTCCATCCAAGGACTGCAGTTTCGTGCTTATTGGCACTCGTCAGCTTGGAATATGTTTTACCGAGGTGGAGGCAGAAATCTAATTATAGAAGCAAAAAGAGCCAAACAAATAGTAGCCAAAATGAAATTTGAGCACCAGCGAGAAACCGCACAATGTTACGATACAGCTCATAAATTTTAAGGCAGAGCTCGGGTACAAAGCAATAAGTAATTTATATTAACTTATTGCTTTAGTAAGTAAAATGTTTTCTGATATTGCGGTTTTTTTGTACAGCAATACCTTATTTTAAATTGCATAAACATTGTACTTAGGATCTTATTTTGACGAAATTGAGCATAAACTTGTGTAAAACGATGTGAAGTTAGATGTTTTTTTTTCATTTGTTGTAATATTTAAATCTTTAAATTATGTGGCGCGAAAATCATTTAGTCTTTCAAACCGGTTGTCCTAGTGATTTTTGTTCTTTCCAAATTTCAACCATTTTTTTTTTGAATAGAAAAGTAGACTGTTTTGGGAAAAACTTTTAATTATTGAAAAACTCGAAACATATGGTAGACTTTCATCGGTTTCCGCGATCAAATAAAGCTCCATCTTTTGTTGTAGTGAACGTCTTACTTCCATGTATTTCGCAACGAATATTAATGGTGCATAAAATTGTGTCCACGACTTAATAACCAAACTGGGTCATTTGGTTTACGTGTTATCTGTGTCATTTACATTTTCTATGACTTTTTTGATCAAGTAAAATTTAATTATTGTTAATAAAGTTATAACGTTGTAAATATATAAAGTATTTGTTGCAAATTTTCTTTACTATAATTAACTTGTCAGTAAATGTTCAAAAATAACACACAATTTCTATTGCTGAAACATTTTATTCGGGAAGCAAATGCATGAAGAGCATCTGAAATATGTTTTCCACGAGCACTAAGTATTTTACGGAAAATAATAATATGTAATGTCAGAAATTAAGCATAACAACAACATAATAAAACCGTAGACGTGGTAAGATATCATATTTATGATTAACATTTATCTATTTCACTGAAATTCCTAAACAGGTAAGGATTTTAAATATTTCTCATGCACACACTCATTCAAACTGTATCTCTCTGAAGTCACGTTTCCCTCCAAAACAATGAATATTAACATCAGAAATGAATATATGATTTCCCCATAAGTACCACGCAATCAATATGTATGTTGTTGTATTTTGTGCTTTATCCCCATGCATTAGCCTCAGCAATACGAAATAAAAGGAACGAGCGAACTCAGTATAAATCAAGAATCAAAAATTAATTATTTATGACTCGTGCTGGAATTTTACGAGCGAGGCGCCTTCCCTTTCCCAAACACTCTTCCTTATTTATTACTTGCGCTTGTGCTTTATTCGAAGGAACATTTTTACATTCAGCAATAAATAAACGGAACTTTAGAACGGATGATGCATGGTAAGACTATCAAACAACAGAAAATAATCTTATGTTTAAACATTCTTTTTTAATTCTCCTTTTTCGTCACACTTATCACAAGAAGTAAAGAGCCCATGGGTTTTTTCGCAGCTTAATCTTTTGCTGTTTTTGTTAGTTTTTGTCGAACGTGGGATTCATTGACATTGCTCTCATCTGTCATCAACAGAATACAAAGCAAATTTTCATGAGAGGCACTCAAAAGAAAATAAATTGTGCAGTTCTTTTGAGTGCAAACAATGGGGTGGTTTTTTGTTCTCTGCAGTTTTCATTGAAATTCTAGATGGTAAAAATAGTACTGCAGAAACAAACATGGAAAAGAAAACCTCCATATGTATGTATGTATTTTGCGTACTTTAGTATTTTATTAATGAACAGTACTTTAGTTTATTGCTTGCATTATCTCGTATTTCTAAAATGTATTTTAAGTATATTTGAGTAACACTTCTTCCTATCCCGTTTTTTGTCCGTACTTTAAAAAACTGTCTCACGAAAATGATTACTATCACCCAAGTAATGACTGTGAATAAATTTATGTGGCACAAGGTGGATTTTCTGGAGCAAAATGTATTTATTTCTAAAGCAAACCAAACCATCTTTATCATGCGTGTATTTTGTGCATAGGGTAGCTAGAATTTGTTTACTCTAATTAGTCTGTGCATATAGAACAGTGGCACGATTGTTTGAAACATTCGCATGCTTGTGAACTGACGAATATTTCTTTACAAATGAATTTAAAATACCTACTTTATAAATTCTAGAACGTTGTTTCTTTAATTCCTAAGTTGAAACGAAACACAGATACTACACTTTAATTACACACGCCGTTAAAGATAAAAACCTAGAATGACTGGACCAGAGTAGCGAGACAGGGTATTCTAGAATAATTTGATGCGTTACGCAATGGGGTGGCTTTTCTGCCGCCGTGAGCATTGAAGACTTGTGTACCGCAAGCATTAAATTTGCGCAGCCTACTGTTTCAAAAGTGCCAGTACTCAGATTCTAGGAAATTTGTAGTTGTACTAGAATTGTTGATATACGGGAGTCAAACAAACCGTGTAAGTTGAACAGTTGCTACATTAGTCGCAGAAATAACAGGAACGTTAATTTGAGGGGAGGTTAATGACCGAAAGTCAAATATTACCAAACGACGAAGTTGCCAAATCACTCGAAACAAAGGAAAGGGAGTGGATGAAATGAACATAATTTAACGGTTCCAGGACAATTTTTTACTCCAAGTATTGAACTAAAAAGTAATTTACGTTTTTAACTTATAAAATGATATTAATAGTTTCAAAACAAAAATGAAGTTAATTTAAACTGGAATAATCCACATTTAAAAGTACATATTATTTTATTAGGTCCCAAAGACTCACAATTAGCTGCTTAGGATATCAAAAAACCCGACTGACTTATTTTATGTATCGTTATTTCTTTCATTGACACACTTAATTCGGTCTGGAAAGCTAAGTTTCTTGAGGGTAGTAATGTTGTCTGATTATATTAAAATACGTGCATCACAAAATTATAAAAAAATAAGTATCACTTACTGGGGCATAGTGTAAAATCTCAAAAAAAAAAAATCGATAAACGTAAGGGCTATTGATTTATAAGGCTATTACGTTCTGTATGTATTTCTTACATTCAACGTTATCTTTTTCGCCTATACTTAAAATGTATTCGTGAGTGTTATTGATATTTTCAGCTGTTGCATATGCATGTGCGTTTTTTACAATTGGCCGGATTATCCACGGTTTTTGCTTTTCTGCGGTAATCGTGTCCCTTATTCCGTGGATAATTGAGAGTTTTCTGTATATATATATATATATATATATATATATATATATATTTTTTTTTTGCGATCCACATTTGGAAGGTAAGCGATATATTTATGCATAAGAACGTGAAAAAGCATTTCATTCCTTGCTAAAACAATAATAAATTATATAACTACGTTATAATCTACCGCCTGAAAGTTAAAAATCCGAAGTCAAAGATAAATATAATAAACGCTATAGCAACAATAGCAATAAAGAAATTGTCCAACTTTCTGCCTTTGCAGGTTTCTTTCAAAATTAAATCAGTCTTCAAATATATTTAATTAAATAAAATAAAGCTGACTAAAAGAACTTCTCCAACCTTGTAAAATAAAAAAAAAAAAAACATCGCTGATAAAACTTTTTTCAGAAAGCAGTTGCTATACCCTAAAGGCAAGAGAAGTGAATAGGATCTAAGAAGTATTCCGACATTCAATGCGTTTATGACTACTGCTGAATGTGTATGTTGGGGCTAGGCAGCGATATAGTTGTTTGAGTGAGCAATATATCTATATTGTGATACAGTATATCTTCGGGCTTGAGAGAGAAAGGTTTTTAGAAAAATCCCATAAAAAGGCTATTTCCGGCTGCTTTATCAAACGGATGCAAGGAACGGAAACAAGGCTTTTCTCCACGGAGAAAAAGTGGAGAAGAAAGAGAAAAGGGGGAAAACGAGGGGGGACTTTTCCCTTATCGGATGATGCGTATTTTTTTTTGTTTTCCTTATTTTCTTAAAGTTTGTTTTTATAATTCACATTTCGAGCTTTAGGAATAGTGTTGCAAGAGTGGAGATTGGTCTGAAGTAGGGTATTTGACGTAACGAGGTTTGGGCGACTTGCGCAAAACTCCAAAACGGCCGACATTTTATGAGAAGCTGACATTTTACGACGTATAAAACAATGCTCCTTAAAATGTTTTGTTTTTCGTAAAGGGTGAGTTTGATATGGGGATTATTGGGAGGTGAAAAATATTCACTCATTGCAAAATAATAGTAGAAAAAACCCTCATATTTAAAAATATGCGTTGTATAAAAATATTTAACTACCATTGTGATGTTCTCATTCAAAAACAATTAAACTAGGCTTTAAAGTTTATCTGAAATAAATTGTTTTGTAATAGATACACATCAAAAAAGGGTCAATTTTAGGATTTTAAGCAGAAGAAAGGTATAATTGGTAATTTAAATAAAAATGTATATTTGCAAGAAAAAATATTGATTTACTAGACCCATGTGCTCCTTGTTAATGTAAAAGAAATAAAGTGCCCAATTGGAGTTTTTACACATGAACTTCAACAATAATTTTTTTAATGAATCTCCGAGAAAAAACAGAAATATTGACTTCGTATTTTATCAATAGTATTTTCACAATGTACTTTTTGTTTTCCCTCAGAAATTGCAACTGATTTCTCTTGAAAACATTTATGTGTAACGATTTTTCTCTTTTACTTTTGCAGCCCGTTTTTAAAAGGTTGACTTAATTATATGGACTCTTAAATTTGAACACGGGGTGCATAAAAGTTTCTTAGCAAAAACATGTATTTTTTTCGTTGCGCAGCATATAAGTAAATGCCCTTGACTTTTGTGATCAGTGATGCATTTCATTTGACAAGTGAAGTCTTGCTGATGTCTCCTTTTTCCCAAGCAGCATCAACTCATCGGATTTTGCTCGTCCGATCATCAAACTCCTCGTAAACTAATCCCGTAACGCATGATGACATCACTCCGATCAGTACCCGAGCGCGGTTTTCGATGAACTACTTTTCATCGGAAAGCGATATCCTTCCGATCAACTTTCCCGATGAAAATAAGCTGAGCATCCAAAATTGATACTAAATTCATCGGCACGGGACTACACTGCTCGTAAATTGCTCCAAATCTCGTATTTCGATCAAAACTCATCGGATTTTGCTGCTCGGATTCTGTTTGGCCGATGAGACATATTGGAGCAATTCCCGATGATAACTCATCGAATCCGATCATCGGTCGATGATAATTTCTTCGGGTTTAGATGAATGGCCGAACATCGGCCGATGAGATTATGCTGCTAGGGTTTTCTGTTGTTGGTGGTGGTTGAGAAGCAACGTAGCTTCTCTTACAGCAGTTGCCCGTAATAATCAGAATATACTTTTCAGTTTGTGCAAGATTTGACCACATCTACTGCGGTTCTAAATTTTTCAAAATTTGAGCTTAAAGTTCACAAAACTAGAAGTGGTTGACAAAATCAGTTGTAAGGAAATTCAATAACGTTCATTGACGTTTTAATCAAACTTCGCTTATTAAAAATATGTTTCTTGTTATTTAATCTTTTTTTATATTTATTTCTCCTCAGCCTGAGCATTGATAGTGTAGGATATTCTAGTATTTGAAGCAACATTTTAAAAACTTATTTACAATGGCTTCACAAATAGTCTTTTGAGGAAACTTTCCTGAATAACTAATGCATTTCCATCTTAAATTGAAAATGTGAATGTTTGAGTCGTAAAAATATATATGACCCTGATGGCATTCAAAATCAATTTCCCAGCGTATAAAATGTATTGCTCAATTTTCCTCTTCATATTTCGTTTCACACACCAACGAAAATTTGTCATTTATCCTTACATGAAACTTAGTTGAGTGTATTTGGACAAATATTTTACATAACCACCAGTGTAAGTTTCAGATATATACTTCTGTTAAATATCAGAGGACATATGACATAAAATCATGCATCAATTTATTTAAAGTTAATCTCATAGTACTTAGAGACAAATGTTTCGAGCACTTTTATACAAATGCAGTTACATAAGTAAAACCCAAAAGAAATAACCACCAGTGTAAGTTTCAGATATATACTTCTGTTAAATATCAGAGGACATATGACATAAAATCATGCATCAATTTATTTAAAGTTAATCTCATAGTACTTAGAGACAAATGTTTCGAGCACTTTTATACAAATGCAGTTACATAAGTAAAACCCAAAAGAAATTAAATCTGTAAAAATCGATGGAAAAATAAAAAGTTGACTGATTTTTCCTGAGAAATGAGAAATGTTTTTTTAATTCAATTACATGGAAAAACCTTCCACAAAAAGTTATTTAAAATCTACAACGAGTGAATACATACACACACACACACATACACAAATGAATAAAATTATTTTTCAAGCGTACTTTTAATATTTATTCTTTCAACCGCCGAAGTAGAAGAATAATAATTTTATCAATTTTGATATAGTGCGTTTTTAACAATCGAATCAGGGTTACTGGATCCACAAGGGCTCTATGCCCACAGTAAAATGATAACATCTGGGTTTCGGTACTAGCGTAGAGACTGCAGAGGGCTTCTACCATTGGAGAAAACTGGAACTACTGCAAGTCTCAACTAGTAGGTACCAAACCTAGATTTTATCATTTTATTGTAGTGGGCTCAAGTAACCCCCTAGGGTCCAAGTAACCCTGATTTACGGTAAGCTTTTTTAATGTTTAAAAACTTGCTTTAGAATTTACAAATAAAATGTCTTATATTATCTACGTATTACACATATGTATAAATTTGTGTCACAGATTTATGAACTATACGATAAAGAGCAATTTTTTTACGTGATTCATTTGTTAGTAAACTCATTGCTAAATATGTACTACATCAAAGTGTTAACTGATGACTAAATGTACTTAAACTGATTCTGCCTTAACTAGTTTTCATGTCTATACTAATGTATTTAAACTAAATGATTTATCGAGCAGGCATTAATAAATTTGGACGATTATTTTGCTGGGCTCATTTTTAAATAAAAGTAACTGAAAAAACAGTATTTTATCAATTGATTTTTCTAAGTATAAAACAATCAATAAGAATATTTCGGAAGTTTCATTCATAAAACTGCATCTAATTAAAAAATATCGTTTTTTTATTATTTAAAAAAGAAAAACAAAGAGTTTTCTTTTCTGTTTTCAAAGGATGTGTTCTCAGACATAAAGGAAAGTTTTAGTGTTATTATTTTGAAGTAGACAGATGAAAAACGTAATATATCCAAAATATTTTAAAAGCGTGGTGTCATATAATGAGAAATTACTGTAATAAAATTAGTTGTACTTGACATCGCATTGTTCGTGGTTTTTACTTAATTCGTATATTGCATTAAATTATAAAACTGAAAAAAAAGGAGCCGAAATTCAAACTAAACACCTATCAAATCGGCTCAAAACTAGACGGAAATTTACGCTCGAAATGTTATTTTCTGGGAAAAGAAAGCTGTGACTTCTGCACTTTTTTAAAACTAGTAACAGTGTCAAGGATCAAGTTCTTTGGATTCCCAATTACTGCGTTCGGCGAGCTGTAAGAGTAGAGAAACTTCAGTTAACAGGAAAGGAAGATATAGCATTCACGGTTCTCAAATTCGCATTTACGTGAGGATTTTCCCCAAGATGTTACTTTTTTTTTTTCTTCTGTCGATTTCTTGCACCGTATGTAACATATCAGATCTAGGTATAAAGTTTAACTAGATCCGCAGTTTCGAAAGTCAAAATTCAAAAGAGATAATTAGAGCTCTTATTTCCACGAATGCAAAGCGAACTTTATAATAATATATATATATATATATATATATATATATATATATATATATATTAGGGATTTCTGATCAATTTCTAATAGCACGGAAAACTTACCCATGGGCATCCTAATAGCGGGAAAAATAATAAAAAAAATAATTAATAACTTTTGTAATCGCGCAAGAGCTCTAAAATTTAGAAAAAAAGAGAAATTTCTGTAATTTTTAAAGATGAATATTTTTTTCAAAAAATATTTTTTTTAATTTCTAATAGTGCAGAAAACTTGCAAATGGGTATTATAATAACGGGAAAAATAATGAAAATAATATTTAGTAACTTTTGTATAAGCGCAAGAGCTCTAAAGTTTTAAAAAAAAGAGAAAAATCTGTAATTTTTAGAGATGAAATTTTTTTTTTCATAAACTATTTTTTTATTTCTAATAGTGCGGAAAACTTGTACCAGGGCTTCCTAATAACAGCAAAAATATTTTAAAAAATAATTAATTATTTTTGAAACCACGCATCAGGTTTAAAATTTCGAAAAAAAAGGAGAGAAATCTAATTTTTAAAAATATATAATTATTTAAAAAATATTTTTTATATTTTATAGTATAAAAACTACTTTTGTAGTTATAGAAATTGGTTTAAAAAAACTTGGGGTACATTGTCGTTCGTTTGAATTTGCGCAAAAACCCTAAAAATCCCCCCCCCTTTTTTTTTTTGAAAAAATCACATATCGCAGCTTATTGTACATTTTAGCATATTTTTTAGATTCTAAAATAATACTAAATCAAGTCCCAGCCGCATCCTACCCAATCAACCAACCATTTTGGGTGTGCTTACTTACACCTTTTGAATTCTGACTTCGAATCAAATTTTTGCATTAAAGATCTTTATTTTAAGGTTGTCTTAATAAAACCCTCTCGGTTTTCATTCCCGCAAACTTTAGCAACAACCTTTGTAACTTGTTTTACACACCTCTCCACTGACTGAGTGTGGCAGGGAAATTTCAAGTAATCAAATTCTGGAAGGGTTTTTTCTTTCAATAGGGTTGAAATATTTTCTGTAGACATATTTGACAGAAGGGGTGGAGGTGTCAGCTTACAATTTGTCCAATCAATTAGTTCAGGATAGTCAGTGGCTTCAAAGTTAATTGAAGAAAGCTTGAAAGCTCTAATGTGGCCCACTACTGGCGGCTCATTTCTGGCTTCCAGTATCTTCCTGTAGCCCAACTCTCTAATGTGCTGTCTGTTATGCATTATCATCGCCAGCATGAGAATCTCTAGATGGCAGAAGAAAGAGTTTCTCTGAATGACTGGATCGATTTTTTTTATGTTGTCCGGAAAATGTCTGGGTGTTTGAATGATCTTTAATACGTGCTTCGGACCATCTTTCACAGTGTTGTGCACTTTAATATTGAACCAAACAGGAGCGTAGGTCTTCACAATGTAATTTGCAAGGGTCTTCATTTCGCTTGTCGGACTTATTTGGGAAACATGAAGTCTTAACACCATTGCACAAGTTAACCATCTGGAATGGCTGAGGGGTCCAGGATTTTTTGCTGCTAATTCTGGATCACAGATTCCTGTGCTGACTGCTTGAACAATGTCTAAAAGATATTTATAATCTTTACTGAGGTCAGTTTTTGATTTATTGTGATGGTAATACATTCATGCATAGAAAGTTTTTCTCTTCTTTCTTTTCTTTTAGCCAGTTTAACTGTCTCTTTTCTATCCAATGTTTTTCCCGTTATTAGGATACCCATGCGCAAGTTTCCTGCACTATTAGAAATTTAAAAAAGTATTTAAAAATAATATATTCATCTTTAAAAATCACAGATTTTCCTCTTTTTTCCAAAATTTGGAGCTCTTTCGTGATTACAAAAGTAATTAATTATTTTTTCCGTTATTAGAATGCCCATTAGCAAGTTTTCCGTCCTATTAGAAATTGATCAGAAAAAAAAAAAGCTTTTTTCGACCCACCCTAATATATATATATATATATATATATATATATATATATATATATATATATATATATATATATATATATATATATATATGTGTGTGTGTGTGTGTATATATATATATATATATATATATATATATATATAGAGAGAGAGAGAGAGAGAGAGAGAGAGATATGCGGTTAATCAGTCGAAAATGAAAGACATTACGCATTCTGTTGATATTTTTCTCAATAAAAAAGGAACTAAAGCAGATGAATCCTAAATGGATATGAAATTGTACTGCTTGAAACAGGTAAATATTACTCAAAACCGCAATAGATTTTGCTTCCGACGATTGGCAGACAATTTAATATTTTGTTTAAAATTATGATTTTAAACAAAATTCTTTCTGAAAAAACTTAACATTACTTAAGTTATATATATGTGTCATAGAATACATAATAATGATATGAAAATGAGCCTAATACCATCATAAAGCTGTGTAATGCAGCTTCGTCCGAATTTAGTACACATGTAGAAGCACATACATTGTACGAGTAAGTACGAAAATTTAGCTTATTTTGATCACCCTTAACTTGATGGTTGTGAAGTACACAGGATTGTTAATCAATGTTTTTTTCTTTTAGTCTTTATTATTATTTGTATTAGTTTCTGTCTTCCCCTAAGTCATTTCCTTTCTCTTTTTATTATAAACAGGAGCTTGGAGTTAGTTAACAATATTGTGGGAATTAAATTATTGCAATATGTACACATTATATCGAGAGCCAAATTGTTTCTATTTTATACAGTAAAATACAAGTGCCGAAATGTTTAATCCACTACTAGAGGGTTTTTCCCAAAACCAATGACTGAAACTTTAATGACACATATAACCCACATTCATTTGTAATTTTTACACCTACTTAAACTTTATTTTAGTTTTATTTCATCAAACATTTCTTTAAAATATATTCTCCACCTAATACATTAAACAACCATCGCAACATTATTTTTTGATACCTTTAATCTTTCAAGCCGCGTGTCATGCCTTACCTTATCACTGTTACTTCACGCCCGAGTGCCCCAGACTGGCTTTACACTTTTACTTGTTGTTTATTTTCTTTTTCAAGTTCCATAAAAAGAAAGGTGACGGAGTGAGTTCAGTCTAATTGGCATTCTGTTGCTTGCCCGAAGTCCCACCTTGGGGGATTCATCAATCGCAACCCTTGAAGTGAGAAGGTGGAAAACTAGATGTCGGCTTTTCGTCGCGAGAGTTTTGACGTGGTAATGAGAAATCTAGTCACCCAAGCATTCACTTTCCTGTTAGAAAAGATTCCAAACGGTCTTGTTGGAATTTACTGAGTGGCAATTCTGACATTTACTGTAAAGGAATGCATTAACTCTTTAGTTAGGGAGATCTTTGAAGACAGCTCAATTAATTCGGTTTTGATAGACGGAAAAAGAATTGAATCGGGGTTTGTCTTTTAGTCACTTATGGGATGGAAATAAAGCCAGAAGAATTTATTTGGTTCGATCAGTTCAAAAGAAAGGTTTTATGTAAGAAGTTAAATATTTAGGTTGTGGTTAATTGGTTTTTTCTTATACCATTTGGTAATTCGAGTCCAAATAGTCAACGCTACCAGATTTACGGCAGAAATTGTACGGCTTTCGTTTATTTATTATTTTTTAGAAGAGCACCATGAAGGTGGAATTCCTATTTAGGTCTGACATTTATTCACCAACGACCTGTTTATGGGGCAGACAAACACATCTGCACTAATAAAGGACAACGAAATTAGAGAGAAAGTACAAATATGCAGGAGCCAGAATTCGAACCCGGAATATCCCCATCCGCAGTCAGATTTCTCTGTCCAGTGTACAACATGGCCAGCTACATAGATTGTATTTTAAGTGAATGAGTGCTTGGGTACGCATGTGTTATGTGGCCCGAATCGGAAAGATTCAAGTAAGTTTACGCACATTGAAGTTATTTTCGGCGATGTTTCAGTTGATTCGAAACCTGTTTTTTCACTTAAACTTTATCTCATGTATGCTTTTACAGTAATGCTATATTTACATTACCGTGGCGTAACCTTCCACAAGTGATGTGTAATTTTACACAAGATGTATCGGTTAAGTTACTATATAAAAGTGGAGGCAGCACTGCTACCACCGCATTTATGGAGTAAGGTTACACACACAGTGTTGTCAGTCCTAGTTAAAATTAAGCAATCATTATTAACGTGCAAGAAAACTACAAGAAAAGTTAATATTTTTTTCTGCAAGGAGGCCGCGGTAAATTCCAAACCAGCTTTTGTAACAATTTTGCTATATTTTTTTGTTTATATAATGATAATTCATACATAATGCATCAAATAGTCTTTGTAAGAAGATAATAAAAACAATTGTATGAATACAGTTCTTTGACCCAAATTATTAAAATTTTCGAATCTTGAGAATAGTTTGCATATTATGTTGTGCAATCCGGTCCAGATGTTTATGTTTCATTGAAGTGGGAGATATACAGATGGGAAAGGACTAAATGCGCAGTAAATAAATAATTAATTTTAAAGCTTTCAGTTTGATTTGAACATAGCTTATAATTTTAAAGCGAATGAAGAACAATGTAGGTTCTGAGGAACAATAATCACTTCTATAGTAACAATTGTTTAAACAAAACTATTTACGGAGTTAAAATTATCCAGTTGTAGTTTGTACATAAAGCTTCCAGATTCCAGATAGATAGATAACTAGACTTATAGATTGATAGATAGAATGTGTTACATAATTGGAACAGCGTTATTTAGAGCAACGTTGTGCCATCAAGTCTTGGTTTTAAACTTTTGTAATTCGTGAATGTGACCTTTTAGAATTAATTAGATCAATGGGGAAAATTCTGTGTCAATAGCGCAACTTTATAGATCATTCTTGGAAAGCCAAAACACATTGTACTCTCAGGAAAACCTTCCATTTCTAACACCAATGAAGTCATTAACAAAATAAAGACTAGTTCTTTCACAATATGGTTGTAATAAAAATTTCCACTGCACTTAAATGTTGGCTTAAAACGTTGCGCATGCCACATGATCATATACTTTGGGGATTATTTGACCGTGGGTGACTCTTCAGTTATTCTCCAGCTTTCTTACTAACCTGATAGAACTCCTTGTGACTTTTTTTCTTGACTAGGAAAAATGCTTTATAAAGACATGATTTCAGAACTATAGATAACAATCAGTAGTATTTAATCAACTTATCAAATGCTGAAGCTTTTCAGCGAAGCTCACAAGAATGGGAAGAGCGACTTTACCGGTAAATAGCTGCTACTACTTTGATGAGAACAATATTGTTGTTTGAAATAAGAAAAGCAATTAGTGGAAACTTACTACTATTTTTACTCAATCAGTAATATATAAACATACGGACATGCAAAAAGGGTCCTGTGGTGGGTACATGACTTCATGAAACTTCACTGAACACTCTACGAAAATTCGCTAAGTCCGGTGCCTCCCCCTCCCCCGATTTGACGCAGAAAACTAAATGGAATCGCCCGGCCGCGCAAAGAGAAGCAGCAGTTTTTTGGCAAAGGAGAACGAAGACAGGAAGTATCTGACGCACCCCCAATTTACGACCACAGAAGAATTCAGACTCCTCCCACGCCGGAAAGAAAAAGGTCACGGTTGCGGTGATGAGCCTAGATGAAATCAATTAAGGAGAGAAAAAGCAGCTAAAAAGAAGACATAGGGGGATCTGGCAAGGGAGGTGAAGGAAAGAAGTAAAGTGAAGCCAAACGACACACAACAGGAGATATAAGGAGCTGCACCACAGATTGCAGGATTCTTCTGATTCTTTTAAAGATTTTTGTAGAGATTGTGAGGACCAGTCGATTTTGTGAACGGATATGGGGCCAGTTTTGTGTGTCTCTGAATATTAAAATTTTGAGCACAAATTCTGGTACCCAATCATCCGAGGTGTGATGGACAGCATCAACGACTTAAAGATATTGTAGGTACAAGGACGAAGGAGATTGTAGAGAGCCAGAAATGTTGTTAATTAACTTTTTAACTTACTACACCACAGTATGAGGTATCTCTTACATGTTAAAGAGAAATTTTTCCCGTCCCATTTTGTACAGGCTGTTGGTGAGATTTTACTAACTTGCAGTTGAACATTTGTGGGAATGGGGGATACTCACCTTGTGGCGGTTTCAATTTTGGTTTGATGTTTAATATCTGTGTTGTTAATGTTGTGTTTTGAAAAAAAAAAAAAAAAAATTTTTTTGGGGTCACATACAAAAATTTTTGTGTCACATGTTAAAAGAGAAAATTTTGTTTGTCATATAGTCAAAATTTTGTTTCTCACATATAAAAAGAAAATTAATTTTGTTTTTCACTATATATTTATTCATTGAAATTTAAAAGTTTACTATGTTGCAGAATTGGTTCTAATGATAGTAGTGTGCTAGTCTCCACACCGCATGGACTGGTTAGTTTTCTTTTTTTTTTTTTTCCTTTTTTTTTTTCTTCTCGTACCACCGGAAGAATGTGGTGGGTACATGACTTCATGAAACTTCACTGAACACTCTACGAAAATTCGCTAAGTCCGGTGCCTCCCCCTCCCCCGATTTGACGAAGAAAACTAAATGGAATCGCCCGGCCGCGCAAAGAGAAGCAGCAGTTTTTTGGCAAAGGAGAACGAAGACAGGAAGTATCTGACGCACCCCCAATTTACGACCACAGAAGAATTCAGACTCCTCCCACGCCGGAAAGAAAAAGGTCACGGTTGCGGTGATGAGCCTAGATGAAATCAATTAAGGAGAGAAAAAGCAGCTAAAAAGAAGACATAGGGGGATCTGGCAAGGGAGGTGAAGGAAAGAAGTAAAGTGAAGCCAAACGACACACAACAGGAGATATAAGGAGCTGCACCACAGATTGCAGGATTCTTCTGATTCTTTTAAAGATTTTTGTAGAGATTGTGAGGACCAGTCGATTTTGTGAACGGATATGGGGCCAGTTTTGTGTGTCTCTGGATATTAAAATTTTGAGCACCAATTCTGGTACCCAATCATCCGAGGTGTGATGGACAGCATCAACGACTTAAAGATATTGTAGGTACAAGGACGAAGGAGATTGTAGAGAGCCAGAAATGTTGTTAATTAACTTTTTAACTTACTACACCACAGGTCCTTTGATTGCGATGTACAAAAAACATATTGCAACTTCAGAACAAGGTCCCATCAAACATATATGGACTAGTGTTAAAACTACAGCACCTTTGTTTCATTCTGATATCTAAAAATGACAACCCATTAATGACTTTTAATACCCAGGCATTTTGCAAAATAAAGTCGGTACATGAATAAATCAAAACGATGCCAGTTCTTAACCTGATTGAAAGAGCCACCGCATATGTAGTTTTCCAATAGTCATTATAGTTCCCAATGCACTTATGTGACCATTCTTTCAACACCAACGAACTATAAAAAAAAATGTAACCTTACTCCATAAATACGGCGGCAGCAGTGCTGTCTCCTCTATTACATAGTGATTAACCGATATACTTGGTGTAAAGTATCACATCACCTGTTAGGTTACACCATGGTAATACAACTAGAGTATAAGGTTTTAAAAAATTCTGTGTATAAGATCACACTATAATTCTCTGTCAAAAATGAGAATAAAAAATCATTTATCAGGATGGAAGATTACTTTCAATTATTCGTTCATTTAATATTTATCAGGTGCATGTTTTCTTACTACTAATCAATTTTACCTAATGCCGTAACTACAAGAAAGTCATGTCCAATCGCACAAAATGGTGTTAATTTTTAGAGGTAAGGAATCTTTGGCTAGTTTCTCAAAATGTTAATATAGTTAAATTCAATTCAGTTAATAACAAATACGAATAATTTATTATTTAGTGAGCATTAGCCGTTATTCGTAGCACTTGTGAAAAGAAAAATAGTGAAGAAAATATGTATATGTATTTTTCACAACGTAAGCCTTATGTGTATTATATTACATTGCAAATGTTTTATGATGTCTACATTTTTACGCGAATTCCAAGTATTTAATGCTTGCCATTATTAGTTTTAAAAGGATTGCTCGGTGAGAAATCAGCATTTATAAGAAGAAGACGATTGATAGGATATGAACTATGGATTATCTTTCTTCGTGAAACAGAAAAGCTAAGCAAATTCACAATATACTATAAAGTCTCATGGATGTTCTAGAAGAGAAAAAAAACGGAAAGGTCTTAAATAGTGCGATGTTGATTTTTATTGTGCTAGCCAGTTTTAGCAATACCTAAAAAACCCATTCTGAAAAGAACTGCCAGTGGAGAGAATAGGCGGTAGCGCCCAAAGCGGGTAGAATGTTTATCAAAGTCTCTGGTTCGATTTGGTTGGGACTAATCCCTTTTTAGGGCATACCGCATTCCTCAAATTCTTTGTCCAAAGACACAGAGGAGTATGCATTGCGTTCTCTCAACTAAAAGATTTAACATAACATTGGAGCTTTGTACAATTTCAGCCATAATTTCTGAAAAAAATTACTTTTCAGAAATTATGTCTGAGTTGTTCGTCTTAATCTCAACTTTCGAAATCATCCACGTAATGTACTTGACATTTTTAAGATTATTTTTAAACTTAAATAGTTAACCAAACTTTTTTAAGAAAATGTTAATCTTAGCCGATATTTCGTATAAACTATAGCCGTAATAACGAAGCTCAACTGCATGAAGAAAAAATGGAATGGAAAATATGCATTCGTTTTTATAAATGACAACTTTATCACACCATGTAATTTAATCGTTAAACATAAAATTACATGAGGACTGCCTTGTTAACTCATTTAGCTCCTTGTTTCTGAAATTGCCTTCCGCAGAATCCAAGGGTTCTACTCTTGTTTACTCATTTCATTTAAAAACGCTTAAATTTGTCACTAAATAATAAAGTTTCAATTAAACGTTTATTCAGAGTTGTTTAAAATAAATAATGGGTTTAAAACTCTCTTATTATCAGTGTAATGCGTTCGGCTATGTCAGTACAAGAACACGATTACTCTATGGCAATTATACTTGAAACTTTTTTTGTATCACAAATGTATCTTTTTTTTTTTTTTTTCTCTTTGTTTTTTAGTAGAATTAAAAAATGATAAAGAAATAAAAAGAAAATAAACTATGGAAAAAAGATATGTATTATATATTCCAGAAAACATCACGTATCCAAAAAAAAAAAAAACATTTTGCTTCTATATGCTATATAAGTTACTGATTATGAACACATTAGCAAGTAAGTAATCAATCATTTGGCTTCTTCGAAATTAGCTTAGATTCGGCAATACATCGACTAACGTTTTTAAGTAGTCATCGATTCCCAATGAAGTGAAGTGTTGTGCAGAAAGAACACTTAATTACGCGCATGGAAAGTAGATACTCATAATATTTATAGAACTCGAAGTAGTTGATTCTTTTTCTTTTTAAACCCAAACTTGATACAGTACACTTTTACGATTTCGAATCAAAAGTAGAAAGAAACTTTACCTTTATCGAGGAAGAATTTTCCTCTCTCAGGCCTTTCTGTTTCAATGAAATTAAAGAATCGATCGGGCCAAGCTACAAATGCTGTTAGGTATCGGATTTCCTTGATTGGAGAATTTGGTGCAATGAAGAAAGAATCGGTGCTCTGCCTGCATTAAGAGAATTAAGGGAGCCTGATGCATTTTGCTCTTAATGATTCGCAGAAGATTCTTACTTTCGAATTATTCCTCATCGTATTATTCATGGAAATGGAACAGCTTGTGCTGAAATAAGTTTTATGGCTAACAATTGGTTAATCGTTTAAAATGAAAATGTAGTAATATGCATAATGGCATGTGGTGAAACTATGCCATGCGTACTCTGTCTTAAGCGTGGCGTTTGAAAAAAAGAAGGAAAAAAATGTAGTTTGGAAATTACTCCATATTAAAAAGCAGAAAGGAAAAAATTGTAATACCCAAACATTGAGTTTCAGCAAGTTGCAACAATGATTGCTTTTTTTTTAATGCATCAAATATTCAATAATAACCGAGTTGAAAGGACGTGAGATGAACTGTCAATCTGATTACAGACCCCACCCCCTCCTGTTAAGATTTTTGAGTTATGCTCCAATCGCAACAAAAGTTTATTTACTAATTTTCTGCAGGAAAGGTCTAAGCCAAAGCACGTCATTCCCAAATATTTCAGGTGTAATTTAAAGACGTTGACACACTCATTGATCTTACCACTGTGGGTTCACCGAGTGCCTTTCTTGGTGATTCTTAAGTCTTTGAAGCTGTTTTAACTAAATAATGACTAATGTTAGTGTTGGTCTTAAAAAGCTTTAACTATAGTCTGGGAGCAACTGGTTTTCCGTGCGCTTTTTGTGATACAATTATGACAGTTGGTTTTTCTGAAAGGTATCGGCACCAGGAATACGATATCGGATGTTGCCACCCCCAAAAATAGTGCAGGGGGCGTAATGGGGAGGGACAAAGTTTCTTCACAAAAATAATTATATCTTCATTATTTCATGGCTTAGAACCAATTTTCAAAGCGTAAAATGCTTAAATCCACTTAATAATAACATTATAATGCATAAAAAGCTGAATTTAAATTGCTGACACGTGTTTCGGAGATATTAAGAGCTTCTTTTTCAGTGTATAAGATGAGAGCTTATGAATGAAAATTCATCCGGCTGAAGGTGTTTTTTTCATTGTATAGAGGTGCCTTGTTATCAAGCCCATCATTTGGACAACCAAGCGGTGTCCAAGGGGGGAGGGGGCCTCCCCCATTTTTAGAAACAAAAGCAAATGCACATTTATATACGCATTTATCCTTCGACACATAGTATACATTGAATTTGCACTTTTGCCCGGGACTGTAATCGCCTCAACCCGGGGGGGGTTGAAAAATTAATGTTTTTATTTATTTGTTTATTTTTTTGATCGGGGAGAGGGGTTCAAGTGCCCCCGCTAATCTGAGAACTTGTTCCTCTTAAATAGCAATTTTTTTCGTCATTTTTTGCCCACCAGAATTTTTTGCAGCTCAAAGCACTGCTAAAGGAAGTTTTACAGCCATAAATCTGTACCTCAGAACCAGACTAACGTAAGTCCACTTTCGTCATTTTTCAGTAGAGGGGAAAAAGATGTATCCGACAATCGTTTTTCCCCTCTACCGAAAAATGACGAAAGTGGACTTACGTTAGTCTGGTTCTGAGATACAGAAATATGCTTTAAATAATATAAGCTAGTGATACTCATTGTGAGTGGTCTGAAATATACCTGAAAGTTTAAGTTAAAAAAATGAGAGAAAGATTTTAAAAGGATATTCACTCAAATAATAATGTAATGACAACATTAATGAACCGAAATTTCCTATAGATTGCTTAACATTGTGTTTGCTTCTGATGCTGAGTGTAAAAAGTAATTTTAAACAAACTAAACATTTATTGAAACAAAAATGTTTTATTTCATTATGACTCACTATACATTTTCAGCTGCATTTATGTGCGAACAAAATAGTTAAATAAAAACATGAAAATAGAACTATAATTACAAATAACAACACACGCAGTCATTTGACAGTAGCTTTTGAAAGAAAATGTAATAGATATATTTAAATCAACCCATGAATTAATTTTTCATGTTCTTGATCGTTTCAACAAGACATTGCTTGGAAGAACTTTAAAAGAATAAGTCAAATAATAATAATGTAATTCAAATTAAAAATCAGTTTCATTATCAGATTCATCTGAACTGCTCTCCTCATACCAGTTAAATCAGTGATTTTCATCATCTACATCCAAACAATCACACATGTCCGTGCATGGAAATCTGTTACGTCTGCATTTGCACAGAAGTGCGGAACATTTACTTTTTTTTGCATGAGCATTTCACCAGTTCTAGAATCGCCTGTGAAGCAGGTTCCATTCTGGTCATCTGGGGAACAAATTTGCTGTCTTGCATTTCCCAACAATAACCAGGATCTGGCTGTGGAATATTCGGACATGCAATGATCATCGGCGATACCCCATGCTATGTTCCAGAACATTCTGCATAGTAGGGAGCGGTAAAAGAAAAAAACAGATTGCTCTCAAACCGATATATATATAATGCTTTAGGAGAAGAGAAGGCAAAAGACTTTCCTGGCGTTCATACATTAACTGGATGCTACACTACAGGAGCGTTTGCTGGAAAAGGTAAACTCTTCTGTTAGAAAGCTTTGCAGCAGTCTGATAAAAATGTTTTGCAAGCTTTTGCAAATTTAGGAACTAATTCTACACCATCTGAAGATATTTTTGGTGCATTAGAACAGTTTGTTTTCAAACTTTACCTGTCAAAGTATTCTAAATCAGATGTTGGCTCTGTTCGGTTCATGCTATTTCAAAAGAAAATTGCCGAATCAGAGAAGATGCCACCATCAGCTCTTCGCTATGCCATCCTGAGACACATTATTAAGCCATGATATGTCAAAATGATGTCCTTGCATGTCCGAATATTCCACAGCAAGGTGCTGGTTATGGTTGGGAAATGCAGGACAACAGATTTGTTCCCCAGATGACCAGAATGAAACCTGCTCCACAGGCAATTCTAGAACTCGTAAAATGCTCATGCAAAAAAGTAAATGTTCTGCACTGCTGTGCAAATGCAGACGTCACGGATTTCCATACATGGACATGTTTGGATGTAGATGATGAAAATCACTGTTTTAACTGGTATGAGGAGAGCTGTTCAGATGAATGAAACTGATTTTTAATTTGAATTACATTATTATTATTTGACTTATTCTTTTAAAGTTATTCCAAGCAATGTCTTTTTGAAACGATCAGGAATATGAAAAACTAATTAATGGATTGATTTAAATATATCTATTACATGTTCTTTCAAATGCTACTGTCAAATGACTGCGTGTGTGTTGTTATTTGTAATTATACTTCTACTTTCATGTTTTTATTTAACCATTTTGTTTACTCATAAATGCAGCTGAAAATGTATAGTGAGGCATAATAAAATAAAACATTTTTGTTTCAATAAATGTTTAGTTTAGTTTGTTTAAAATAACTCTTTACACTCAGCAACAGAAGCAAATACAATGTTAAGCAGTCCATGGGAAATTTGGGTTCATTAATATTGTCATTATATTATAATTTGAGTAAATACACTTTAAAAATCTTTCTCTCATTTTTTAACTTAAAAATTCAGGTATATTTCAGACCACTCACAATGAGTATCACAGGCTTATATTATTTAAAGCATATTTGTGGCTGTAAAAACTTCCTTTAGCAGTGCTTTAAGCTAAAAAAAAATGTGGTGAGCGAAAAATGACGAAAAAAATTGCTATTTAAGAGGAACAAGTTATCAGATTAGCGGGGGCAATTGAACTCCTCTCCCTGATCACAAAAAATAGCAATAATAATAATAAATAAGTAAATAAATAAGTAAAAACATTTTTACTACCCCCCCCTCCCGCCTCCCTCCCCCAGGGGGGGAGGCGATTACAGTCCCGGGCAAAAGTGCAAATTCAATGTATACTATGTGTCGAAGGATAATTGCGTACACACATTTGCATTTTGTTTCTAAAAGTGGGGAGCCCCCCTCCCTCTTTGGACCCCGCTTGTTTGTCCAAATGATGGGCTTGATAACAAGGCACCTCTATTCAATGAAAAAAAAAACACCTTTAGCCGGATGAATTTTCATTCATAAGCTCTCATCTTATACACTGAAAAAGGAGCTCGTAATAGCTCCGAAACACGTGTCGGCAATTTAAATTCAGCTTTTTATGCATTTAATGTTATTATTAAGTGGATTTAAGCATTTTACGCTTTGAAAACTGGTTCTAAGCCATGAAATAATGAAGATATAATTATTTTAGTAAAGAAACTTTGCCCCCCCTTACGCCCCCCTGCACTATTTTTGGGGGTGGCAACATCCGAATTCGTATTCCTGGTGCCAATACCTTTCAGAAAAACCAACTGTCATAATTGTATCACAAAAAGCGCACGGAAATCAAACTTTGACCAGTTGCTCCTCCACTACTAGCATATTAAAAAAAAAAGTGTACCCGCGACGTTCAACCACATAATATGAAGGAAACAGTACAAAAATTTAGGGGAGAGATAATATAATTTACTTCAAACAATTTTAAAGTAACTACATGCTTTGGCTGCCAATATAATGACAACATTCCTCAAATTTTTAGAAACTACTACACATATAATGCAATATTATAGGTTTGAGAGCTCAAGGCAGAAAAACTTTTAAAAAGTAGTTCCTTCTAGAAGAACTTTGGCTGGTATTTTAGGAAGGGCACTACTGTACGTGTACATACACTGTCTAAATTATATTGAATAAGCTGAGAGAAATCATGTCTAATGTTCAACAATATTCCACCGCCAAACGTATCACCCAAGTCAGTACCACAATGAATAGGCTTGCACTTTTTTTTTTTTTTTTGGAATAAACAAAGAGCTTGCATTTATTTAGTAACTAAGGACCCTACATTTGCTACTCTTTTTTGAAATATATGCTTCCCATGCATCATGAGTATCAAGATCAATTTTCATAAAAGCAACATCGATAATAGTAAGATTGTGCATATTTATTTACCTTTTGAGTCGCAACAGACCCTAATGTAGCTAAACAGCTCATATTTATTGGAATTTCCTTGTTTTTTCTTTGAAAAACTAAGCATGTTTTTAAAAACATTTTTAGAGATTAAATATTTGTATTCTACTGCATTTAATTTCTCAGTGTTTATTATTAAAAAATAATAATAACGAAGAGACAAAAGAATGCATTAATTCTAAAATTGTACATTTTAATTTTCTAGTATTTCGTACGAAACGCCTTCTAAACAAATTTCATATCATTAAACTAAAAATATTCAAATCATTCATTCCATTAAATATTTAGCAAAATCCTAATAATTGAAGGATCTTAAGGAAATTACCAACTTTAGCAGTGACAGCAACTTGATGCTTCGTGGTAGAGTTCCTAAAGCTCCTTGCTTCAGCAAAAGCGACAAGTCGGTATATTTAATCCAAGTTCGACGTCGGGAAGATTCGTGAGATTTTCTCAGCAGTCAGCATAATCCCAGATCGCGTGTTCCCAAATTTATCCAAAGCTCAGCGTTGTCTCACGCTTAAGTTCTATTCACGAAATATTATCTGTTCTTATCTAGTGTATTCTAGGTGAGACACATTGTGTTGCTTTTTAGTGAAACTTTAGGAAGCATTTATTTTGGAAACGATATAAAAAATATGCTATAGAGGATGATATTATATTCTTTAAAGTCAAAATGATCTCTATATAGTATAAAATAAAGTCGGAAAAAAGCCTTGTATGTTTCAACGCGCAAAACTGGAGAAATACCCAGCTGAATCTACTGGATTTTTTTTTTTTAATCTCTGGAAAGTTTTAGAGAACAGTTCGAAACTAGTTCGCGATCGGTAGTTTATTTTTATTAGAATTTAAGATGTAAGTTTTGCATGAACATCAAAATATGGGAGTGGAAAAGTATTTGCACGTATTAATATATATTTTATATCGTTCGAAACAATGAAGTTTTTTGTGGTAGCTGCAGTTAGTTCCAAATCTCTAAGTTAGTTACAGTGGAAGTTATATGAGTTTATTTTTTTTTCTAGGCTTTGTTCGACTTTAGGCACTTCTTTCTTCATCAAAACTATCATGTGTTGACAGAGCAAATATTGTGTAAAAACTGCGATTCCCAATAAAAACGTCATTGCAGTAGTTCTAGAGATTGGGAAATCATAACGATTAAAACACAAAATCTCGAGGGTCATGGAGCTGGATTAAATTCTGGATTTAGATCGATTTACGTTAGATATGTGCCTAGTTAAAAAGGTTTAAGTGCATAGGCTCTCGTTCCGATTGCAAAAAGGGTCTAATTTTGCTTGTTTGGCTTCAGAACTGCCATAGCGTGTTTTTTTTTTAATTATAAACATTTGCACAGTATTTGACATTCCAACACATATTTGGCGACTTTTATCAACACAATGTAGGATAAGGGGAAATTTATTTGTATTATGCATGCATTCAGCTGGCTCATACTACCAGTAATAATAAGAAACTGGTAAAAAATTATAATTTCAAATGAAAAATTATTGCTCTTCTGAGCTTAACTAGCAACTTTGAAACCCCTTTGTAGTCGAAATAAAGCCAATGCCGTGCAACAGCGAAAAGTGGGCATATATCTAATAGGAGTTGTTATAAATCCAGAATTATATCCAAATCCATGATCATCAACATTTTGTCATCTTGACCCTTCTGATTTTCCAGTCTCAAAAGTTACAATGTCTTTGTAATTTAAAGTTTTTGCGCAATATTTGTTCCCTCAACATATTTAACGTACAAATTAGATGGGGTGGGAATTAGTTCGGTACTATGTATGCACTCTGCGGGCTCATACATCAATCAAATAGCAAGGTTAGAGTTTAAAGCTTAATTTCATGAGCTTGCTGGGGCTAAAATGACAACTTTGGATCCTCCCGTTACAGCCGAACTAGAGCCTCTGCAGTTAAATTGCTTTACTTGGGTACATTTCTAGTGCAAATTGACCTGAAACCAGAATCTCGTCCAAGTCCATGACCTTCAAGATCGTGCCTTTTGGTCGTTAGGGAATTTTTTTTTTGCCATTGCTATCTTAATGCCAATTTCTATCGTATTAGATTTTGCTGGTTATAATATTTTATTCTTTAATTTTAAACACTTAGCTTCGCTGTTCTTTTTTGGAAG
This sequence comes from Uloborus plumipes, assembly GCA_038373865.1. Lineage (NCBI taxonomy): Eukaryota > Metazoa > Arthropoda > Arachnida > Araneae > Uloboridae > Uloborus > Uloborus plumipes. Next base: position 139,277 of record JAXGGA010000824.1, on the reverse strand, counting down.
CGGGGATTTGGACGGACAATTTTCGTAAGTATATCATTATATTTTAATTACTTCATGTCATATGCTTGAAAGCCTAGGCCTGGTAAGGGGAGTTTACCTGCACTTGGAAAAAAATACCCTTATGAGCACAGTCATGCGGGTACAGCTAGTATTGATATGAAAAGAAGATAGATATTTGTTTGTTTGTTTTGTTAAAATTTCCTTATAACAATTCATTTTACTTTAGCACATCATAAAGCCTTTATAGAATAGTTTTATGTACATAGTGTTCACGTTTGAACAGTTTACGTATACTGCTGCAAAGAAATAGAAGAATTGTGTTTTTCCATCTAAAGGCTAAACAGGGAAAGGTGAAAGATAAATAAAAAATATTTATATAAAACGATGCAATATGCAGCGCAAAATTTAATACTTGCGTGATGTTATAGACAGTGGAAAAACCTAAAGAGAGGAAGATTTCAAGAAAAGTTTCCATAAGTTTGAAAAGAAATAGCGAAAAAGGCAATTGAGGCAGAAGACTTTCCCCATTTTTCCCTTTTGAGTGACGTCTTTCGGCCATGCAAATGTCCTGTGGAAGGATGACCGATCACCCAAAAAATTTTCAGCCAAAAGAATTGATACCGGGAGATGTTTTCGTATACAGATTTTATATATTTTGATGTACTAGGTTTTGACAGAATATAACCTTTTTCAGTAAAGCAATTGTGAAACCTGCAATAACGCCTTTCTTACTCAAGCATTTTTACTCATTTTTAAACATTTTTTAGCTTTAAAAATGCTAATAAACCTTGTTTTCAATTTTAAAACTATGCTTCGACATTATATTATTACTTGATACTTTTTTTTAAAATTTTTTACAGTAAATGCGTCATCATTTTTTTTTAGTCAAATATTTCAAGATTTTGTACTGTAAATGCATTTTGAAAGTTTTTGCACCCGTTGCTTTTGACTTCCTCTTAAATGTAGGTTAATTGTTCAGTTGATCAGAACACCTATATCTCAAATAAAAACAGTTTCAGGTCACCCTTACCACAGCGCCTACTACATTATTTATGGATTTGAAATGGAAGATTGTTTGCTAACTAAGGCAGGAATTCAAGTGAAACACGGACGATCGCAACTCCCCAATGCAATCGCAAATTCCCAACCTTGGATAAGTTACAATCGCTACGAGATGCGATTCTAATGTAATTCAACTTCCAGTAGCGATTGCAATTTGCGATCGCCTCGAAGCCGATTGCAATGGTGTTTCACTTGAATTCCAGTCTAAAACTTCTACGTCTCTTACTCTAACTTTCTATGTGTGTGTCTATATATATATATATATATATATATGTACATACATACACTGCGATGCAAAAGTTCAGATAAAATGTAAATATGTGAATAAAAAGAAAACTATCCAACGAAATGCATTAAAATTTCTACTGCAGGTACACAATATGGTCCCAAATACGTGTCTGAAGTTCTTATAAATATAACTGGAATCAAATTTTAGATATTACAAAAGACATTTTTTTACATTGTTGCAAAAGTTTAGACAATAGTCAGATTTTATGCAAATATCCCTTTAAATGTGATTGGTGAAGAAAATGCGGGACTGTAATATTCATTTATAAAGTGCAGAGATTGCTGAATAAATAATCAAAATCTCAAAAGCTCTTTAGTTCTCGTGTAAAGAATGTGAGAAAGTTTGGAAGCTGAAATTTGAAAATTAACCTACTTTATTAATTTTTTGTCTTTTAAATCGGCTCTAGTATGGTAGTACATTGTTTTTTACTTTGTGGAGAGCAAATTCAGACGTGCGTATCGATCAAAAAGTCCAAGAAAAATTATATTTCTCAAGGATGAAGGAATTGAAAAAACGGCTCAGACTGACGATTCGCCCCTTAATCCTACCAAATTTCAACTTAGATCAAAAACAGCACGTGACAGCATAAGTAGATGAACAACTGAATCGGAATGAATAAAAAAACAAAGAATTGTGCTTGAGCCTTTTCGGACAGAGTGTCTCAAACAAGCCAGATTTTATTGGTAAAAGCAGCATAGCATATGATCATTGGATATTTCTCAAGTCCCGCGAAAAGAATTATAATCCATCGAGGCCATCCCAATTTTAATAATTTTTATCAAAAAAGTACCATTCATGTTTTAGTCACGATGATACATATGCTGCTTTTCACATTAAAATCTGGCTTATTTGGGACACTCTGTTCGAAAAGGCTCAGGCACAATTCTTAGTTTTTTTTATGCATTCCGATTCAGTTGTTCATCTACTAATGCTGTCACGTGCTGTTTTTGACCTAAGTTGAAGTTTTGTAGGATTAAGGGGCGAATCGTCAGTCTGAGCCGTTTTTTCAATTCCTTCACCCTTAAGAAATATAATTTTTCTTAGACTTTTTGATCGATACGCATGTCTGAATTTGCCCTCCACACAGTAAAAAACAATGTACTACCATACTAGAGCCGATTTAAAAGACAAAAAATTAATAAAGTAGGTTAATTTTCAAATTTCGGCTTCCAAACTTTCTCATCTTCTTTACACGAGAACTAAAGAGCTTTTGAGATTTTGATTATTTATTCAGCAATCTCTGCACTTTATAAATGAATAATACAGTCCCGCATTTCCTCCACCAATCACATTTAAAGGGATATTTGCATTAAAATCTGACTATTGTCTAAACTTTTGCACCAATGAAAAAAAATGTCTCTTGTAATATCCAAAACTTGATTCCAGTTTTAGTTATAAGAACTCCAGACACGTATTTGGGACCATATTGTGTACCTGCAGTAGAAATTTGAAAGCATTTCGTTGGATAGTTTTCTTTTTATTCACATATTTGCATTTTGTCTAAACTTTTGCATCGCAGTGTATATATATATATATATATATATATATATATATATATATATATATATATATATATATATATATATATATATATATATATATATATATATATATATATATATAGAGAGAGAGAGAGAGAGAGAGAGAGAGAGAGAGAGAGAGAGAGAGAGAGAGAGCAAAATTAACCTTTCAAACCAGTGTCAAAACGATAAGCAAAGCATCATTCGTCAGAAAATGTGCCACTGTGTGTTTTGGAAGTGTATAATGATTTTTTTGAACGAAATATGTTTCAGATGGTGTCAAAATTAATAAATTAAATTTTAAACTTCAAATATTTGTTTACCATCTATTTACTTCATTTAAAGAAACACATAACACTGTTTGTAAAAATGCAACATTATAAAAGAATCATCCGAATAAAATGAAATTTTCCACAAATGTCTGTTGCAGGATGTTATGCAAATGATTAAAGTTTCAGAGACACCACGCATGCGTGTTGTGAGATGCGTCATCGACCTGCTGCGGAATTTTTATAAGCAGAGAGCTGTAGTGAAAGGATTAAAATAGACATTGGTTATTTGTTAATGACAAACATTTAGTAAGACCTAAGTTTTCCTCCACGACGAAATAGGAACAAAGTGGAAAATGTTTATGTTTTTGAAGATTTGATTCTTTAAAGCGGTTGATTAAATTATCCGGCGTCCGCGGTATAAACTGTTCAATGTTCATGTTCGAAATTGAAAAAAAAAAAAACAGTAGTTCACGCAAGGTTAATAAACCTGTTCTTAGACAGTGTAACTGAACAGACTAGGCAATTTGCCACTAAAGCTCCATATAATTTCAATAATAAAATACAGGATGCAAATTGTATTAATAAATATAACTACTTCTCACAATTGAGCAACTATTTACATTTTGCAAAAAAATTTCTCCAATATATTACATGTTTCAGTTATTTATATTTTGTATGTTTGACTTATAAAACACATTTTTTGACCTCGTACTAAAAGTACGCCATACTTGAATTTTAAAATTTCTATATCTCTCTTTTAAATCTTGGAAATCGTTGAAAAAAAGATAGTTCAACGAATTGCACAATATAAAGCTAATAGTTGTATGCGTCTTTAAAACAGCTATCCTTAGCTTTGAAATTTATTGCATAACTTCATCCTGCGTTAATTAAGGGCTTTTATTAAGATTTTAATTATGTATTTTTATTAATATAAAATTTTGCTGATAAATGTGTTTATTAATCGAACTTGATGAAAGTCGAAAAGACGCACATTGTCTGTTTTTTTTTTTTTTTTTTTTTCAAATTTCAGTATATGCTTTTAGTGTGTGTTAACCACTAGTATTACTTTCCGTTTTCAATATCTTCTTCTAATTTTTTACTTGAATGGATTAAATTATATTATTATAATTTTTTACTTGAATCAAGTTTATATTTAGAATGTGAAACTTTTATAAAGAAGACTCCTTGAAAAAGAAAAAAATCACTCTCTGTGAAGATATCGGAAGAAATACCATTTTTAAAATAATTAATTATTTGAGAGTGAAAGTGTTCTTATAACAAAGGTACTTAACATTATTGTGAAAAAAAAAAAAAAAACAAGTATTCATCATGTCTAGTTATAGCTAGCTAGGGCGGGGGCGGGGGCTCGTGATATAAGATTCCCTGTCGCATAGTGTAATTATAAATTGCCTTTTGAATAGTGTTCATGGTATAAAAATCTCTTGAACAAAAGATTTTTAAATCCTTTCTTAATGCATAATTCTTTCCTTTAACAGGAAACTAATCCTACATACTTTATCAAAAACTAGAAATAAAAAGAAGAGAAATCCGCTTTGTACCACAAATCCCTAAATACAGCGACTAATTAAGATGTTTTGTTCAGTTTTAATCTAAAAATACATAAAAATAGCGCGACAACAACTTTAATATCCTGAAAGTATTTGCAGTTGGATTAATTTGCTTGTTGAACGCATGTGGAAATGAGTTATTAGATTAGTTCTACCGCAGCTTCATTAATTTTTGAAAAGGTAGAGCTCTTGTTACGGTTTAAGGAACTGGCAAGTTTCTCAGCTGCTTGAGAAAAAATATTTGAAGAACTGGAAGCTATGTGACTTATGTCTGTAAGTCTCACTATAGTTAGGATATTATGTTACATTTCTATGAACGGTAAAGAAACGATTTTAACATTTAATTGTTTCGCAGAGGATTCACCATAAAAATGCAAGAAAAAAACTGCAAACATGCTCGTGTAGTATACAAATACATGTAAGCTTAATAATTATCCGCGCTTTTAATCTTAAAAAAATTAAAGCCAGTTGGCTTAGTTTTCATGTTTTTCTAATGAAAGAAATGCTAATTACAGATAAATTGAAGTTGTATTGTGTACTCACTCATCATTACGAAACTGCAGTCCTTAAATAGACGAGCTGGTGGTGTATTGCATGTTTTGAGTAGGGGTACTAAATCCCTTTTTTCAAAAAGTCTACAAGTTTTATATGTGACATTTTGATTTTAATAGCGTGCGTAGAAAAATTTTTTCGTTTAAAATAATTAATGAATTTACATATAGTAGTTCCTTAAAAATAAGCATTTCATGTCAAAATATCCGTGATGTGTTGCTAATTGTTTTCATGGAATACACAAACCAAACGTTGAAAAACCAGTTTTGGTTTTCAACGCTTGCAGTTCTGTCAAAAATGAAAAGTTTTCTTAGAAACGACGTTTTAATGAGGTAGGTTAATAAATTATCTGCCTTCTTGTAGTTAGTTTTGATATGTTCTATTTATAAAATATTACCTTTAATGTCACTGTAAAATTTAAGTTTTAAAACTCTGTTTTAAAGTGTAATTTTAATGCCAATCACAAACTGTAATTAGCCCTTATTGATTCGCGTAGTTTATTTCTTTAACGACAGGAAAGCAATCGTGGACTTTCTTAATGAAAACATACATAAAAGAAAAATGCGTCTGAGAGTGATTTAAGGATCCAAATGACTTTTCCATAACATTATATATGTAAATTCAGTGACATAATTATTTTTCTGGAGGAAAGAATCGAATGTCTGAAATCATCAACCATTTTTTCTTCTTTTGGTTATCATCGTTCTTCCACATTTTCCAATGAAAACCAATGTCACTTTTCAATTAATGAGGACCGGCAACGCTGGATAATATTTGTAGATATCGCTTCGCAAGCAATAACAAGCTAATTATCTGCTGGCGAAAACGGTAGGGCACAAGTGATCCGATTTTAAGTACAGAATGACGAATAGCTTTAGACTTCCGGTCTGCTTAATGACTACTGATAATCAGCCATTAGTAGGTACGTTCGTTAAGCTTAATGTCTTCGCTTCACTTCGTTGATGCTTATGTAAAACGAGATGCTTCATTACCAATGATCTCCCGATAAACTTTAAAATTTCATTTCCCAGTGTATCGCCTCGATCTCTTTTGAGGAGGAGTGGAGGAAAAGTAACTCGGGTGACTGTTTCTGACTGATCGTAAATCTTTTTGGAAATGAGATAGCGTCGGTTGGAAGTCTGTTGGAAATCGACCCATTGTTTCCAAGGTCAAATATTGTCCGGCTGTTTATTTTATGTACGTTTTGTTTTACTTAATTTCGAAATTGAATGAAAAAAAATAATGAAAGCACTAATAAATAACACATGTATAATACTTGATGTATTTTTAATCTAAATATTAAATTTTAAATCCTCAAAAGGTATTACGAAGAGTTGTTTGTGTCTTACGAAATTTTACAAGTACGTACGTTGAATTGACGCTTATATTTGAATATGACGTTGAATGACGCTTATATTATATTGAATAGTGCTTACTAATTAATCATTTATTGCACGAGAAAATTATAATGCATAGAGGTTGTAATACTCTGTTGGGTCTCCTCTAGCGAGCATGCACGAATCTATGCAGGAGAAACTTGAGATGGGTAATATACCGTTATGGATGTAAGAATCAAGTTTTAAACACACTAAGCACACATAATTGTAATTTGATTCGATAAAATCTACATTTTTTTTCTCTTGTGCAATGTGATATTATTCATGCTATCTTAAATTTTACTGTGGATTCCTTGATTACAAAAAGTTACAAATATGGTAAGATTTGATTGTTACGTCAGTAATGGTGGAATTCCCACTCATAAAAGTCTCATATGATGGCATAATTAATATATTTCCACAGTATCTGTAAATGTTTTCTAAAATCCAATGAGACTCATAGGCGTTCCAATTTACAGTCCAAAGTGTTACCAGATATCTCCTACTTTGTTTTAGATCGAGCAGACCAGAGAAAATTGGTAATGTGGTGCAGGCCATTAGAATTTTGCTATCTGAGGCGGTACATTGCTTGTTGAAAGAAACTGGTAACAGTCTTACCACGACTAGCACATTATTTTAAGCACGTCTTGAATGTATCGTTGAGCTGTAATGGTGCTGCTGATCAATGTAAGCAGTGAGCATGTTTGATACCGGTCACTTTGTTTGAGAAAAATGGTAATGTGGTGCAGGCAGTACTATTTGAATTTACTATCTGAGGCGGTGCATTGCTTGTTGAAAGAAACTGGTAACAGTCTTACCACGGCTAGAAATACATTATTTTAAGCACGTCTTGAATGCATCGTTGAGCTGTAAAGGTGCTGCAGATCAATGTAAGCATTGAGCATGTTTGATACCGGTCACTTTGTCTGGTGGTTCAGAGAAGTTTGACCGAAATCGAGGGGTCCCGGATCGGGCATGAATATACTTTCTCTCTCCTTCCCTTGTCCTTTCTTTGTATGAATACTAATTCTAACTACTTAATATTTCTACGGACGCCACTATTCAAACTAAACCACGGGTTCACCAGGTTGAATAGAATAAAGTTCAAAATGAAAACTTAACAATAATTTTAATATTCTTCAAAATATTTTGCCATTTCCTTTTAAATAGCTTAATCCAAAAGACAAAGTTCTAACCAAATTTTTAAAGTAACAACTAACAAAACATTAACATTCTCACCGTTGCCACTTACAGAAAAGTAAAAATCAAAAGATAAAATTCTCGCGAGCAGAAATTAATAATTAAAATGTCACATTATTTTGCAATCTCGAACATACTCCCACCTTGCAAAGTGAAATTTTGAACTTTGCAAAATAAGTTTTAAACTAAAAAGTTCTTAAAGTCCAGATAAAGTTCAAGTTCATGAGGCATAGTCAGTTTCTTTAGCAGCCTTCAGTATATCAGCATCCGCCCTTGCAGACACTTCTAAGGGGTAGAGCCTTTGGAACGGACGAATCCTTTCGCCCTTGTCAGTTTTTAATCTTGCCACTCTAGGTACGCCATCTTTTCCAGGGAATACTTCCAAAATGATGCCTAGGGGCCAATCGATGCGTTTTTTATTGTCCTGCCCAATTATAACAACATCTCCAACAGTCAGAGTATCTTTTCTCCTGACTCCTTTGTGTACTAAAAGACCAAGGTACTCATTTCTAAACCTTTGTCTCAGGTTTTCACGTAGTTTCTGTAAGTACTTGACACGTTTCTCCAATGATGATCGGTTGACACAGTCGAGATCTGGAGTTTCACTGTTGCCACCACCATGAATAAACAAATCAGGTGTCAGTGGTACCAATCCATTTGGGTCATCAGGTAGGTAGGTGAGTGGTCTAGAGTTTATCACTGACTCACAGTCACACAGTATAGTGTACATTTCTTCATAGTTGACAACGGATTTTCCTAATACTCTACGTAGAAGCTCTTTGAGCATTCTCACCATGCGCTCCCACCATCCACCCCACCACGCTGCTGTTGGTGGAATGAACTTCCAAGTGATTTTCTGAGAGGTTGAGTATTCTGCAATTTTGTCCCAGTCCAATGCTTCAAGTTCACTGTTGGTCCCCACAAAATTCGTGCCATTATCTGAATAAATAGTTGATACTCTTCCTCTTCTTGAAATGAACCTTCTCAAAGCTTCGATGAAAGCATCGGTGGTGAGTGACTCGACCAATTCGAAATGTACCGCACGGTACACGGCGCAAGTAAACAAAGCAATCCAAGCTTTGCCTTTTGTTTTTAGGTGAAGGGGACCAGCATAATCAACCCCACATACATCAAACACTTTTGTCTGGGTAATTCTATCTTTAGGCAGCGGAGCAAAAGGTACTTCAACCGGTCTAGACGTGTGCCGTTTGCATGTCACACACTTAAATATAACTTGCTTTACCAGTTTCCTTAATTTGATAATCCAATATTTTTCCCGAAGTCTGGCGATGAGAATGGAAGCATTAGCATGAAGTGCCTTTTCGTGCTCTTCACGTATCAGACTTTTCACGACAGTATTAGCAGGTAGAAGTATTGGAAATATGAATTCTTCTAATTCGTCACTGTTTACGAGTTTTGTTTTTATGCGCAGGAGTCCTTGTTCATCTTTAAAAACTTGCATCTTCGAAAGAAACTTTTCGTCTTTAAAAGCTTTTGACTGCATGTTTTTGAAGAACTGAACTTCGGCTTGCTGAAATTCTTCCAAGGTCAGATTACCTTTTAACTTGTTTTTGCGCGAGATGTTGTGCATAAAACGTAAAATCCATGCTAATACTCTGATATTTTTAGAGTGGGAAGAAAAGCGATCTGTGCAAATTTCTTCCACTTCAGTGTTCATCATAGAAGATACGACTGTCTTTCTTTTCTCTTTAAGCACTTCCTCTTCATTGATATCTACTTCTTTATCTGGTGTAGGCCACTCACGAGGCGAAAGATGGAGCCAACCGGGTCCCTCCCACCATTTAGAGGTAATCAACTTCTCCACGGAGCAACCTCTCGATGGCAAGTCAGCTGCATTATACTGTCCGGGAATGTGTCTCCATGCTTGTATTGGTGTCAGTTGTCTAATTTCTTTAACGCGATTTTGTACAAATGTTCCCCAGGTGTCATCTCTTTTCAGCCAGGCCAACACTGTTGTCGAGTCCGTCCAAAAGTACACATTCTCAATCTTCAACACTTTTTGGACCTCATTGTAAAGACGAGCAGAGATGGCAGCACCAAGTAGTTCTAATCTTGCGATTGTTGTCTCCTTTTTTCCACATGGGGCAACTCTAGTCTTACTCTGTACCAGCTGCACGTGAGTGTCTGTTTCATTACTAACTCGCAGGAAAACTGCTGCAGAATAGGCAAGTTTACTGGCATCACAAAAAACATGTAATGAAATGTCCTCGAGTCCAATTCCACAATGCAACCATCGTGGGACTTTCAAGTTCTTTAGATATTCGAGCTCAGTCAACCACTTCAAAAAGTTCTGGCGTGTTTTGCTGTCTACTTCTTCGTCCCATCCAATTTTAGTTTTCCACAATTCTTGTAACCAGAGTTTTGGACGTAGCATGACCGGACTAGTGATTCCTATAGGATCAAAGACTTTGTGTGAAACAGCTAAAATATTTCTCTTTGTGATTACTTCATCTTTTATTTCTTGCATATCTGGAACGCTAATAGCAAGAGTATCAAGTTCTCTGTCCCAACTCATCCCCAGGATATTGGTTGGACTGTCAATGGATTCAGAGGGATTTGTGAACTCCCACCCTCTTAAATCGAATTTTCTTTCAGTCATAATTTCTGTAGCAACTTTAATAAACAGTTTCAATTCTTCTCCAGTTTTGACACTGGCTACGCAATTATCCACATAGAAGCTGTTTATTAGTTTTCGGATAATATCTTCAGGATATTTTTCACCTCCTTGGGTTGCTTCCTCTAGTTTTGTCTCCAAGTGGTATTTGATAGTTGACGCAAGCAAGAAAGGACTGCAGGAAACTCCAAATACAACTCTACAATGACGATAATACTTAAGTCCTCCATCTTCTTTATACCACAGAAATCGTAAGAAATCTCTGTCCTTCTTATTGAGACTGATTTGTAGAAATGCTTTACGTATATCAGCTGTCACACCAAATTCATACAAGCGAAATCTCAATAATACAGAAGGAATGAGTTCTATAAGATTTAACCCTTTCTCTACACAATCATTGAGACTGGGGGTTCCTTTTTGTTTAGAAGAAGCGTTGAACACAGGCCTTATTCTCGTGGTACTGTTCTCCTTCACAACGTGACGATGGGGCAAATAGTGACACAAGGACTCAATTTCTTCGTTAGGAACCTCTTCGATAATTCCTTCTTGCTCCCATTCTTTGAACACTTTGCCATAATCTTCATACAGATCTTCATTTTTTAGCTTGCGGGCTGTCACTTCCAATCCTCTAACTGCCAAATTGAAGTTGTCAGGTAAAGGCAAATGTGTGTCGAGCCAAGGTAAATCCACAAGGTAACGTTGATCTTCATCAACTCTAACAGTCCTTAAGAAGTGTTCCATAGTAGCCTCGTGAAGCTCTTCTTTAGTTTTCTGTTCGGAAGGATCTCTTATTCCTATGGAATCTAGTTTCCACAGCTCAGAAATGTCCATTTCTTTCACAAAGAGGGAAGTTACCATCATAGAACTACTGGAAGATACATTGCTTTCCGGAACTTTTCCGGTCAGAGTCCATCCAAGTGAAGTTTCAATAGCCACCAATCCACTTGACAAGACTTTTCGCTGACCTGTTAATAACTTTCCAAAGAGATCAGCACCTATAAGTACTTGAACGGGCTGTGGTTTTTCGCCAACATCACTTAAAGTTATATCCAGTTCTCTAAGCTCTTGTAGCCATGGTCCTACATTCACAGGGGAGACATCATTGCAGATAGTTTCTTGATCCAGCGCTTCAAAGTTGCATGCGAAACTACTATTAACATTTCTCAATCTAATCCTATAACGAGTATGAGAAAATTCTCTTGTTTTAACTCCGCCAAAGAGAGAGTGTATTAGTGTCTCCTTCTTCACAGGCGAGTATCCCATATCTTCAGCAAGACTTTTTACAATATAGGAATTTTGTGAGCCGGTATCAAGAACTATTCTCACGACATATTCCTTCTTATCTGATATTAGCTTGCATTTGAGAGTCTGTAGGAATACTTTAGGCCCTGTGCTTAAGTTCGACATGTTTACTTCGCTGACAACTTCCTTTTCTTCGGACTTCTTCCCGTCAATTTTCTTTGACTCGAGTTCTTCACACATTAGGGGTACATGCTTTTTCCAACAAATACAACATCTCAGAGACGCATGGCATTTTCGGACGGGGTGACCGGGCGTTAAACAGGCGAAGCAACAATTCTTCTCCCTAAGAATCTTTTGTTTATCAGATAAACTCATTTTCTGTGCAGCGAAACAATCAGCGCTAAAATGAGCTTTTTCACAGAAAACACATAACTTTTTAGCCTCCTGAGTACGTGGATGTGTGAAAAGGTTAGATGCTGTAGGTACTTTATTCTGTTTTTCTCTGGGTTCAAATTTCTTACTTTTATAACAACTGTTATCCTTCTTTTTATTCAATCCGAAACCTTGCATCGCCAAACTAATTCTTTCCTCGGATTCTACTTCAGATTTCAAGAACTTGAGCAAGCTACTGAGCCTTTCTTGCGGCTCCCCATTGTGATTGAAATCAGGGTTCCTTTGTCTTTGCCATGCCCGTAATAAATCTTCAGGTAAACATGACTCCACTAAAGGATGAAGAAGAGCAGCGCTTTTATCCGTTGTTACACCAAGAGTCTCTAGCGCACGAATCTGTGACTCCAAATTATCGTAAAGTGCACACAAATTAGTGGTAGATCCCTGTGCAGCATTTTGAATGACCAATTTCAAAAGTTCCCTAACATAGAATTCTATCAATAAATCATTTCGACCAAACCGACTTTTTAAAGCGTCTACGGCTTGGGAATAGTTGGCGCCAGTTGGCGGGAAACTTTCAACTACTTCCCTAGCTCGTGAACCACTAATAGTTGACTGTAATAAATATTGAAATTTGTTTTCAGGAGCTATATCTACATCGTTGTGAACATGCTCAAATTGAGACCAAAACTGCAGCCAGTCCTTCAGTTCTCCTGAAAATTGTCGCAATTCCAATTTTGGTAAATGAAACTTCTTTTTTACGTTACCTGATGTCTCAGGAGTTTCATCTGGTGCACTTAATGTTGTTCGAGCATTTATTCGGGCTAATTCTAGCTCATGTTGCCTTTGGCGCTCATTTTCAGCGTCTTGGCGCTTTATTTCCTCATCTTGGCGCTTTCTTTCCTCATCTTGGCGCTTTCTTTCCTCATCTTGGCGCTTTCTTTCTTCTGCTTCTTTTTTCTCTTCCGATTCTTTTCGCTGCCTTTCTTCAACAGCAGTCGCCAACACAGTCGTTGCGAAATCCGGATCCGATTTATATTCTTCGCTGTTTATAATTGCTTCTTTCAACGTATTGATAGTAACTTTTTCCGGTAAAGAACCGATTATTTCTTCGCATAAGAACACCAAATCTTCTTTTTTGAATCCTTTTACAATTTGAAAAATCTTTTCGCTTTTACTCATCTTCGAATCTACAGAGTTTTAGTCCTATCAAACGGACGCCAAAATAATTCTAACTACTTAATATTTCTACGGACGCCACTATTCAAACTAAACCACGGGTTCACCAGGTTGAATAGAATAAAGTTCAAAATGAAAACTTAACAATAATTTTAATATTCTTCAAAATATTTTGCCATTTCCTTTTAAATAGCTTAATCCAAAAGACAAAGTTCTAACCAAATTTTTAAAGTAACAACTAACAAAACATTAACATTCTCACCGTTGCCACTTACAGAAAAGTAAAAATCAAAAGATAAAATTCTCGCGAGCAGAAATTAATAATTAAAATGTCACATTATTTTGCAATCTCGAACAAATACGTTGTTGTTCAGTAAATGGTTGCCTACCCTATTATCGGGTCCCTAAAGAACGTGCATACTATGGAATTCAGACCTCACACCAAATTATAATAGAATTGGAAAAGTGAAGCAGCGCACCCCAGATTGCCAGCCTCGCTGGCACTAGACAACAACAACACCAACAGCATGTTTGGTATGGTATGGCACTCCGAAACATCTCCCCAGCTGTGGGTGCGGTGCGCCGCATAACAGAACCAAGTTCCACTAGATTATTGTATAATTCCGTCGTACCTAATACTACTCCTAATTAACACGACAGTGTGCAAGTCCAGGCCCTGCCTTTGTTTTTCAGCGGCACGCAGCACCTACGATTGCTGTAAAGTTACGAATAGCCATTACATGCTAATTAGAGCTACCCTAAACTTTTAGTACAGCCCAAAGGTTCGTTCGGGATATTTTTCAATCACATATGTAGACAGGGCTCTGAGTAACAACTTTTAACAAACAAACTTTTTTAAATAGGCAATAATCGGTCACACACAACAAAGGCGTCTTAGGACTGAATCTACTTCATTATCTATTTTTCTTACTTGAGCCCTTCATTTATCAGCTTATTTCACGATCTCTTCATTTATCGCACTTCGAATATATTCGGGATCACTCGGGGCTGGGAATCCTATCATTTTTATTGAATTTAAAAAAAAAATCAAAAACTCATAATATTTAAATATTTTTCTTATATTTCTTGCAAATTAAGGATTTAATCAAAATGGTATCCTTTTTTAGGTATTCTTTCCAGTCTTTTATACAAATATGTATACATCCAAATTTCAACTGGTTTTATATGCATGCCGAATTTCATCACAGCATAGTCTCCTGCTGGTTTTCATAAAAATAAAACTCATTGACTAATTAAAAAACCGACTACTAAATGACTAAAAAGCGTCATTTTCTAAAGTACAAAAGTTTGTTTTTCAGAACTACGCTTAAGCATACACATTCTGTAAAACCCAGATTTGTACAAAAGCTTTTAAAATCGTTTGAACTTACAAGAAAAAACAAGCATTTTCATGAAATGTAGAGCTCAGTTGTATGCGTCCTATTTATTTTATTTATTTTTTTAAAGATGTTTTTGAAAAAAAAAAATCGTATGTTTTTCGCCTCAAAATGATCTAACAAAACTAAAAGAACACTTGCACGTGTGTTTTAACATTTTGTTAGAATAAATATCCTTCCGCAAAAATGTAATTTATTATTAGTTGAAGCATTTCACTGACAGAAACCAGTATTTTTTTAAACTCATTTTTTGAGTGACAAAGATAAAAGTGAAACGAATTTCTTACAATCTCTGAATACAGATATTCAATATTTCAAAATTTTTTTCTGTAACAAATCGATGATTCAGTTCAATAGCAAGCACAGAAGTAAAGAAGTTTGCAATCCATCCCCTTTCATAATCGGATTTCTTCGAACTACATTGTAGAAACTATACCTACGCTACCTCTCAATATCTTTTGAAGAACAAACACCGCCTTCGGTAAAAGTATTCGATTTCCAACAACTGCTTTGTTGTTTTTTTTTTTCTTCTACCCCAGAATATCAAAGGAATTTAATCTAGTTTGGTAGATATGATATTTCAAATTTAAATCAAATACCAACAAAAGAAGAAAAGAAGACTTTCTTTCTTATCGAAGGAACAGTTATTTAATAATAGCTTGACAGAAAAAGCCCAAGTTAGGTGTGCAAAATTTTGACGAACGGGTAAACTATATCGGCAAAAAAAAAAAAAAAGAGAAAGAAAATTTATATATATATATATATATATATATATATATATATATATATATATATATATATATATAAATTTTCTTTCTCTTTTTTTTTATATATATATATATTTTATATATATATATATATATATATATATATATATATAATATATATATATATATATATATATATATATATATATATATATATATATATATATATATATATATATATATATATATATATATATATATATATATACAGGGTGTTCCAAGTTAACCTTCATGACCTCCATTTCCTCAACCGTTCGTTCTAGATGTGTACTTCCATTTGCAAAATTACTCGAAATGAGGAGGAGAGTTAAGAGATGGAAAGTTTGAAGCGAAAAAAATGATTGGATAATAAATAAAAAAATAACTTATATTTAGGAAAAGAATTTCCATTAAAAAATAATCTAACACAAAAAAAATGACATTTGTGCGATCAAAATCCATGGAGAAATGAAACATGAAACTTTATGACTTATACCACTTTACACTAGCGTTATTTTAAGTGATTTTGGGGGCCATATACACGCGACATTCGCACCATTCAGAGTTCTTTAATAACAAAATATTCTTTATTTTCCTAAAATATATTTAACTTTAAAAGTTATTTAACATGGGAATTGAAATACGAAAAAAATTGAATAAGAAAGAATGAAAATGTCTTGCTGAATTCGCGAATTTGTAAATTTACCGACTGTATAGTGATTGCTTGAAATAACGTAATCCCTTCAATGCAGAATAAAATCGGTTTAACTAGATGCATTTCGTTAAGGCTTGAAGTTACGATGTACACTACGGAACAGTAGGTAGAAATGGTGTTGCTTTACGGACAATGTAATCGCAATGTATATTATTTCTTAGATTCTACATATTTCGTGTGTTTAATATCTTTGTATAAAATTGTACAATAATTTACCTTATCTTGTTATGTTTTGTAGTCTTGTAGCATCTGTATTTATGTTTGAATACAATGAGAAGCGAATGTTTTCTGACATGGACGAAACAAATTTCATTATCGTACCTAATCCAAAAGCTCGTTATTCCTCTGGCAGGGCGAAAATTTTCTTTTGTCAATTTGTTTACGGGCCCTGCGCATTTAAAACTCGAATATCTCCGCGAATTTTGATCGCACAGATGTCATTTTTTTGTGTTAGTATTATTTTTCAATGAAGATTTTTCCCCTAAATATAAGTTTGGGGACCCGGAGTCCCTATAAAAAGTTAGGTTTCTTATTTTTTGACTGAATTATTTTTTCGCTTCAAACTTTCAATATTTTAACTCTATACCTCATTTCGAGCAAATTTGCAATTGGAAGTATGCATCTAGGACGAACGGTTGAGGAATTAGAAGTCATGACGGTTGACTTGGAACACCTTGTATATATATATATATATATATATATATATATATATATATATATATATATATATATATATATATATATATATATAAAGACATAGAGGTCTGCAGCATGAGTGATGGTTCTTGGTTGTTAGTAATGTAGATTTTATCCCTTCACTTTTTTTTTTTTTTTTGTCAACGTACTATACTCAATGATTATTTACTACCATGTCAGGAACAGATAAAAAATGGGGCGGTACATCCCTAGAAATAAAAATAACGCAAATTAATGGTGTACTTAAATTCAGTTATAGACTGAATTATGTCTATGAATGTAACTTCAGGATATAAAATGACTCAAGAAGCTTCTGTGACTGAAAACCCTGTGATGCGACCCGTTGGCAACATGATTCCAAGATTTTTGGGATTGATTTCATCAATGGGTTTGATTGCATTGTGTGCACGTGTTTGCTTTTGTGTGTCATAGGAGGAGGGAGAATAGAAGTATTGCATTTTAGTATTAGTCAATATTTACCTTTTTGTTGTTCTGAGTAATAGAAATAGCATGTTTCAGCCGCATCAGCAAGAAGGTCAAGTTCGATTTTTTTCAGTAATTCATTATCCTATCCAGTATGCATGGACGTCTTTTCAAGTTTTTCCAGGGGGGGGGGGGCAAAGGGTGAAAACCTAAGGCAATTTCATCGGAAATCAGCAAAAACCACGCCCACTTATATGTAAATACATTGATTTCTCAAAGTCAGGGCGGGGCAGATGACCCCCCTGCCCCTCTAAACGACGAGCCTGCCAGTAGGTTTTTTTCTAAAAGGTGTGGTTATTTATGATGCTACTGTATTTTTGTGAATGTCCTTCTAGGCCTCCATGTGGTAATAAAACCCTGACAAAACTTGAAATGTATTAATATTCTCCTTTTAACATGCACACAAACTGCCAAAATACTTCCATACATTTTATGAGTATCTAGCTAAAATTTTTAATTAGGAAATCTCTTGCCGAAACTATCCTGTGAACTGTCCATAAGTACATTTTAATTTAATTAGATTTCTACTACTTTAATTCTCAGCAAAAGTGTGAAGCACAAAGTTATTCATGTATCAAAATAAATCATTTGTTAGACATTACGCTAGACTGATAATAAATTCTTTTGATTTGCAGTCCATTATTCATTTGAACTTTTAAGCTCGTAAAACTTGCGATATAACAGGCTGTAAATTCAGTAGAGAATAGCTTAAAACGTTTAATTAAATTGTGGAGTGTGAGCGTTTGGACACTAGTAAACTTCATCATTCTTTTGGTGAGCATGAAATCTGTAAAATAGTTTTATTACGAGATTTGCCTAGCTCTCCAGCAGGTACATTTATGGTAAATAATTTGGAGTTGTGTCGCATTTTACCAGATCAATAAATGAGTGCTGTAGCTGGATTTATTTTCTTTTTAGGCAAAATAGCGTATGCTGTATGCCAAGGTACTATTTTTGGCGTTCGGCAACTTTAAGGACAAATTATTTCACATTCCAGCCACTTGTAAAATTTTAAACAAATAAACATAATTCACGAAGAAAACTTGTTTTGACTGTGATTGATTTTATCAGTTCTTTTTTCTGTTGTTTTTAATCGAATTTTAAATAGACTCCTGCAAAGATGAGTGCCAGCAATACTGAGGGGGATTACACTAATATTTTCACATTTTGTGTGGTAGAAATGTGCAATATTTTTCTGAGAAGTTTTAAAAACTACCAATACAAGAAATATTACTTTCAAAATATTTTATTTCTGGATAGTTCAGAATGCATCCATCATCTTTTGAAAATTTAGCGTACATTTTTCTTTCATACATTTTTTCTTTTTTTATGTCTGAATTCTGGTCCAATTTTTATGGAGGTACCAGAAAAAAAGTAGCCTTGCAATAACTTTTACGCGTGAGTTAAACTTTGAGGAACACATAATGTCAGTTATATGAAATTTTCTTTTCTGTTGTTGTGCATTAAGGCATTCTAGAAGATGCACTGAAGCTAGCTTCATACGCTTCCGTTCATGGATGTAATCATATTATCTTGACAGCAATGATACGACCTCCTAAAAATATACTTATTCGGCTAATTTTGCCAATCGATTCGACAAAATTTCAACAATACAATTTTTAAGTGCCAAAGTGTACATTTTCATTTACTGTACGTATTTGTGCACACCCGTATTTTCCCATTCGGCAAAATTTGGGGTTCCATTCAACGAATTGAGTATTTCGGCCTTCTGAAAAATGAGATTCAGGACGCACCTAATCTCCATACCAATTTCACACGAAGCGTGTTTTATGAACAACAAGACTGACAATTGTGTAAAAGAGAAAAACAATGAAGAATAAGTTAAACAATTAAGAAATAAACAGTGCAAATTGTTCGCCGGGTCTACGAGTTGTCAATGTCAGCTAGAGCTGTTTGGCCTTACTATGCTCTTAAAAACTGTGGTTGTTATGAAAGTTCTGCACTATAGAGCAGCCGTAGATCACAATGCAGCCTTAATAGGAAACAGAAGTTTTGCACGGGTTCTGCTAGATGTTTTAATTACTTGAGACTAGGGGTGCGAAATCGAAGGCAAAACATCGATATTGGAAAATAATGACATCGATGGTATTGTTGATACATTGACCAAAAAACATTGATGTGTGTGTGTGTGTGTGTGTGTGTGTGTGTGTGTGTGTGTGTGTGTGTGTGTGTGTGTGTGTGTGTGTGTGTGTGTGTGTGTGTTTTCAAACATCGATGTTTTTTTAAAAAAATAGCTTACACATTTGAATGTACAGGTATTCTGTTACTCCCCATACAAGCACCTCTCTGTCTATCACTCAATTAGATTATCTTTTGTCTCCTGGAAAAACGTCAAGCGTGAGATATTGATGTCAATTAAGAAATTTTTTTTAGTGAAATATGTACTGCAACTGTTGATTAACTGTATGACTTTTTTTTGTCTCATATATATATACACTGAAGTGACAAAAGTCATGGGATACCTCTTAATATCGTGTCGGCCCTCCTTTTGCCCGGCGAAGTGCAACAACTCGACGTGGCATGGACTCAACAAGTCGTTGGAAGTCTTCTGCAGGAATATTGAGCCATGCTGTCTCGATAGACGTCCATAATTGTGAAAGCGTTGATGGAGCAGGATTTTGGGCACGAACAGACCTCTCGATGGTGTCCCATAAATGCTCAATGGGATTCATGTCGGGCGATCTAGGTGGCCAAATCATTCGTTGGAATTGTCCAGAATTTTCTTCAAACCAATTGCGAACAGTTGTGGCCCGGTGACATGGCGCATTGTCATCCATAAAAATCCCATCGTTGTTTGGGTACATGAAGTCCATGAATGGCTGCAAGTGATCTCCAAGTAGCTGCACATAAGCATTTCCAGTCAATGTTCGGTCCAGTCGCACTAGAGGACCAAGTCCATGCCATGAAAAAACAGCCCACACCATTACGGAGCCACCACCAGCTTGAACAGTGCCTTGCTGACAATTTGGGTCCATGGCTTCGTGGGGTCTGCGCCACACTCGAACCCTACCATCGGCTCTTACCAGCTGAAATCGTGACTCATCGGACCAGGCCACGGTTTTCCATTCATCTAGGGACCAACCGATATGCTCACGTGCCCACGAGAGTCGCTGCAAGCGATGTCGTTCTGTCAGTAAAGGCACTCGAGTCGGTCTTCTGCTGGAATAGCCCAAGAAATCCAAATTTCTCCGCACAGTTCTAGCAGACACGTCCATTGTACGTCCCACATTGATTTCTACGGTGATTTGACGCAGTGTTGCTTGTCTGTTAGAATTTACGACTCTTTGCATACGTCGCCGGTCTCGATCTTTAAGTGCAGGCGGTCGACCACTGCGCTGTCCATGGTGGGATGTTATGCCTGAAATTTCATACTCTCGGCACACTCTTGACACAGTGGATCTGGGAATGTTGAATTCTCTAACGATTTCCGAAATGGCATGACCCATGCGTCTAGCTCCAACTAACATTCCGCGTTCAAAGTCTGTTAATTCACGTCGTGCGGTCATCATCACGTTAAAACCTCTTCACATGAATAACTTGAACAGAAATGAAAGCTCTGTAAAAGCACTGCGCATTTATACCTGTTCTATGCGATGCTACTGCCATCTGAAAATTTGCATATTGCTATCCCATGACTTTTGTCACTTCAGTGTATATATATATATATATATATATATATATATATATATATATATATATATATATATATATATATATATATATATATATATATATATATATATATATCAGAAATTTAAAATATCATTGAAACAAATATCAAATGCGAAAGAATTTTATTTAAAAATCATTGACAGTAAATCATCGTTAGTTATTAAAAAATATATATGTTCCGAGCTGTGAGATATTGCAAATAGAGGATAAAAAAAAAGAGGAATCTTTTTCATCGCATACTTTTATTGTTTGAAGCTAAAATTTAAAAAGGATATCGAAAGAGGAAAAAACAACATTGAACGCTAAACAACACTCATTAAAGGACGTAAAAAGAACGGCAAAAAATTATAGATGTTTCAGAAACATAGAGAGCAAAACATCGATAATAATCATAGAATTTTTTTTCGAATGAGGTTAATATTGCAGCTTCTGATTAAAGATGAAAACTTTTCCATAAGCATGCTTATAGTATATTTTTCTTTGGATTTCTTTGCTGGAATAAAAACATCGACATCGAAACCAAAACATTGATGCTGGAAAAAAGTCGAACATCAAACATCGATGGTAAACACATCGATGTTCTAACAAAAACATCGATGTTTAAAAAAACATCGATATCGATGTCGCAGCCGTACTTGAGACAGTTGCTGATAATTGAGGTGTATAAACATGGTGCCAGCGGATAAATGCGAGTACTAAATAAAGTTTCAATCCGAAAAATAGTTGAAGAATTGTATTTTTTCACTTTTGATAAGAAATGGCAACTATTTAAATATAGCGTTTAAAATTGATATTCCCGTTCTAAAAATGCTTGTTTATTTATTTATTTATTTTGTATCGTTGGCAGAAAACTTTCTAAAAATATTTTTTCCCTTTTTTCCAATATAAGTAAAGTTGCAACGATACAATTATTATTTTAGGTAAAACTATCGAGAGTAAGAAAATAAGAATAATCGTATGTGCTTTTATTCTGACAAGGTATATTAATATTACCTGGACTAAAGAACACCTACTTTAAAAATTTCACTAAAATCAGTCCGGTAGTTTCCGAGTTTCTCCCTGATACTCAAGTTTAAAATTTGTATTTTATATATATAAAGAATTAAATATAAGAAGCAAACTGCCTCTCTTGAAAATCCCACAAATTTTTACACAGAGGAATTGGATAACAAGTTGCACAATTTTTCAATAAAATCACTAAAGGCAATTAATGAAATGTTTCGTCCGGGTGAAAAAGAACAAAGCAGAAAATTCGGAGAATGGAATTCCGCAAGATAAGATTTAAACACTGCAATAACTTTGCAGTATGTAACGGCATTAGAGAGCTGGGTGCAAGAAAAGTGAAAACTTATTTGGGGAGAACTTGAAATCTTACAAAAGAGAATTAGAACCAAAGTTTAACAAAAGCGAACACTGGGGCAGTAAAACGAGCGCGTAATAAAAGAAAATGGCATTATCTAGCTTCAAAATGAAGAAGAGAATTTTGACCGCTCATCTATTTCTTGCCCGAGTTTAGTTGTTCTTGCACTGCATACCAGTGGCTTTGCTTCAGTATGAGAACAAAGAGCTCACTAAGTATCATTTTCCTTGGCAGTAAATGGTTTTATAACGAGATTCTTTCTCACTGAAGTAAACGGACACTAAAAACAATTTATCTTCACTGAACAATAGCCACAAAGTTTAATGTTGGTTTTTCAGATGTGGAGTGAGCTTCTGAAGTTAAATTCTTTATTTTGCATTGAAACTATGAGAAAAAAAACTTTATTATTTTTCGTTTTTGGAAAATCTTTAGATTCCTAGATTAATTTTTGTGTTGCCGAATAGTTGGCAGTTTTATTTTTATTTAAAAAAGGAGAGAATAAAAGAAATTAGAAGCACTGTTTTCTTTAAACACCTCATAATTTAAGGTTATATTAATAATGGCTTTATTTCAAAGTAAAATTTCTTGATGAAATAGCAAGTGAAAGTTCTCTAGTAATAATGTTATTTCACTTTTATTCTTGATAAAATTAGTTTTGAATATAAGGCTCATTAGTAATATTACGAAAATACTAATAGACATATTTATTTATTTGCTTATTTATTGAGGAATTTCCCTGAACGTAATTGCTTGTGGAAACAGTGACTCTAATTGTCACATTCCCTTATGGAAAACACTTGTTTTCCCCTTTTCTCTCGTAGAAAAGTTCAATGGAGAACTCTTGTAGTTCCATAGCAAATAACACTAGTCGACAAATTTTCACTTTTTTTCCCTAACAAAGATGAAATTAACTGTTTTTGACTAATTCTGCAGTGTAGAATTCAAAAATAGTAGTAAAAAAGCTGTAGCACGTACAGTTTTTTTGTTATGAATTTCTAAAAAGTACTGAACGTAACTGAAAAAACATATCAAACACACCTTTTTTCAAGAGGAAAGGATCATAATATTAACTCCTAACTTTTTTTGAAGTTTCAAGAGAGACTCAAAGCTCAAAATCATGACCACTAATAGCAAAAAATGGGTTCTTAGGGGGGTGTACCCCCTCAAAATGAGCAAAAAATCACCAGAAATGATCTTTTCATTCTTGTTTTTTTAAAATGACGCTTAAAAAAAAAATTCGGTGTAAAATCAGAGGATAGGACCAGATACTATGATTCCTATGTCCGAAAAAATTTTCGCGCTGTAAAAAAAAAAAAAAAAAAAAATAATTAAAAACTGATTTTATGACTGTCGCACGCTAAATACGAGACACATCGCAGGTCTTCAGAAAGACGGCGTATTCTGGCTGGTTCTTATGTAAAATTATCTCCAAAATCCAAATATGGCCCCTTTCCTCTCCATCACTCTCCACTTTTTGCCGAAAGCCCCCCCCCCCCGCCCCCTCTGATACAAAGCGTGCGTATTTAGTGTGTGTCAGTCATAAGATCGTTTTTTTTTTTATTATTTTATTTTACAGCGCGAAATTTTTTTTGGGCATAGGAATAATAGGAGGGGGTCTTATACTCTGATTTTACACCAGAAAAAAATTTTAAAACGTCATATTAAAGAAACCAGAATAAAAAGATACTTTTTCATGATTTTTTGCATATTTTGAGGGGATACACTCCCCTCGTCCCCCCTTTTTGTTATCGGTGGTCATGATTTCGGACTTTGAGTCTCCCTTCACCTCCAAAAAAATTTAGGAGTTAATATTTTGCTCCTTTTCCCTCCAAAAATAGGCATTTGGTGCGAAAATCATAAAAAATAGTAAAAAATTATTTTTTTTTATTACGGAAAATTGAGACGTGGTGGGACTTTTTTACTTGAAGGTATTTAAAAACCTATATGAATACGTAATAAAAATAATAATTTGGTTGTTGTTAGTGAACCACTGTCGACCAGTGTAATTATACATACGCAACGTCTCATAGTATATGGTGTAGAGAATATGTATATTTTGTAATTCAGATGCAAATAGTTATTGCACTTTTATGTAGCAACTATAATGCAATTGTACCTTAATGTGTCTAAAAATAATGCTGTATCTAAAATAATGATTAAATTTAACAAATTTTAATACATTTCCCACTTTGTTGTTTTTTTAACGTTTCAAAAATGCAATGAAGTCAAAAAAAAATCGACGACTGATAAACAAAAGTATGTTTCCACACACAATATGTTTGGAAACAGTCTCTAAAAAAGTTTCCGAACCCTTCTTTTGGTAAACATATATTATTTTGAATTGGATTATCGACGTATCGAAAGTATGAAGAGAAAATACTTTTATATTGAACCCAATGCATTTTTTTTAGTATGTCTTATGCTTTTTTTTCTTGCATTACTGAAAAGAATGGCGTTTTGTTTCTTCTAGCATTTAAAAAGTGTTTTAGTATATCGCTATTTTTAGAGGAAAAGTTTTGGGGTTTTTACTACAAGGTACAAAGAAAGAAACAAACAAAAACACGTTGTTATGTTTCAAAAAATATATTTTAATAACTTTAGATGCTAGTTCTAACAAATAAGTAACCGTATTCACAATATTTGTAGGTTATTATCTGAAACAGGAATTCATAACACCAAAACATACAAATTCAATGCAATCTCATTTACTAAATAAGTTGGATATCTCCTTCTTGTATCGAACTATGTATTTGTTCTACAGACGGATAAAAGTGCTATCATACTGTATTTCTCAGCAACCTTGTTTCCGTTTAATAGAATTACATATGACATTTATAAGGGCAGCATTTTGTTTTGCATGTTTTTTCTGAAATTTGACACGTTCAAAAAATATTTTCATAAAGTAATAGGGGAGATTGCGCCCACTAATAGAAGCGGTACTTATTTGTGGAACATTTTCCCACTCCGCTCTAGGTAGCAGAAACTACATCGATGTAGATGTCCAAAAACAATGTGTTAAGATGTAAAAGACGGTAGAATAAAGTTACGCAGTCAGAAGTTTCTGAGCCCCGCTTAATGAACTCAAGCATTCGGCGCAAAGTACTGCCTTAGGTGTCAAATATAAATTTCGTAATCTTGAAACATCATCCCTCTTCTTATGTAAAACATGTTTCTGAATACCCTGTAATATACAAGATGCATCTGGAAAGTAGTTTTAGTGACTTGTCTATAAGACATATTGTGCTCATGGCTTTAAACTGCACGAAAAGCTTTCAAAATATACTTCTTTGAACAGATGTATTGTTCCCAGCGAGATTTTCGGGCATTGGAAGAATTCGTTTCGGAATGTTCTTCTGAGCCACCTTTACCTTTGTCTACGGTTAGAAAAGTACATATTTTACGCTAATTATTATGTGAAAAAAACAAGGATAAACTAAGGAAAGTCACATCAGGACTATACGGCAATTGAAAAATTGTTAATAATTTTAAATGTCAGCCTAAAGACTAGTCACCAGCTTTTGCATCACAGCTGCACGTATTTGTCCCAATCTCTTGAACAGTAATTTTTAAATGTTCAATTGTTTGAAATTGGAGGAAAACTTAACGGACATTATAAGTTCCAGATTAAGCACTCATTTCTTCCTGTTATTTCTGTTAATGGTTGTTTAAAGCAAGATTCATCACTGATTTCTGTTGATGGTTGTTTAGAGCAAGATTCATCACTGATTTCTTCAAGGCCAACAAAAATCACTTTTGTCCTTCAAAATTCTATAAATTAGAACAAAAATATTATGCATATCTGAAAGTTGACAAACGCTTTGTAAAAGGCAGGGAGAAAAGTATAGCATATTTTACGTTTGCTGTTTCCAAATTCGCCCTTGTCAATCCTATGTCGAACTCAGTCCGACCTTGAAACTTGCAGTTGTGGTCCTATGTCGGGCATTACCCGAAACTTGTTTAAACTTTTTTTCGGACTTAAAATCGTGTATTTAAACATAATTCAAGGATATTAAACTACTTATAAGACTTTCTAATTGCATTTTATAATCCATTTAGATTTATCAGAGAGGATATGATTTTTTTAATGGACCTCGAAACTGTATGCATTTTTATATGAATTTTTCCATATTGCTAAAAATTAACTTGAAATTATGACTGCGTAAAAACCTAATGAAAACATTCTTTAAATATGTAATTCTATATTTGTTTCATT
This sequence comes from Uloborus plumipes, assembly GCA_038373865.1. Lineage (NCBI taxonomy): Eukaryota > Metazoa > Arthropoda > Arachnida > Araneae > Uloboridae > Uloborus > Uloborus plumipes. The sequence goes on along the minus strand of JAXGGA010000824.1, from coordinate 112,689 downwards.
TCTATTCCTCAAAAAGTAACTTTCCACAAAGACATTCGAGAAACATTATTCTAGTGCTTGAAATATAGATTCTCGCAGACAAATTCATTACACTGGCTAAACACGAAAACATTACACGAACACATCTTAAATACGCACCGGGCGAACCTATACTAAGCCTAAAATAATTACAGAAAAATTTCTCCATGGTTTTCTCGGGGTAAATAAAGCTGAAATCGTGGGTCTTAGCAGCAATGTAGCGGAACAAATCCGTATAAATGTGAAGGTTAAGCAGCCGTACTGCATTCGCACATGCAAATTCCTCACTACAACTACATTATTAAAGCGGTTTCTATCACCAAAGAAAGAAGCTTTAGTTGAGCTACTCGTCATCCTTATACCTCCCCTGTTGGTGCTCAAGCGAAATGGAGGAACATTTTTACCACTGAAAAGCTTTCCAGATTTTTTTTTGCTGCATCAGACAGAAGTTTAATTTCCTCTTAATCCTCAAGTTAAGGATTCAATTCTGGAAAATTCTTTCGTTTGCGTTAGTAACTTGCCTCGCTGTTTCGTGTTCTGTTCTTGACTTAATTGAATACTTTTGTCAAGATTTAAATTCATGGCAAAGAAGTAAGTTTGGTTAAAGAATTATTTTCTGGAACTCATCACTTTCTTTTATTGCCATTTTAAAGCAGTTTGTTTTCAGTCTACTTACCGTAAATGTCTTTATTGCTGTTTTATACTTAGTATTCTTATGTTAAAATATGTAAGCTGCAGCGATAATTAGTCAAATTTACATTTGTAACGAGGATAAAGCTTATGTTTAATATTTAATGAAACAAGAATTCAATTTAAATCATTCTAAACAAAAAATATTAATTAGCAATATACCTTTCATTTAAAAACTTTTAAATTATTTACCCCGTTATTTTTATTCTTATTTCTAATCTGGATTCACAATATTCTATTGTGAAAATTCCCACTGCTGTTTTAGTCTGTAACTTAACTGACATTAAATAATTCCTAAGCGAAAAATATTATTCAACAACATACGCCCCATTTAAAAAGTATTTTAACGTTATTTATCCAATTTTCATTATTCCTTTTTTGAATCTAAACGCGAAATATTTAGCTGTAAAAATTATGACTGACATTTTAGACTAACTAAGAGCTTCTAAAAAAGACATGGTTGTGTCAATTAGTATTTTTAGCTGCCATAGTATTTACCTTGCTGTATAAAACAAGGCAAATTTTATAGCAGCACTTGATACCTAAAATCCATAACGAATTTTAATAAATTACTTAGAGGGCATAAATATTATGTTCGAAAAAAGGAAAGATAAATATAGAAAGAGCTGTGCAGAAAAAAACAGCTTCATCTTTATTTCGAGTAATTGTTTCGTGCTTACACCCACTTTTCAGAAGCTAAATAAGCAATTTCTAGTAGCAACGAAATACGTATAGGCAGATTTCTTATATTGACTCTTATTAAAGCCAATGAAACGTATTTATAATGCAGATAATAAATGTCTGCACTTAGTTTACTTTTTCAAGAAGGTTATTGTGATTAGAAACATGTACATTTCAAACGGGCATTTCTATCATTTTTAACCGCATGTGTACTTATTTAACACGCACCTAAATTTGCTGAAGTGGTATTGTTTCGTTTTTTGTTTCAAATATTCTGAATTAAAGTTGTTTCCGTAATTCCGAGATAGATTTCTCTAATTCCCATTCAGAGATTTTTTTTTTTTAATTCTTATCAGACTTTATGAAACTAAACACCCTAAATATTTATTTAATTTTCTAAGATTGCAGGGAAGAATATCCAACCGAAACCATTTTTCTCTGGATACTCTAGAAAATGACTCTCCAGGAGAATGTTATGAGATAGAACTCCAAAAATGAACAGCTACTCTGGAGACTAAAAATAGTTAACGATATGTTTTCGCAACATTACTTATAATAAAGTGCAATCTATCCCAATTTCATAACCGTGTCGGCACACTTTTATGTTAAATTTTTTTGCTTCATTTCTTCCAAAAAATAGAAATATCTTGATGAAATACTGTGTTGCTCTTCTCTCAGAAGTAAGGAATGTTTTTGCTTTTGGACCATAGAGATGGAGATAACGTTAGAGATAAGACTGAATTTTGAGTTGTTCGCCTCGAAAGAACTGTCATTTACATTTTCAACACATTCCATTTGCATAAACGAAATCAGGAGTTGGCATGTAACTATTTTTATGGCTATGTTTTCTTTCCTTACTTTTCTCAAAGACTTTCCAAATGTTGGAAAGATAAAATCTGGAATATATTTGAAAGTGACAAAGTATTTTTCTCTGGGTGTTTTTCAACGATAGGAAAATTAAATTACCCGAGTTTCCTTGGAACAGATGCGTAGTTTGTTACGCAGTTTTGGAATTAATTTGAGATGGAATTACTTTGCACGAGCTGAATTTCCTAGAATAATTTCAGTTATCTCAGTTGCTTTTCAACATTTTCAGCTTTCTTTTTCATTAGATTGTTCTAGTACAAAATGTAGTGTGACTTTGAAAAGGGAAATTACCAAGTAGTTTAAGGATATAATTATAATTTATGGTATACTTATAATTTTCTGTTATGTTATAACATAAAATTCAACATATGTAGTTTTTTCTTTTATTGTTAGGAAAAAATGAAGATATTAACGAAAGTAATATAATGAGAAAAATCGCCTAACTTGGAAGTACTTCCTCGTGCATTTTCAAAAAAGAAAGTGTTGTCATTTTTTAATGTTTTATTTAGACTTCCAATAAATTCCTCTGGTATAAGCTAAGTTTTTTTGCAGTATATTTGACTAATACAGATTTGCTGGGTTTTTTATTATTTTTTTGTGATTTTATCCAACCGTCAGCGTTTTATGATTTTTGAGAAGTTCGAATAATGGAAATAAATGAAGGCGGTTCAAGTTGATGTGTTTTTGCTATAAATAAAGTTCAATCGCAAAAAAATTACGAAAAATATCTACCGTAAAATCAAAAATATACAGCATCATATTCCGTTCATTGTCGCAAAAGTGTCAACGACATTGACATGTGCCTTTAAGTAAATAAATCAAACTTTCAAGTAGAGCCGATATTTTTTACGTAAACTCGACTAATGCTTAACTAGGGCTATTAAATTCCATTTATTACATAAAAATGATAATTAAAAAAATCTCGTCAATAGTTATCTATCATGTATTTTTACTTGTCAAGATTTTACACGGGGACGTCATTTCAAGGTTTTCCAGGGGGGGGGGGCAAAGGGTCCAAACATAATGCAATTTCATCGAAAAACTATAAAAACCACGCCCCCTTATATGAAAATGCATTGATTTCTCAAAGCCAGGGGGGCAATTGACTTCCCCCCCCCCCCGAAATGACGGGCCTGATTTTACAGTTTAAAGAAATATTAGTAATAACTAAAAATTGTCACTTAATACGTAGTTGCTCGTCTTAGCTGATTTGCTTCTATTTTCTTCTTTTTTTAATACACATATAGATATTTTTTTGCCACTACTAAGATCAAAATGAAATTTAACATTGTTTAAGTGCTCACCTTTTTTCGTTCAAAAGCATATTTTTCCATTGCTCCATACCATTTGTCTAATTAATTCATAGAAGATGCCTTTTAATATTGTTGAGAATACTGAAAATAATTTACTCAATTGTGTATGTTTCTCTACAAAACAACTCACTGAAATACATAACGGGTGTATACGATTATAAAAGTGGACCTTTGCGATTAAATGTGTGAAAAAACTACTCTAACTATAATGCCATTCCCCAAATTATGAAGTTTATTATAGAAGTGCGTTCTCCTTGTTCGGTATTTTACAGAACTGCTTGTCTTTTTCGAATACAAAGCTTATTTCTCTACTTATACTATATGTGTGATTGAAAAAGTAACATCCCAAGTTCGTCGTTAAATTAAAAACAAGGTGAAAGTTACAGAGAAATACACTAGAATTGACATTAGGTGCAGATTTAACAAAAATGTTGACTGAAAGAAACGAAAATAAATAAATAAAAATAATAAACATAATCTAATTTGTATTAAATAAAAACGTATCTTGTGAGACTTATTTAGAAATGAACAAATAAATTATATTTTTGTAGCAAAGTATGTATTATTATTCTTTATATCGCTTTTATTACCATCATAAAGAACTACCAAGTAAATGTCTTCGTGTAACAAATAAAATCGTATTGAATTCCATCTTCTAAGGCAAAGAAATTTACTGAAAGTTTTCTTGATACATTCCACTAATTGCGTTCTGTGCTACACCCCTCTAATATCACTAGACAATGTTTTCCTCTTTCATTGGTCTTATGTTATTTCAGTCATTCAATTAATCTTTTTAAGTATGTTCTTTGACATGTCAAAATCGGAATTGCAATTTATTCTAGGAAAAGACGCTAATTAGATTGATTTTCCAAACCTATTTCTTTTTTATTTCTGTATTAACGTCTCACATTTAATATCCTTGTCACAGTACTAAGTAAATGCTATTAAACAGACGTGATTTTTTTCTTTAAAAAAATATTTATTTAATTCCTCATATAACGTAAATTTCTGCTTATTATGAAAGAAAAAAATCTTATCTGTAGATAAAGTAAAAAGTTTATCCCGTTAAATTAATCTAGTGTGGAATAATATTCGTTTCAGTAAGCATACAGTGTGCTTACAAATGATAACAAAAGAATGCATCAGAAAATTGCTTATGTTTTTGAACTGTGTCAATTGAAATATTAATACATTCTACTTTTGAATTTTCTAAAAAATAAGCGTAAAAAAAACATTTTAGAAAAAGTACAGTGTTAATCATTGAAATTACTCACTCAAAAATATTAGTGTGTGTAAGTAAAACCCGTATGTGGGTGTGTCTGTTTTATCTTGGTTTAAATGAAATCGTGGGTACATGACTAATAAAAGTTAAATTTTTTAAAGTGTTTGTAAAATTTACTCTTAAAACTTGTTTTTTATACTCTAGTTTTCTGGAGTGAGGTGTTCTGATTTTTGAACTAATTGTAGTTTAAAGAAATAGCTTAAAAACAAAAGTTGGCACAAGTATACATTAAAAAAAGGAATTTTACAAACACTCAAAAATATTTTCTTTAGGATTTTAAAAATATTAATAATAATTAAGTAGCATTATACTTTAAGTTGAACAAATATCAATACTATTGAAATTTTAAACTACAGCCGAAGGGAATTTACTTTTCGAAAGAGATTTATTTTGTATTCTGAACGCCATTAAAAAAAAAATGAAAAAATCTGGAGATACAACAGCTAAGCACTAAACATGTTCAAAAAAAAAAAAAACATTTTTTTTTCAGAAATATAAACAACATTTTTTTTTTACCTTTATGTTATCCCAAGAGAACCCAACAACAATGAAAAATTGAGCTCTTGGGCACATAAAAAGGGAATATTTCCCAAAAGGGCTTGTTTTCTGGGAAATTTTACGTTCTGGGACGTGCGTATTGCCTAATAGAGATAGTTTTTTTGTTGTCTTAATAGAAACTGCTTCAATACGTTAAGGAAAATTTGAAAAAATACGAGTTGTTTTTATCATTCTCCCAGGCGGCTCCAGGCGGCCTAAAAATATACAATATATATTTAAATATATATTATATTAAATAATATTATTATATATTATATTAAATAATATTTAATAATATTAAAGACAAAATAAATACGTAAATTTTTAGAAAATATTTTCTTTGTATTATATTGATTGATCCTTAAGTTTATATATATGTTTCTGATTCGTTTTTATCCATTAAAAAGTTTTATTTAATATTTTAAACTGTTAATAAGGACAATTTTTTGTGTTTCCGCGAAATTTTAACTTGTAATCGAAATAACGTACACTGTGCAGCGGAAATAACATTCAAATTTCAAAAATAAATACAAAAGCAACAGCAGAATATTCACTGAAAAGAGTATAATATTATAAGATAGTGTTAATGGGTAATGTTACACGCCAGAAATCAATTCGTTATTAAAATGCCAGCACTTAAATGCTGACATTGGCATCATATGCGTTTATGAAGACTCTCTTTGAAATTTTGCTTTACCTTCTTGGGCAGTTCGAGTGATTTTTCAGCAAATTCAAGAGTTGCAGCAACTTCCTCTTCTTGTAATGTTACAAGAAGAGAAAGCTGACATACGTCATCATTATCTTACGTTGGTGGTTTTTAGACCTTAGAGTACCCCTAGTGAGAAATAGCTTAAGGAAATTGGAGAAACTTGCTAGACACATGATTTTCACTCGTGAAGATATCGGGTTTTCAAAAAACATTTTTCATAAAACGTTACTAGATGCGTTTGTAGGGTATGCAGTGACACCTTTCTGTTAGTACGATAACTAAACAGACCTTATTCATTGAGCATAATTAGAGCTTGCTTTTCTGTAACTATGGGCCTGAAATGTCTATCCCAGCAACAGAAACACCAGACAACAAGATTTGAAACACTTTGAAACTGTCATTCTTGGACTTGTAGAGTGTAAATGTTTGTTTTCTGCCCAGAAGCAGAAATTTGATTTGTCAAAGAAGACTAGCAAAGGAAAGGTGAAACTCTAGTAACATTGAGTTTTGCTATTTTATTTACAACTATGCACAAAATAATATCGCATCATATATTTCGGGGTCTGCTGGATAAAAAGTGCTAAACATTACGTAAAACGTTGAATAACTTGTTTCTCTACGTTGACAATAGCTACATCTGTACACCGAATTATATGTTACACATATCTTTTCCGTAGGTTAATTCTGCAAAAAGACGTTTTTTTTGCATGTATACATAGATAGATGGTAGACTATGCTTGTCGAAAATGAGGAAAATAAAAGACTTGGGATTATACAATTTTTTTTATTCATCTATATTATTATTTCGGCATGAGTTTGTAAGTAGCATCGTCGTGAAAAAATATTTTAATGTTTTTGATTTAAGAAACCTTTAATGCAAACGAATAAAGCAGACATATTTTTTTAAACCAAATCATGATGTTATGAGTGCGATAAAGTTATACTTTTTGTATAACTTTATCGCACTAATAACGTGTGGTATGATATTTTTCCGTAAAATAAGGGTAATGTAATATTAAATAGTCAAAATCAAAATGTTTTTATGAAATAGACATTATTTTCATCTGGTTTTCATATCTGGTATAAGAATTTTCAGAACAAATCTCCGACTTGTTCATTTTTAAATCTTATCTCAACTATCTCCCTTGCCCCTCCTATCCCCTTACTTACCCCTTTAACAAATATACAGAACTAATAATAATAATCGAAAACATTTATTCATTTTTTCACAAACGTTCACAAGCATTCCGTGTCACAGTTTTCTAGCTTTTAAGCTTTATTCAGAACTAGCATCTAACCATGTAACAAGCTTTAAATCCGAGTTCTGATTCTGAAGAAGTATTCTCATGTGTCTACTGAAGAAATATGGGTTTTTGTCACGTGACTGGACATCCTCATTTTCAACGAAGTTTCGTGCAGCACGTTACGGTTAGGAATTTCTAACTCTTTTTTAGAGACTTTGGTTTGATAGTAAGTCTTTCGGAAAGGAACTTTCTTTGGTACATTTTCCGAGCTCTTTCTTGAGATTTAAAATGGCATTTCGTGATATATCTTGCTTATGTGTTCTCTTTAAGAACGGTTTTAGAGACTTCGTTATTTCCTTTTGTAGTTTTTCTTATTTTTATTTTTATGAAACTTATGGATTTTAATAGTTCATAAATCCCATGGACTTGGTATTGTCAAGTATGCATTGTGTGAAAAACATATGAGAAAAAAAAGCTACATCATACTACTAGATTTTTGTTTTTTTTTTTTTTGAGCAATGATGAGTCGCTATTAATTTTTATTTTGTCCGTATTTTCCGTTGTGGTTTGTTTTTCTAGATTATACCCGGAGTGGGTGGGTGCCGAAAGTTTCAACTCCATGGAAGCCAACCTGCCCCTATTTCGTCAGGTGCAGGTGTTGGGACTCCGCCCCTCACGGTGGTCGCAACTATGCTTACATACACCCACACCCGCCTACACAATCTCCTACACACCCACACATAAACATAAACACATAATCACATATATCGCACTTCGTGATTCCGAAAAATATAAGTTGAATTTAAGATGTTAAGATTAAAATTAATTATTTTCTTTCTTAGTTTATAATACATTTCTTTTTATTTTTCTTTTTTATTTAATATTAAGTAAAGTTTGTGTTGAAGCAGATACGAAACCTTTCATATGTTTATAATTTTTTAAAAAAAGCAACTAAGTCATACTGTTTTAACAATTTATTTTTACCATTTCTTTCAAATTGTAATGTATTTTTCAACCATTTAATAAATGTTCTGCTCTTGTGAACGTGAATAAATAACAGAAAAAAATAGCCTAAAATGTATGTGAAATCGAAATATGGAGTAATAATACACCTTAGCTCATAGAATAAAGAGTAAAAATCAAGCATCATGAAATGGACGTCTTTAAAGTCAATCCTTGATTTCAAAAATTTCAAATTGTCCAAAACCAGTCAAATACTTAAATGTATTTTGTTTCTTTGTAGGATTTGATTTCTTTTTTTAATGGTTCAAAAATGTAATGCTTCAACTGCAAAAAATATAATGAAAAATATAACAATAATAATAAAAAATTATTATTATAATCATAACGATGGTTGTTGAAAAATAAAAAAAAATAATTTAATTCTATGTAGCAAAATAGCCAAGAGACGAATGTATTAAGAAATATTTCTCAGTTGATCACTAAATTTTCAAATTTTACTTTCATACAAAAATACGTACTTAAACGGACTTTTTAGAAAATTATTAAACATTTCGTACGGGTTAAAAAAATTTATTTGTGTTACTATATAACCTTTGTTACATATTTTTCCTTAATTCTTACCATTTCTTCCTATTTGCTATTTTATCCTGACTCGAGAATTGTTCATTTGTTACGAAACATCTTTTTATTATTTTATGTTTTCCTGCGCGTGTTGATTCATATATTTTTTTTTAATTCCATTTTTTTCCATTAAATTTGTCAAATATAACTATGTTCTTTGTTGCCTTGAAGTTGCATGAAGTGAGCGGGGAGCCGCTAAGACAGCGCAAGCACTGCGACCACTGGTCTGTTGTACTAAAGTTGCATTTTTTGGTTAAAATTTGACTCGCGTTTTTTCTGTTAGTACTCTTTTTTTTTATTTTCTTTATTACTGATGTGCAACGTTCTTGGTTTTGATTTACACTGGCGGAACAAAATCCCAACACAAAGAAAAAAATTACAGTAGAGTAATGAAATTGGGGTAGTGCAATTGTCTAGTTAACATGTTTAATTGATTAACTGTACAAGATCACTAGCTAGTTTAAGCTCAAGGAAATCACGTGCAATTGTGAAATTATGTTACTTTAATAGCCGGTGTAACCTCCAGGATTTTGAAGGCAAGCCTGCAAGCGTGCATGCATTGTATCATATAGGTGCCGAATGTCACTTTTTGGTATGGAGTGCCATGCTTGTTGGGCTTGTCGTGTCAATACTGGGACAGTCATTGCTGACTGTGGATGATACTGGAGTTGCCGTCCAATGATATCTCATACGTGATCAATTGGAGACAGATATGATGATCTTGCAGGTCATGGTAACATGTCAACACTCTGTAGAGCACATTGCGTTACAGGAGCTGTGTGAGAACGAGCCTTATCCAGTTGGAAATCTCCCCCTTGCATGCTACTCATAAAGGGTTGTACTATAGGTTGATTTACTAGACTGGCGACAGATATGCAGTCAGTGTGTTTGGGATAACCCGAAGACTGCCCCTGCTGTCATAGGAAACTGCTCCCGAGACCATAACTCAAGGTGTAGGTCCCGTGTGTCTAGGCTGCAGACAGCTTGGATGCAAGCGGTCCCCTGGCCCCCTTCTGACCAACGTACAGCCATCACTGGCACCAAGGCAGAATCTTTCTATAAGAAATTACAACCGATCTCCACTCCGACCTCCAGTGAGCTGTTTTGACACCACTGCCGTCGCAAACGGCAATAGTTTGCAGTCAATAAAATACCGGCTACTGGCTACCTGGCTCGGAACTGTCCTTGAAGTAAGCGATTTCTTACCGTTCCTTGGGTCACGATGGTGTCAACTGCTGCTTGAATGTCAGCCGCAGATGCAGTACGATGCGCCACATTGTACGCAGAATTCGGCGATCTTTCTTTTCAGTTGTGCCACGTGATTCCACAGAACTCCATCTTCTTGAAGTAGTACTATCCCTTGACCATAGCTTCCAATAATCAGGCACGGTGGAAACATTCCCACTAAGTCTTTCTGCCATATCGCGAAATGAAAATCCATCATCTCGTAGCCAAATTGTACGTCCTCGTTCAAAATCGGTGAGCTGTTGATAACGGCTTCTTTGCCTTCCTAAAGGTATTCCTGGCTAACATGAACGCAATGCGTCAAATTTCACAGACAAATAATACTCACGAGCTTTACAACACGCTTTTAAAACAAGCCTTATTTGCATGTTCTGAGTGACTCTAGTTGCGCCACATTTATGCGCGGAGCGCGAAATTTCAATCGATGTCATCTTTCAATTGTGGAAACACGCCTACCAAATTTCGTTTATCTAACGCAAGTCTTTCTTGGTGTTCGGATTTTTTTTCCGCCAGTGTATTTAAATATCATATTGATGTAATTCATTATTTAGCATGTATGGTTTTGTATTTTTTATTCGTCAACTATTTACATTACATTTCAAAAAATAATTGCTTCGTTATATGTGTACCTCAGAACCAGACTAACGTTAATCCATTTTCGTCATTTTGCAGTAGAGGGGAAAAGCGATGTATTAGACAATCGTTTTTCTCCTCTACCGAAAAATGACGACAATGGACTTACGTTAGTCTGGTTCTGAGGTACAGATATGGTTTAGTAATGATGAACAATACAATTAAAAGTGTGTAATGAGTTACCACCCGCAAGCCAGGGCTGAGGCAGAACTGCATTCTTAGGATGCTATGATCGAGCTGTGGGTGCATTTGCTTCAATTAAAAGTGCTTTTACTAGAATAATGCAATAATTGATCGTCAATGTAGCTTGTCAGCAGTACGTACGTTGGACACTCAACAAAAAATATCTGTATTATTTAATTAGTGTGAAATACGTAATTAAAGTATTTTAAATTAGTGTAATAGTACTTCATTTCGTTGATGTATCTGTGCCTCAGAAATAGGCTAACGTGAGTCCATTTTAGTTACTTTTCAGAAGAGGGAGAAATCGTGTGTCTGTTGCATATAAAGGACGAATCGCGCTCTTTTAACGCTGCTAAATAATAGTGAAGGAATTTCTTTCAGAGAAGAACTTCCTTGAGGGTCGATGCGGTACAGAGAATTGTCATTTTTGGACTTACGTTAGTCTTGCTCTGAAGTAGAGATATGTAGATAAAATATATTGTAGTAATTCTAGCCCACTAATCCACTGTTAGAAAAATGTGAAAGTAAAAATGGGGCATAAAATATCATTTTACAAGTGTAATAGAAATAGTGCTTCTTATATGATTATTTTTCCTTCATTCCCTTCGTACCAGTTGCTCTAGCAGCTACATAAAGTAGCCCCGAAAGGTTCAGTAAAATGATATATTTTTCACGAATATAACTGAAAGTTAAGGAAAAAAGCAAAAACAATGCGAATGCATTAAGACGTTGAAAGAAAAGCCAGAAAAAAATTTATTGTCAAGGTAAAGATTGCCTTGAGGTAGCCTGAATGTCTCTGTTATTTTATTGAGCATTTTATTTGAATAAGTAGCTGAGATAAACTGCGAAATATAGAAAATAAATAAATACCTGTGGGCGTAAATGTAGTACTTAGTAAAACAAACTTAAAGTGCAACTCTGGTAGATTTTTTTTTTTGAAATATGTACATTAAAGTTGTTTTACTTTGTCCACTTCGAAACGTGTTTGCAGTTTTTCCTCTAAAACTTAAGAAAAGAACCAAAATACGAAGTTTTCATTAAGTCTCTTACAGGCTTTAAAATGTATGTATTTATTAATTTAGCGGTTGGATTATGAAAGTTTTTTTATGTAAATGAACTGTTGTTTTCGTAATATACAAACAATAAAAGGGTCATTCCATAGAAATATCAACCTCAGCCAAAGAAAAAAAAATACTGAAGTGAAAAAATGTCAAAAAAAAAATAAATAAATAAAAAATCATACAACATAAGAAGTTTAAAAGAATTGAAAAGGTATTGTAATTATCACTGAGATTAGCCATAATAAATAGTTTGTAGTGTTTCTACTGCTTGTTTTCTGATGGTTACGTTAGTCACGTTACGTTAGTCACACTCCATCTTGAGTAAAAGTGACACTTAAGACTAAAAAAAATTAGGATTTAATCAATGTGTTTTATGTTTTTAAGAGTCAACTTAACACATTGTTCAAACCTATCATTCAATTTTTAACACTTGCTTAACTTTGAGAAATTTTTGCCTCACAACATGAGCATTAATTTTCGGGGTTGCAAAAATGTTACGTTAATCACGCTGCTATTTTGGTTGAAAAAATATCTACTCTCAGTAATTTTGTTTTAAATTCTTAGCAGTAATGATACATAGATACCATGTTCATTGAAAATCCACCAGCATAACTAAAAAGTATTTTTTATCCGTTAAGTTACAAGTAAAATAGTTACAAAATACGCTCTGAATGTCACGTTAGTCACGATGGACTGACCCAAAAAGTAAAATGTTATGTTATAATTTCGCAATATTTTTAGGAAACAACAACAACGGACTCTTGCATTGGTTGTAATGGATTTGTATTAATATATTTGAAATGAATAATTTTATAGTTGCCAAAATTCATTTTAATAATTATGATTAACTTCATTTTGAATTTCACATTTTTGTTTGAGGTTCAGAATCTTTTTTAGATGTTTCACAATACAGTTATGGAACTCAAATTAACATTTTAAGGTTTAAAGCTATTTTTCACCAGTACTGCTCATTAGCGTATATATTCCTTTCTTAGAACTGCTTCTGTCACATACGTTTTGAGACATTAGTCTTGAAATTTTTATTTTTGATTGAATTGAAAAATCAAAATTAGGATGGTAAGTGTATCAGGATCTTCCTCATTTTTTAATTCTCTTTTCTTTTTGAAGTGTTTTTTGTTATTTGTAAAGCAAGTTCGCTTAGTTTTCGGAGTCATACTTTTGTTAAAAATAATTAAGGGATAAAATAAAAATATAATCAGCAATAGCTGTTTTTGGTGACTTATGTTTGTCAGCTTTCATATAGAAGGATGCTTATACTACCATGCTAGGTATAAAAGTGGTCTTAAAGTTTTGCTCTTTCATGTATTTGATTCTGGAGACCATTTTTAAAATAAAAAAGAGTCCGTTTTAAAATGACTCTTAAAACTTTGTATTGGGTAAAAAAAAAATTTTTTTGAACCACTTGAGGACAGTAACTCAATTGTAAAAAAGTTACTGTGTATTTTTTTGAAATTAACAAATGTGTGTACCTGTATCCTGAATTACTTCGATCACAAAATATGCATCCGCTTTGCTGACTAGTGATTGATTTTAATCTCACATGCATTCTTCAATTTATAGATCACTAAAAAGGCACTAGCTACTTTATGCATAAAGTCCATTCCCCCTGCTTCGATGGTAAATGAAAACGCAGATGTCTATGTAGTCGCTCGAGTTTCAAGTTGTTGTTTAGAGAGAAGGTTTGCTCAAGTTTTAATTACTATTAAACCTAAGCGGGATTTTCATTATAATGTCTACATCTCATGTAATGAAAATGTTGTAATTTGGGAGACATTTTCTAAAATTTCAGTTTTACTGTCAGGCATAAGTATGGTTTTCTCTTTATAATTACCATGCATGGTTTGATTAAATTTTTAATATGATTTATTCGTAGAGGATAACTTTCAAATTTGATTTATTGATATAGAGAGAAAAAAAGGAGCAAAATTTCAAAAAATCAAATGCTATTAAAAATTAAATGGTTTATTTCTATTGTGATATAATGTTCAAATTTAAAACTTGAAGGTTACTGTACTCAAAGATTTATCAAAGTAAACAAATCGTGAACTTGCTATGTAAATATTTTCTTACAAAGTAAATCTTTTTGAATATGAATCTCATTCCATCTATACTGGATTTTTTTTTTAGTAACAAATATTAGAATCAAGCCTTTTCCTTTTCACATGGAATACCCGCTTAAATACACTGGCGGAAAAAAAAATCCCAACACCAAGAAAAAATTGCCGTAGAGTAATGAAATTTGGGTAATGCAATTGTCTAGTTAACATGTTTAATTGATTAAATGTACAAGATCATTGGCTAATTTAAGCTCAAGAAAATGCTGTGCAAATGTGAAATTATGTTAATTTAATAGAGGGTGTAACCTCCAGAACTTTGAAGGCAAGCCTGCAAGCGTGCATGCATTATGTCATACAGGTCAGAATGTCACTTTGTGGTATGGAGTTCCATGCTTGTTGCACTTGCTGTGTCAATACTGGGACCGTCATTGCTGACTGTGGGTGATGCTCGAGGTGCCATCCCATGATATCCCATACGTTATCAATTGGAGACAGACCTGGTGATTTTGCAGGTCATGGTACCATGTCAGCACTCTGTAGAGCACATTGCGTTACAGCAGCGATGTGAGGGCGAGCGTTATCCGGTTGGAAAACGCCCCCTTGAATGCTACTCATGAAGGGCTGTACTACTGGTTAAATTAACAGACTGACGACAAATTTTCAGTCAGTGAGTTTGGGATAACCACAAGAATGCCCCTGCTGTCGTAGGAAATTGCTCCAGAGACCATAACTCCAGGTGTGAGTCCCGTGTGTCTAGGCCGTAGACCGCTTGGATGCAGGCGGTCCCCTGGCCTCCTTCTGACCAATATACAGCCACCACTGGCACTAATTCAGAATCTGTTTTCATCAAAAATTACAACAGATCTCCACTCCGACCTCCAGTGAGCTCTGTCGTGGCACCACTGCCGTCGGAAAAGGCAATGGTTTGCAGTCAATGGAATACCGGCTACAGGCTGCCTGGCTCGGAGCTGTCCTTGAAGTAAACAGTTTCTTACCGTTCCTTGGGTCACGACGGTACCAACTGCAGCTCGAATGTCAGCCGCAGATGCAGTACGATGCGCCACAGCCGTACGCAAGATTCGGCGATCTTCCTTCTCAGTCGTGCCACGTGGCAGCTCGGAACTCGATCTTCTTGAGGTAGTACCATCCCTTGCCCATAGCTTCCAATAATCATGCATGGTGGAAACATTCCCACCCAAGTCTTTCTGCAATATCGCGAAATGAAAATCCACCTTCTCGTAGCCAATTTGTACGACCTCGTTTAAACTCGGTGAGCTGTTGATAATGGCTTCTTCGTCTTCTTAAAAGGTATTCCTGGCTAACATGAACGCAATTCGTCCAATTTCACGGAAAAATAATACACACGAGCTTCACAACACGCTTTTAAAACAAGCCTTATTTGTATGTTCTGAGTGACGCCAGCTGCGCCACACCTATGCGCAGAACACGAAATTTCAATCGATGTCATCTTTCAGTTGTATAAACACGCCTACCAAATTTCGTTTATCTAACACAAGTCTAGTTGGGACCGCCAGCATATACTTACGATTGATCTTTTTCGAATTTTGAACTCCACAACACATTTTTCAAGCTAAAAACATACGCATATTACAACTTCAAAACTAAAATCTTCTTATTTTAAGCTTAAAATCAACACCATAAACTAATTATGTAAGCATAAAATTGAAACTACTGTATGGTTGCTAACCAGTTAATGCTGAACTTTTAAATATCATTGCGGAAACTAAGTTTTAAATTTTAGAAATGCCTTATTTTTATTCAAGTTTTTCAACTTAAGATTTAGTAAATAAAAGTGAAACGTATGCCAAAACATGGTGGCTGCTGCAATATACATTTAATGTACTATTGAGTATGAAAATGATAGACATTATTACTGAAAATAGTTTTTATGGTTTTCATAACTAGCGTGTAGCAACATTTCGTAACTTTCAATCCAAATAACTGTTTTCTTTGTCTAATCGTCAACAAGTAAACGAAAATTTTTTGTGGTTCAATTAGAAAACATATTTATACGGCATGGACACTCTATTCCAGTGTTTCCCACTCTGGGGGCGATCGCTCCCAAAAGTGCGATTTGGCTCCTCAAAGTGGCAGTAAATACTTAAAAGGCAATAGGGGGCGATGGAAATTATAAAAGGGTAGAGCAAATTGAAACTGTAAACATATACGAAACCGGTTGTTCAGAGTTCAGACAATTAATCACAAGTTAGGAAAGAAACAAATTAAAGTTCAAGAGCTTCCTCTTTGATGAACCTTAGGAAATGTTTTGTCATTCATTGTTAATTTTATGAATTTTCAGATTTCCAGTTTTTTTTCCTTCAAATTTTGTGTCAATGACTTTAATTCCCCCATATTCCACTGTAGAAAGGAAAATAATTTCTTGAAAAATGTACTTATGTTTTTCGAAAAGTATGTCGATGGTCTTAGTTAAATGTTACCCAGCAGATGCTTGTTAGTTCGCTTTGTAAAAGAGAAAAAACATAGGTATTTTATTTGTTTATGAATATTTTTAGTTTAAAAGTGATTGGTTATAATTGCTTCATTGCGAACATTTTACTTCAAATTAAAGTTAGATACCTATATTTTTAATAATATTGATGTTCACTTGCGAGAACTTAAGGTCTCTCTATTCTTTCTGCACGGTGAAAATCCACCTAATAGAGTCAGGTTCGAGCCTGCGTCTTCAGGAGCAAAAGACCAGCATGTAACCTCTACACCACTTGCCGACTAATGCAGTTTTATTATAATGATATAATGGGATTTGAGGATATAGTACTGAAATTTAGTCGTTTACCTCTACGGGTAAAAATAATTATTATATTTGTGTGTTTGTGCAATGTTAAATTGCCATCCAGTGCGAACACTTCCAAGTAGCATCAACATCGATTTGTTGCGATCATCAACTTCGTAACTGATCCTAACTACGATACTTCGTTCCATTATATCCGACGCGGTTCGATGAGTAACTTTATGGAACGATATACTCCGACAACTTTCCGATGAAATAAGCCGAGCTCCAAAATGATCTAAATCTCGGCACGGACTACTGCTCGTAAACTGCTCCAAATCTCATCGGATTTCGAGCAAAACTCATCGGATTTTGCTGCTCGGATTCTGCTTGGCCGATGAAACATATTGGAGCAATTCCCGATGAGAACTCATCGAATCCGATCATCGGTCGATGATAATTTCATTGGGTTTCGATGAATGGCCGATCATCGGCAGATGAGATTATGCTGCTAGGTTTATTGCTTACCTCCAACCATCAGCAGTCAATGAAATGAGCATCATTGACTTTCTGACAACGTGGAAAAAATTGCACTACGACAACAATGCCGAAATAAGAACGTACGTGAAAGAACTCAGAAAAAAAAGAAAGAAAGAAAGAAAGAAAACTTCCTTGGAGTAATCAGCTCAGGTAGCACAAATAACCTTTAAACGTTTTTAAGCGGTTGTCACAACGTTAATAACCATTTTACAACGTTTAAAAAACGAAGTGTGCTACTTGGGAGTGTTTTAAGTAATGGTGGTTTAAGTGATTTAGTCTCAACTATACACACAAGGACATCAAGTTATGATGTGATGCTTGCTGGTTAGTTTTTGATGTATAAATTAATAATGCATGGTTAAAATTATTTTTCCCCAAACTGAAATTTTAATACATTGTCATTATTGATTACATCGCTTTTACGCCATCCCACACGAGTCACGTAAGTAAACTTTGTGCTATGTTTTTCCCATGAAAGACCATTAAATTTGGATTTTAAATCAATAGTCAGAACTTTTTCCCAAAATTTTGATCTGAGTCTATTTCTTTGCCGGGATAGGGGGGGGGGGTCATGTATAACCATACATGACAGTTTATCTATCGCTTTTTTGAACGTGTTGTTGTAAGATTCATACAATTTGAATTATTCCCTTTTCTTTAAGTATTTAGAAAATAATTTATAAAACCGTTTTTAGTAAGTTACATAGTTTGCATAAAAACAACTCTAAAATTGACTGATTTTAAAAATGACTTGACTTCTGGAATTTTTAAATATAATTGAAGAAAAATATACTAGTGATTATATCTAAAATAAAGCACAAGCATCATTCTCTAATTGACTTCATAGTCAAAACATCGAAGCTATAAATTTTGTTTTCACTTTTTTCTTTTAGTTCAATCAATGTCAGTAGCTTTGGAGAGCAAAGAAAGTAGGAAATCACTAAAAGAAATGATAATAAGTATGAAGGCTCATGAATGAAAAATAATAACATTTGCTGCAAAAAGTAATGGCTTTTGGCATTATGGTAATGACTTTTTCTTGGGGCTGCAGGACTACAGTTGCAGTCATTTCAAAATCTTATGAAATATAAAATAACTCTCTCTTGCTATTCCTAAAATGCAATTTTAGAAACCGATGAATTTCAAACATGGGAGCGATAATTTTTATTTCCATACGCAATTCCTTTTTTTATATATATATATATTTTTTCTTCTTCACTTTTTTGCCCAAAGGTTGGGAAAATAGTTTTAGATAGAACTCATTTTTGCAAATTTTCCAATGTGGTAGATGTAGCAGATACGAACTGCCAGTTTATTAGCTAAACTCACTTGTAGATGCAATTTCCCTGGTCTCGTTTTTATTTTATTTCTGTTTCTTAAATTTTACTTTTCGCAACTGCGAAACAAGATTTTCTTTTTTATTCAGCAGTAGGAGCAAGTTCTTCGCTACTTCCATTTTGTTCGAAGTATGTTTTATTCGATTTGCGAGCAGTCAAAAAAGGGGGGAAAACAGTTAAACGTGGATAAGTTCAGGAGATATTTCCTTTATCTTTTTCCAATAATTGAAACGCAGATTGATAAAAATAATTTGAATGCATTTGTTTACTAATTGGCTTCTTAGATTAAAGAGAAAAATGCTGCATTTGATTAAAAATAGAAATCATTTTCGCTCCTTCACCCTTCTTTTAAATAACTCTTACTGGGGAACCAATGAATACTGTATTAATAGGGAAAGAAAAAAATATGGCAATCATAAGAATACACTGAGTCTTTTTGGACCATAAATTATGGATCATCATGGCCTCGTTATAGAGAAAAAAATTCTTATAACCAGGCAAAATTTGAAGAAAAGTCACCAAATTTAAAGACTTCATGTGAAATGTGAGAACCAGTAAATTTCATTGTCTGCATGTTGCCCTGTAGACATCCGTTTCGCTGTTGCTCATTTGTCTTCTATTCTCCTAAATATCTGAAGACACATCCGCTTTGGTCATTTTAAGGAATTTTTAGTTACGCATTAGCTTGGCAAACTTTTCAATATTACATAAGAAAGAAGAAAATTTTTTTCCAGGTTATTTGGCAAATGATAATTCAAGGTTATATTTTTTTCTTCATGTTTAGTATTGCATTGGTATCAGTAAATTTCCTGAACTTATTACATGTTTAGGAATAAGATGTTTTTAAAAACATAACTTCGGTTAAATTAGTTAATTAAGCTATACAAGTTTTTTTTTTTTAATCAAACTCTTAAAAAAGAAAAAAAAATAAAACAAAAACTCTAATTTTTAAGCAAATAAACTACTTTAATTGGTCCGAAAGAATTTGGCTTAAAACTGAATAACACCAGTTCTTACTTTTGAACTGAGATACTACTATTCTTTAAAATGATACATTATGTGTAGGGAAGTCATTTCAAGTTTTTCCAGGGGGCGGGGGGCAAAGGGTAAAAACACAATACAATTTCACCAGATAGCTACAAAAACCAAGCCCACTTATATGTAAATACATTGATTTACAAATAATAAATTTACCCCCCTGCCCCCCCCCCCTAAAGGACGGACCTGATTATGTGCTTTTTTTGCAACATTCATATGCTTAAACCAATTCGATATGTATTCACTGTTTAGACAGCCATGTACTCAATAATCATGTAGATTGTGCTTATTTGTAAGACATACTTGTTCTTAAATGTGACTCGACAAGTTCTGATTTTTCCACTACTGTATTCAAAAGATATTCGCTAAAAAACTTAGTATTTAAATAACATGTTTTCGAAAGTGCTTAAAACTTTTTTTAGTGCAATATTTATCTACTGTTACGAAATGCAAATCTGTGAAACAAGCTCGGCTTATCTTAATTCGATTTTGTTCCTGTTTTATATACTTGAAAATTACCAGGAACCAGTAAGATTGCTTTCACAGCACTTCTAAAAATAAAAAAAAAAATAATAATAGTGCAGCGATCCAAATAGGTTTTAATTTTAAATGAAAAATTTAGTCATTTTTCGAAAGAATATGAAAGGGGAATCGACAATAACGCTCGAACTTACAATAAATAGTCAATTTGAACTAAGTTTAAAGTACGTAAAACTCAATTTTGATGCAGTTAAAACTTGAAGTAAGATCACCATAGACTTCACGGGGCTGTGGGATCCCCTTTCCCCTTATAAGTGGGCTAAATTAATTACCAATTCAATGAGAAAAAAAGGTAATACCTTTTACATACACCACTGAACTCAATAAAGTAGTATATATATATATATATATATATATATATATATATATATATAAAATAATAGAATTGTAAGAGGAAAAACGAAGAGACCACACCAAAAGCCCATAGATGCGCAAAGCAGCTAAACTACAAAGCCAAGTATATAATAAAACAAATAAAAAATACTAATAATGAAATCGAAAATGGCACATTAGGAGAAGTGAAAGGAGAAAGGTTGAATCCAGAGCTCATCAGCCGTGGGGGATTCAAGAGTGGTCGAAAGACCAAAAAATTTTAAAAATAAACTAAAGAGAGGATGTTTTAGTTCAAAATATGCAGTCTACAGATATTCATTGGGCAAAAAAGCACCAATGTGAGCCTGCAAACCGCACATTAGAACAAAAACCTAAAACTAAAAGCAGGGGTTTCGCCTCGACCGATTAGGAATAAAATTCCCAAAAACCGGCCACCCACAGGACGGTCCTGCTGTGAAAATAAAAACATCTCACCTGAAGTTCCGCGCGACAAAATCCAAAATCATATCCAGCAAATCAGGAGGCAGTCCAGTTGTCAAAATATAAGGTAAATCCGTGTCCAAAAAACAAATCCTAAAACGTTCCGGTCTACCATTTACACGTGCTCAAAAAATATCCATCCCTGCAATCCTGAAAATGGTTTCTTCCAGCGATTTCATACGATTGAACAGTTAAACAGTTACAGTGAAGCAAAGTCGTTATTGAAGGTTATACTTGAGCAAACATTTTT
This sequence comes from Uloborus plumipes, assembly GCA_038373865.1. Lineage (NCBI taxonomy): Eukaryota > Metazoa > Arthropoda > Arachnida > Araneae > Uloboridae > Uloborus > Uloborus plumipes. Next base: position 91,297 of record JAXGGA010000824.1, on the reverse strand, counting down.
AATTAGATTTTTTGGAAAATTGTTGTCAAATAGTATATTTTTAAGAAGAGAAATTTCTAAATTAAAAGCAGTTTCAGTGTTACAAATTCTTTTAATTCGCAAGGCTTGTGAAATAATGATGCCAATGAAAACTTTTTTGCTAAGGCAGGAATTATAATCTTGTATATTGTATATTGAATTGTAATCATGTATATATATATATATATATACAGTCGAGCCCGCTTAATGGAATAGCCAATTTGTCACGGAAAATTATTCTAATAAGCGGGATATTCCATTATCCGGGATTCCATCCACACGACGTTCCAAATTGCATTTAAACCAAGAAAGCATTTAAATTTGCCTTAACCACAAGTACAGTCGAACCTCCATATATCGAACTTCCATATATCGAAATTTTCCATATATCGAACTTCTAGCAAATTCACATGTTCATTACATAGAAAAACTGTTTCTATATATCGAAAAAATCTCCATATATCGAATTTTTTTGGAGGCGTAATTGGAGATTTTATTCCGCTTTTAGACAATTTACCTCACGAAAGATGAAAATCAGGAGAAAAGGGAAGGTCAGAAAAGGTCACTGCAAACCCCACTGTCAGCTGTAGATAAACTGTGGACCCCTGGAGTGGACAAACACGTTGTTTGTCCATTCTGGAATTCCCGGATTATCCCCTCCCCCGTCGTTTTCGAATTTTGGATGCAACCTGTCCTGTAGCAAAACCAGTTTCTATCTACCCCTTTTGTTTGGTGGTGATTTCTCTCTCGATCTCCAGGTTCTACCCATAATTCGCCCAAGCCTTATCTATCGCGACCTGTCACCATGAATAGAAAGGGATAGGAGATAAGGAGTGGACAATAGGTGCTGGAAGAGTAAACTGAACACCTACTGTTTTCTTGGAACTTGGGGGAAACCGTAGGGAAAATCATTTTGGGGTAGGATTTTTTAGCAGGACTTCATGCGCTTATACCACGTGCAGGAAATCCCTACATTTTAACTTGAATTTCTGCGGTTCGTTCGTCGTTGGTTCTTTCGAAGGACCGACGGAAAATTTGAAGATGATTTGCGCCATTATAGAGAGGTTTCATGTAAGAGAACAATAAAAATAAGTTACAAAAAGAATTAAAAAAAACTAAAGCTCTAATAATTTCGAATATTTTGTTCCTTTGATCCAAAAGTCTTTTTGATTTTGGGAGACAAGCGTATTGGAGTTTCGTTTTGTTTTATTTTATCCTTTTTATCATGCAATTATTTTTACTTACGTTGCTATTATAATTCGGCAATTTGCTTTTTTAAAGCTTTTTTGCTCCATTGGTAAAAAAATAACTTCAGAAGTTCACCTTCTTGATTCATATATCATTTGCTTCATAACCTCATTGTTTTCAATATTAGTTAATGTCTTAGTTTGATCTAAGTTTTTTTTTTTTTTTTTAGTCTAGCACATATTTTGAATAAATGTTCTTTAAATTCCTTATACGAACTACAAGACTTAATGCATGTGCAAAAAAATTTGTTGCACAAATTTCGCCTAAATTTTCATTTTACGCACCCTCAAAAGTACATTCAGCTGTATTTCTGCTCATCTGCAATCTGCAAGTGAATGTGTACCAATCAATGTACGGGCAGCCGAAATATCCATTTTGACCATCACCGATTGAAGTAATGTGAGTTTTCTCGTGAAGTCTGTATGTATACGTTAGTATATGTGTTTGTGTGTAAATTGTATATTTCAAAAACTGACAGTGGAAGGTTAACGTTTTGTGTACAGGGTATGTGTAGTATCTTGTTATGCTCCTCCCATTGGCAGCTGAGAGATATATTCTCAAAATGACAATAAAAATGAGTTGCTGAATTCTTCGTTCATGCGATGTAATGGCTTACGGTTCAAAACAATTAAAATGCTAGAGTTTACTCAATTTTGATGATACAGAAAAAAAATTGTATTTTTGTAATCAGTAAAGCATTTCCAACTGTATGGGATAAAGGGGGAGGGGGTTGAATTTGAAATTTAAAAATCTTCGACAATGCTCCCCTTATCGGTATGGAAAGTGTTGTTCGGTATAGTTAATTTCTTGATATGGTTTGTCAACCATATTTTGGCATGTTGCTCCTAGGTTTTTAGCCTAGCCGTTTTAATTTATTTGGCTTCTTACTATCGCACACACATGTAATTAGATATAAGAACTTGCTTACTGTTGCTTTAACGCTTATTTTTTTTTATAGAAAAGTTCAGAAACACTGACTTTGAAATTCTCAAGGGCGGATCCAAAAATTTCTCAAGGGAGGGGCAATTTTTTTTAAAAAATTTTTTACTTTCCCTTAACTGCGTACCGTGGTTTACATCTGTTGAATTCAAAAATTTCAGTCTTTAATTCTGAAACACTTACGGAGTTTAACCTGAATCCTCCCTTTTCTTAATATCATCAAAGTCATCTAAAATTCCTTTTTTTTTTCTTTTTTTTTTAGCTTCTAAACTTCGATATCGAAAAATTGTGGAAAGAGAATTCGCCGGGTTGTGCCCCCCTATCTGTCCTCTTGACATCATCAGAGATCTATTGACTTGAATCCTCCGTTAGTCCCTAATGTCATCGAAATCATCTAAAATTACGGTTTTTTTTTTTTTTTTTTTTGTTTGAACTATACCGAAAAATTGTAGGAAAAGAAGATTTGGGTTTGTGTTCCCCAACTTCTTTTTTCCTGGCATCACCAAAGATCGTCTAAAAATTGCTTTTTTTTTTTTTTTTTTTTAGAATTACAATTTCAAAAAATGTTTCAGGGAAGAGTTCCGAACATTATTTCTGTCCCAAATGTCACCAAAAACGGACTGAAATTGTGCCAATCCTCTCCCCCCCCCCCCGGCTTTTTTTTTTGTATTCAATTTCAAAACATATTCGGAGAGATTAGCCCTCAACCCAACGAAAACATAAAAGAAAATTGCGTAAAATTTCATATTTTAAGATTAAATATCGTAAAAGTGCCGACGTAGGGCCCCTCAATGAAGTGATCGTCAGTCCTTTGTATTCGTCCTAAAATTCTAAAATTGCAGTGAAAGATTTAGCTCTCGCTTTGGGAATGAATACTAATGAAATTTCTTGTCCTCCTGTTAACAGTCTTCGTAGAAAGAGTGTTAGCAAACAATTTTTACGAGTCAATCTATTATGTTCAAATGGGAGTGTTTTCAAAAAAAAAAAAAAAGTCTTCAACAAGTTATTTGGATTTCTTTGCAATATTCCAGCATTAAAAACTTTGGAAGAGCATAATTTAATACCTAATTGCAATAACTTGGCGTTGGAATTTGATGATGTGAATGGAACTGATTTATATACATAAAGTTAATAGTTTTTATAAATTTCATTTCAGAGAAACTTTAATTTCAACCACTTGAATTTGTTTGAAAACAGTTTCCAAAATGCTTTGCTAATAGTCTAAGGGCCATGCTCCACATCGACGTAAAGCAGAAAAATTAGGCAGAAGCGTAAAATGGATTCAATGGTGTTCCTATGGAAAGTACCCGGATTTTCGGTTTCTGCCTTCAGTTTCGGTCGCGTTTTACGCTGATGTGGAGCATGGCCCTAAGAGTTTTCGAGTGACAGTTTTACTTCTATAAGCAGCATGCGGAGTGTCTGGCGGCAGAGAGTGGTTGAGTTTTTTGCTGCGCATCACATTTTTGAAGTAGAAATCGAAAAATTGGTTGGATTTCTCATCTTGTCATATGTGTCCTTCACACCAAATTTTGCTAAAATTAGAAATGGTTGGTCAAAAAATTTTCTCTTTTTTTTTTTTTTTTTTCATGAGTTATTTGACGTGGAGTATTATTTGACATTGAGTTATTTGACGTTAAATGACTGAAAAATCACTATTTTCCCCAGTACAAGTGCGATGCGCAGATTGATTTTTGTATTTTTTTTAGCTTTTTCAAATTTAATTGATCAATTTGCTGCTCAAAAAGTTAGAAAAATTATTCTTCACTAAATCGTTTTTTTTTCTTTTAATTTTATTTATTTATCTCTAGATTTTTCTTTTTTTCCAAATAAATATTTGTTTTTGGTAAGTTTTGTTGTGTCTGTGTCTTTCCTTTCTTTTTTTATTTTTAATTTACATTATCCTCTAGTCGTTCTGGAGTTGCAGCTTCATTAATTTTTGCAATTTTTTTAGATAAATACTCAAAAGATGTTTTTGGAGCTAAAGGTTTCTCAATTGAAGAAAAAGTGCCTGGTGAGAGAAACGACAAACTTCGGCCTAACTCTAAATTTTTTTAAAAACCTGGTTTCTATCGAATTCGCTACGCTATCCATAATCACATTAAAAACTTCAATTTTAAAGTGCTCATATTCATTTAAAGGTTTTTCGTCGCTTGTTGTTTCTCCACTCATTTTCTTAATTTTCCGCCTTCTTTTACTGCTCAATTCATTTTTAATGTAGATGTCATTCTCATTTTCATTTTCTAGCTTATTTGAACAATTTTCAACAAAATTTTGAGAAGCTTGAACAATATTGTCGAAATCTCTTTGAATTTCTTTCAACTGTTCGAAAGCGTTTTTGATCATACTATTGCAAACTAATGTGTTTAGTCCCTCTGTTTGTAAATATCGTGAAATGGGGCCCGTGATTTTAAAAACTCTTAAATATATTTGCGACAAAAGAATGGTTGAAAACTTGGTGAACTGATCTTTGAAATTTTTGGCAGTAGCTCTACTGTCGCAGTTAATTTGTTGGCAATTTTCTATCTGATTTAAATGTGATGTTTTTATGGTCACCTCACCGAAGTAGTTGAAATGGGATGAGAACAGGTGGTGTTAGCAATTGTTAGTTAACGAGATAACTAATTTTATAATAAAATGTCAAAATAATTGCCGGTTTTTATGTGCTGGGATTGGTGCTTGTTGCGGTGTATAATAATTTATATGTATTATGTTTTAGGAGATAGGAAATAAATAAATAAATAAATGATTATTTTTCAAACAAATTTCGCACAAGGCCGCTAAAACTCTAAGCACGCCCCTGCAAACAAACCTGGGTAAACACACGTTAACGATTTTATCATTAAAATCGTACTGATTGATTTTCTTCTATCTTTTCACAATTTTATTTCTTTCTAATGGACGTTCTTCAAAAAGTACAATCGAAATGAATGCTGCGAAGTTATTATTATTTTTTTTTTAATGTAACATTACTAAACAGTAACGAATCTCGGACGAGCTCAGAAATGAAATAGTCGTTTTGTAGGCAGTTTATTTTCTCAATTGTTTGAATGTGTTTCTCCAGATATTAATGGATGATGACACTATTCTTTTTTGTTATTAGTGTAGAAAGTATTGTCTTTGAAATAAATGACATTATAGTATATTTAGTCAGCAACATGAAAAATTTAAATCATTTCTAAATGAAGCTATTAAAAACGGTATGAAATGCTAAACGTTTTTTGGAGATTTTTAATTTCCCCAAATGTACCTTAAATGGGGACCCTTGAGGAATTGGCTCAGTCACACTTCTTTTCTTCAAGGTGTTGTAGAAGGTCTTCCTAATTTTTTTTGCAGTGTCCGGCTCGTGATTGTGATTACCACGGTGGTTCATCATGTTTTTGCCTATTAACGTTATTCTGGCTGTGCACAAACGGTTTGTGCACTTCCAGTACGACTTATCATTTTTTCGTGAATGTATATGAAGCAAAAAATCGTTGCATGCTAAAAGTTTTCCTCCTCCCGAATCAATAAAACCGAACTCCATTTTTGTACTAGCACTTGCAGTATGGAGGAATGATAATCCAAGATGATCAGCACGTGGTAGGGAAGGGGAAAGGTTAACCAGGGGAAATCCCTAATTTTGCCTATCTCGCTCTCTCCCCCTTTTGATTGACACTAATCCTCTCCGGAAGGCGTGCTCACTCTTCAAGTTTCCACTTGAATAGAGGAGTGGGCCAATTATGGGGGACACCGATCTCCATGGTTAGTTGGAAAATTGTTTTAACTAGTGCTGTGCCAATTCAATTTGATTTTGTTTTCCCTCTCGATTTACAATGTCAAAAAGAAAATGCCTTAGTGTTGCATATAAAGTGGATTTGTTAAAGGACGTAGATAGTGGTATGAAAAAGAAAGACATTTCATTTTTAATTCTTAACTTTCATCAAATATGATTAGCGTATATATTAGTAATGAAGTTTCATGTGTGAAATTTTGCTTTAATTTCAATGTTTCCGGAGTAATTTTCAAAAAACTGAGGTCCTTTCTATATATCGAAATTTCTATATATCGAATTTTTTTCCGACAATTTGCTACTTCGATATATGGAGGTTCGACTGTATATTCATCAACAAGTATATAACGATTAACTTTAGACATATTAATTAATGGTAATTTAAATATATTAATTAATAATACTTTAAACATATTAAAATTTAGAAATTCAATTAAAAATGACCTTATTAAATGACCAGGAACGTTACAAGCCCGTTTCTCAGCAAACCAGCGAAGGAGAGCAGCATCTTCAACTTCTGATTCTTTACCTGTGTATTTTCTCTTTTGATTAAGGTTTTTGTTTAATTTCCAGTCGTTTAGAATTTTTTCTTTATTTTTCAACAATTTCGAAACTTGAGATGTCGATATCTCGAACTTTTTTTTTAAGTTGTAACTGCGTACATTTACATTAGCATTTGAATAATTTAATAAAATTCACTTTTTCTTTCAAAGTAAGATCTTTTCGCTTAGAAGATATTATGAAGAGACAAGCACATGTACAGCCGACGAAGCAAAATTGGAAAATGATTTCAGAACATCAAAGTAGACTTATCGTTGCGCTTCTCGGAAGAGATTCGTCACAGCCTCGTCTTCTTCCCCGGTCCTTACACCTATTGGTTTGCCCATTACTCCTTTATTCTCTTATCTCTCCTTTGGGTCCCTAGAGGTAAAGCTTATTCGAAACTTATTGTTCATTCTCTGAAGCAGAAGGAACGATACACAGTGGGGGCGACAAACAGTATATAATACAACACTAGGGAAACATTCCTTTCAAATTCCAGGAATCGCTTTTCTTGCCCCTGCACCCTTTCAACGAAGTGACAAAACATTATTTGGAAGCCGTCCATAAGCTTCACAATCATTATTGCTCTTTAATGGAGGAAAAATCCGGAAAAAAGGGTTGGAAATGGAAGGAGATCGACATCAGCGTGGCTAAAAATTATTCTTTTGACCGGGATTGCTTCCTAACATGATATTCCTTTAACCGGGAAATTTAACACAGAAATGATTTACTACGGTTCGGGACATTGAAAGTGTATTACATTAAGCGGGATATTCCATTAACCGATATTCCATTAAGCGGGTTCGACTGTATATATATATATATATATATAGTTTTTTTCAAGATATTGTTTTGTCTATGGGGCATAACGCAATTAAGATGCTATCACGCAAAATGCACAATTGTTTGCACAAAAATATCACTTTATTGGATCAATACTTTTAATCTTAGATAATTCAATTAATGTTATTTAAATCAATAAGAAATAATATGCTTTTGTGTTATTTTAATTCTGAATTGAGTTGTGCAAAAATAAAAATATTTTTAAGCGGAGTACCACTTCTCTACTTAAATTAATAATATTTGAAGGTATTGAAAGATGAAGGGGTTATGTGACAAAACAGAAATTGCGAGTAATTCAAAGTTTTGTTGCAGCTTTTTTGTTTTCTGGTTTTGTCGTTAGTGTGCGTATGAAATAGGTCGAATGAAACCTACTTTTTGATTTACCAAGTTTTATTTGCTTACATGTATCCATTGCTTACCATTGTCCAGATTGTTCATTTTTAAAAATTTAACACAGCCCCTTCATCCTCCAAGCACTTCACAATTCAATTCTTCATACCTTACTTAAAATAATCCATAATGTAGGATGCAGCGATTTTTCTTCAATTTTATGCTGTGAGTGCTTCTACTTTATGACACTGCTTTATGTTTTAAGATCACTGTCAGCTGTATTAATTTTGCATATTTTTTTCACTGCGCAATATATTACTCTAATTAAAAAAACGGGTTTTTATACGTTTCAGTTTAGTGTACCATGAGATATTGGTCGGATTGAATCTGTGTTTCACTGAAGCAGCGACACACAGGGGCGGCACACATGTATATATTTTATTTAACTCTTGCCAAACACATGAATTTTAATTCCTGGAGTAGAAAAATAATAATGCTTCGTTGGAAAAAGATCTTCAGTTGCTCATGTACAACTACTAAACTGAAAAACTGATTGATTCAGTCAATTATGTCTAAATGAACTTTTCAAAAAAGATAATTGTACACAAAGTATTAAATAGTGATCGATATATGACTCGAAATTTAGAATATTTAAGGTTCCTAGTTAAAGTGGTTTGGCTCTTACTTGGGACGACGATTTATTATTATTTTTTAAATTTATTTTGGTGATTTTAAGGAACATATTTTCCTTGTAAGTAAAGTGTACTACTAAAACCATTTAAAGCGTATAAAATTACATGCTTTTGTAGACAAAATATGGCTAGCTGACTGTATCAATGTCTTTTATATTGTGTACTGAATTCACTAAAATTTTTTTCGGTAAAATCTTTCCAGTTTACCTACATTTGCTTAGCAATTGGAAAACTTCCTTTTAGGCAAAGAAGCATTCAATCAAACGATTAGAATTGTAGTTTTACGGCTGAAAACAATTTTATAATATTGCATTATACAATTTGAGGTCACAATTGCCGAAACCGAAATTTATATCACAATATTATTTAACACCATCTTCTTCTAGCGTTAGAGGCAATAAGTAAAATGAATTAATCTTTTCTTTTACCATCAAGAAATAAGATTTATTGCAAAAGACATTCAGAAAGTGCTCAGTTGCGCTATTAGTTGTGGGATTTATCATCGATGCTTCATGTATGTCGTCTTTCGGTATTTTGGCGGAATTAATCTTGCGCCCTGATTGCGCGCTCATTTCGTTGATGCATGGCGACTAACTGCCGCATGCAAATCATTCAACTCGAAAAGCTGGAGCATAACGTTTAAAATCTACCATGCTTGCAAGAATCTAACTGTAATATTCACGAAGAACTTTTTTTAATTTTTTCAAACCGCATAATAGTTGAAGACACTAGACATTTTGTTAGTGAAATATTTTGTTTGTTTTAGTTGGCTTTTAAACAAATTGAAGAGTGTTTATTATTAAACCGGAATAAAATGGCACTCTATAGTCAGTGGATTTGTTTTTATATTCTTAACTATTTATTTTATATTTTTAATTTACTTATTATTATTATTATTATTATTATATTGTTATTATTATCTTATTATGATTTTGATTTGTTTTAAACGTACTTATAGGCTTTTATCGGATGTTTGTTAAACTGACCTACTACCAGTCAAAATTGGCCGGGTAAAAGGGAATGTGATGCACGAAACCTCTTAACTACCACTGAATGTAACTTTGAAATGTTTGCCATGATATTTCGATACGTAAAGATTCATTAATAATATACACTGCGATGCAAAAGTTTAGACAAATGGCAAATATGTGAATAAAAAGAAAACTATTCAACGAAATGCTTTCAAATTTCTACTGCAGGTACACAATATGGTCCCAAATACGTCTGTGGAGTTCTTAAAAATATAACTGGAACCAAATTTTGGCATTGCAAAATACACTTTTTTTTCATTGTTGCAAAAGTTTAGACAATAGACTTTATGCAAATATCCCTTGAAATGTGATTGATGGAGGAAAGGCGCGACTTTATTATTCGAATATAAAGTGCAGAGATTGCTGAATAAGTAATCAAAATCTCAAAAGCTCTGTAGTTCTCGTGTACAGAAGACGAGAAAGTTTGGAAGCCGAAATTTGAAAAAGAACCTACTACATTAATTTTTTGTCTCTTAAATCGGTTCTAGTATGGTAGTACATTGTTTTTTACTTTATGGAGAGCAAATTCAGACATGCGTATCGATTAAAAAGACCAAGAAAAATTAAATTTCCTAAGGATGAAGGAATTGAAAAAACGGCTCTAACTGACAATTCGCCCCTTAATCCCACAAAACTTCAACTTGGGTCAAAAACAGCACGTCATAGCTTAAGTAGATAAACAACTGAATCGGAATGCATAAAAAAACAAAGAATTGTGCCTGAGCCTTTTTGGACGGAGTGTCCCAAATAAACCAGATTTGAATGTGAAAAGCAGCATATGTATCATCGTGACTAAAAAGTGAATGGTACTTTCTTTGATAAAAATTATTAAAGTTAAGATGGCCTAGATGGATTATAGTTCTTTTCGCGGGACTTGAGAAATATCCAATGATCATATGCTGTGCTGCTTTTACCATTAATATCTGAATTATTTGGGACACTCTGTCCGAACAGGCTCAAGCATAATTCTTTGTTTTTTTTAATGCATTCCGATTCAGTTGTTCATCTACGTATGCTGTCACGTGCTGTTTTTGACCCAAGTTGAAGTTTTGTAGGATTAAGGGGCGAAATGTCAGTTCGAGCCGTTTTTTCAATTACTTCATCTATAGGAAATATAATTTTTCTTGGTCTTTTGACCGATACGCATGTCTGAATTTGCTCTCCACAAACTAAAAACAATGTACTACCATATTAGAGCCTATTTAAAAGACAAAAAATTAATAAAGTAGGTTCATTTTTAAATTTCGGCTTCCAAACTTTCTCATCTTCTTTACACGAGAACTACAGAGATATGAGATTTTGATTATTTATTCAGCAATCTCTGCACTTTATGTTCGAATAATAAAGTCCCGCCTTTCCTCCACCAATCACATTGCAAAGGATATTTGCATAAAATCTGACTATTGTCTAAACTTTTGCAACAATGAAAAAAAAAATGTCTTTTGCAATGTCCAGAATTTGGTTCCAGTTATATTTTTAAGAACTCCAAAGACGTATTTGGGACCATATTGTGTACCTGCAGTAGAAATTTGAAAGCATTTCGTTGAATAGTTTTTTTTTAATTCATATATTTGCCATTTGTCTAAACTTTTGCATCGCAGTGTATTAATTACATTCACAGCAACTAATTGTGAATTCAGTAAATGAGAGTTGTATGTTATAATTACTTTTTACTAAAAAAATATCCAAACTGCAGTCAGTTTTGAGTTCTATGATGAGAGATATACTTCTTGATAATTCAGTTTTCAGAAAAATTATTATTTCTCTATACACATATCCTTTACGGAAGAAAATTCAATGATATATCTTAGGGATCCCCAAAGTGGGTGCTACAGAGATAGTCGAGGGGTGCTGCAAAGTGCCCATGGTATCAATACATACATATGTAATAGAGATAAACTAGAGGGATCTGGGAGAATTTTAATACTTTAATGGATGCAGTGAATCGAAAAAGTTTGGGAACCCCTACTTTAATAGAGCTTGTTTTATTCTTTTTTATATTTGATAAAATTGCTTCTCTAAGTTTGTTGTTGATTAATACGGCCAAAACAATTGTTTCAGATATTTTTGCGCTGAGTTGTTAAATACGACACGTAATTTGTATTAGTGCCGTTTTAAATACTGCATCAAAAATTTAATGTAATTAAAGATCGTATTTGTTTTTGTAATGAAAATGTAGCTGATATTAATCATATTTCATCGTAATAAATCTGACAAATTTCGAATTCAATGTGCAACAACCATATATTTCTAGAAATAGTAAAGTGATTATGAGTAGAGCAAGAGGTAAAGTTTTTCTGGTTTAAGTCAAGATACATATATTCTTCTGAATAACTTATTGCTAAGGAACATCAGAGAAAACTATGTGTCTCTTTTACCAATCTGCCAGGTGTCGCTGATGCTTTTTCATCTGAAATATCTCGCCTCGCAAATGATAAAGTAGTCTTCCGTTTAATCCCCATCTGGATATGTAACTATTTCAATAGAAATCTTCTCATTTTGTGGAAATGGCTCCCATTTGACGTATCCAATCTTCCCCTCCATTTGCCTTATCTTTCTACTCAGCCATTTGTCCTAATTAGAGGTCATGTCCATTTTCTTCGAAATATCTTGGCGCTTGTCTTTAAAACAAATCGTTTCCCCCCTGCTCTTTCTCTTGATGTCTTTTGCTTCCTATATTCTCTTGTAATTCATGGTCGGCTCTTGCTCTTTTGCTCAGTTACATCTAATTTCTCTTGTTCACCATGTCAGGATCCATAGATGGCTAGATAAATAATCTTGCAAAGAAAAAAAAAATCATTGACATTAATATCAGCGTTTCCATAGAAAATTTACGATTTCTTTTAGCTGCGGTCCTTTATCTTTTTTCATTATTGTTTTTTGTTATCTAGAGGCTGGGGTAATTAATAATTCAGGCTCTGTGGATGACATTGCCATCCGTGATTTAATTAAGCCGCATGACGTAAAATACCAATCTAATGAAATCCCTAATATGGCTTGGGGGATTTCAAGAAAAACTATAAATAGAATTATAGGATTTCTTTCAAGTTTTTAAAGTTTTTGAGAAATTAAAACTCGAAAAAAAAAAGTAAATGCAAAATTTAAACAATTATCAAAAAACTAAATATTGTAAATTATTATAATGTAAACTATATATTGCAAAACGGACTAAAATAGTTACATGTTGAGAAGATTACTTAAATTATTGGAAAAAATTGCCTAGTGGTCGGAACACTTATAAACATTGTCTTGAAATATTATAGAAGATACAAAGGGATATCAACAACATGTAAGAATTTAAATTAAGTTTTCCTATAAAATAACAATTTTTGAATTACTAACTTGGAGCATTTAATAAATTACGTTAAACACGAATTTTGACTTAAATAATTATCGTTCGTATTTATGTTCGTTAAAGAAAACTTGGAAGGAGTTAAAAATCCAAAATGAAGATGTATATTTATTTAAGAATTCAACCTTGGTGAAATATTTTGCAAAGTTTAGACCTTATAACGGTAATATTTGCCGAAATACATTTTGTATCTTTTCCTCTGCTGGCGTGACACTTTCTTCACATATTTGGCGTCCCTTTTTATAAGAGTTGCCAGCACAGCTTTTCTTTTGAGGAAATACTTCTTTTTTCTCCATTTTAGATAGCAGGCTGCCATCTAGAATGAAATTTACATGAAATGCCCATACATTTTTTTTCTCTCTTTTTGAAAGAAAAAGAAAAAAAAAAAAAAACAGTGACTTGATTTTCGACTTTGAGTCGAATAAGCCGAGAAAGAAAGCATCTCCGAAAGAATTGCGGTAAAATGAATAAAAAAAACTCCTTAAGCATCCCTTTTCGTACGTTGTCATTGCTGTCAAGTCTAAATAAAGCAGATTTTGTAAGGCATCGGTGATTGTCATTTTTGCCGCAAATATGAATTTAATAATATTCTTGCTGTGAAATAAAATGCATACAGCAGTTTTAAAGTAGAATGCTTGCGCATAAATGAGCTGTGTTTGTAAGATGTTTTAGTTTTAAACTGACAGTGGATTTATGTTCTTATATTCCATTATTTGACAATTAATAAAATGTATGAATATAAAATAACTGAGAAACGCACGCTCAAACCCTCACACACAAAATTGCATCGTTATACACGTGCAACAAATAAGCTCTATATAATACTACATTCTACACTCACAAATTTTTACTTAAAGGACGGAAATAAGTTTTTATAGTTAAAAGAGCTAGTACTTTAGCAAAATAGGTTGAATTTAAATCAGATGATGTTTATTTATTGACAATAGTTGTTAGTAACTACCAGTTAACTAGTAAAAAAGAGTTGAACTCTAGTGTTCGATGCTCCTTTAAATTGTTTCACCTGGCTTTTGATGAATCATTCATGTCCATAATGAATCTTGTTTTTTTGTTTACCTACAACAATTATCGATTCTAGAAAAAAAAAAGGTAAAATGTCGGTTTAGAAGCATCCGTAATAGCAACATATTCATGCTTTGATTATTTAAAAAAAAAAAAAAATCGTAAAGCAGTATGAAAAAGCAATTACGAAATTTAAATTTCAACTTGATTGTGCTTTAAAATACTACCTATTATTGGTTGTTTATAAGTGACTGTAAATTAGTTAAACACCATTTTTCTAATTAATCATCAAAAATCTTTAAAACAACACGTTTCCTCGTTTATCTCATTTTGCTTGGTTTTCCCGAGAAAATTGTTACGAAAAGTATGCAACACTCAAACTTCTTATGCTTTCAAACCTGTCAATTTATGAAAAAAAAAAGCAAAGAAAGAAAAAAAAATAAATTATGCACCACGTGTTTGTGGAAAATGCTAAGTTTGATTTATTTATTCAAGTATCGGGCAGTTTTTTAAAGTTAAGGTTAGATTTTGCTCTGTTTCGTTTGTAAATTAGACGCATTAAAGCGACAGATTCAACGAACCACTAACTCAACTACCAGCCACACACTGTTCTAAAACAGACATTTTGAGAAATTTAAGCACTCTAGCAATTCAAATAAAATTATCCCTTTTCTATCTATTCTCCCCTTTTTTTTACGATTTTAATTTCGGTCAATGGTAGTTTCATTCCTCCCCATAAAAAGAGGAGGACACGCTTCCACACTGCACTGATACAGGACCATAGAAAGTCCTGGCAGTGATAGGACAAAACCTAATTGTGAGCGTGCAACGTTTAACCTGTCTGTCAACTTTTGAATAAAGGGAGATTAGCATTTCTCCTCCCATCCCTTCAAGCAGAATTTTGCTGTTGACACCTAATATGCACAGACACCGCATGTTTTCTTCTATTCTCGGAAACCAACATTTCGGAAACCACGTGAATAATTAATTATCTATATGCACGTCAATCCATCCTTGTGAAGAATTGGGAAATTTAAATCCATTTTTATTAAACTTTCGTTGCTTGGCTGAGCGATACCTTTTTCTCTCTGTTATATTTGAATTAGCACTAAAGACTCACATTATGCAGATTTTCTTCGCATACAATGATCAAGGTTATTTCGAGTAAAACATTTAGAAACACGAACATGTTCAGTTGCGACAATAAAGTTTGTCAAAGGTGTGTCCTGAACTCATAGCACTGAAACGAAACTTTATAGTCGTATTGACCACTTGCGGTCGGTATAAACATTATTATTCTGGATTATGTATGCACTTTTAATTGTATATGAGTATATAGTTTGTGCTACTATATATGTTTAAAATTAATATATTTTCGTTTAATTTGTATGTTAATAAAAGCTCAAACATGAATAAATAAATAAAAATAGTTGAGAAAAAATCACTGTAAAGAATTTCGCATGATTTTTTTAAATGCTAACAATAACATTATCATCAGATATGAATTAGGAAATATACTGAAACGTAAGCACTTTAATGATGAGTAATGGAAACGGATTTCAATTCTAAGTCAAATTTCGATTATTATGCAATTTATTTCCCATTTGCCAGGGATAATATTTTTTGAAACATAAACGGATGACACGAATTATTAGCTTGTCGTACATAAATATGATATTTACCTTCTGAATTTCGAGCAACGCTACATTAAAGTAATTTAAACGAAAACGATAAAAAAAAAAGTTTTTGAATCTCCTAAAAAGCAAGATTTTTTTTCTAGTAGCATCGCTTTTTCTTACTGGAGTTTTAATAACTTGAAAAAGGAAAGTGCCAGCTACAGAAAATTTAGCGAAAAAATAATAAAGCTTTAAAGTTGCAAGAAATAAAGATACTTCAACTACATTAATCTCGGATCCTCGGAAGAACCGGACTGAAATAGTAATGACTCAAAAACATAAAAATAAAAGTACGCTTTCTCTTAATTTTAAAGAAACTGTCACTTGCATTTGCAGCTCCTTATTTAACTAATTTATAGAAAAAATGAAAACGTTTTTTGTTGCTGGCTTTTTCTCGAGCTTTTTACGCAATGTTTATGGTAGCATAAAATAAAGCCTTTTAATTTAAATGAAACATGGAGCTCTTTAAAAAAATATATTTCACGTGTTTAAGTGTTTTATTAATTTAATTTAGTTTCGCTTTGAAAAATTGTAATTTTTACATTAAGTACCACAATTCATTTTCTTTAAAGTGAATTTTGCTTTTATAACCTATTAAAAAGCTCAAAACCCTCTTAAAATGTTTCAAAAAACGCTAAGATATCTTTGTATGCAATTCTAACATATATGTTATTATAGCATACAAAGTAAATAAAATACTAACGTACTTTAGTAAATAAAATACTAAATTTATTTTAGCACATGAGTTAAAATAAATTTAGTTTGTTTTCTAAGTGTATGTTGTTCTGTAAAAATCTAAAATTTTCTTAAAACTAATTCTTGATAACATTTTCACCATTAATGTCTTAGAAAACGTATTGCGAAATTATTTCATTAAAAACCACTAAAATATTAGGAGAACAAAAATATGTTTAATTAGAATTTATAAGATGCCTGAAATTACGCAGTGAAAAAAGTAGAACTAAAGCTAAAAATAAATAATACGTTTTAAAATAGCAAACATAGATAAAAAAAGAATAAATAAACAAATAAAGTGCAATAGAACATAGTAAAATATTTTTATGTAAAAAAAAAGAGTTAAAATTATGAGGTAAAGGAAATGTATGTATTTTGACTTGACTCTCATGTCATCAGTCTCCCTTGAACCCTTGCTTATCCTCATAATACATTTTGAGATTTTGATATGAACAAAACATGTTTTGCTTGAAAAATATGCATGAAGACACTTCATGTCGGTTGTGATTTATTTTTTAACATATGAAAGAAAAGAGAAAAAAACTTTTAAATTGTGGAACGCTTTAATTCAGGTTTAGAGTTTTAATACGATTTCGAGAAAGTGGCTAAAAGTTAAAGCACTTTATATCTCCTTTGTAGTAAAACGTTACCTTTAAATGTGTGTGTCTGTGTGTTAGCTTAAAAGCGGTTCATAAGTTTCAAGTCTTGTTTGTTTTATATTTTTTAAAGTTGGAGATTGCAGCGTCTGCTACAGTTTATTTCAGTTGCAGCTTGTGGATACAGCGAAGACCTATCTTTCTGTTTAAAAGATTATGTTCCATAGTGTAGTATACGTGTTTGGATTTATAGTTTTAATATTATTATTATTATTATTATTTTAATGAGAAATATAGATATTTACCCAGAGACAGCTAGAAACATCACATTTTTTTTATCTCTAAACTAGCTTCTTGGTAATACATAAAATTACAATATAAACTGCAACTCCTTCACAAGAATATTACCACATTACCTAAACCAGGTATATGCTTTTGAATCCAAATACATAACATTATCGATTATTTTGCATTGAGTTATTGCCAAAGCTCAACAGAATGTGACATTTTAAAAGCACGATTATTCGCTCCAAAAGTCGCAAAACATACTCGCAATTCGCAAAGTTCATCACTACAACTGATTTCATCAATTAAAACCAAAAAACATGGTAATTGTTTTGAGAGAATTTTTTTTCGAAACGAAGTGGCCTTTAATACGCATAATTATTTTACTTTCAGGTTGTTTATAACCTTCATTGTAGGCAACTAATAGTTACAACCAAGTAATAACAGCATATCAAGACAAATTAAACGTTTTTTGTGAAAAATTGAGGAGAAAAATAAAAACTCGTACACTTTTTGGAGTTTCAGTGAATACCTATTTCAGTACAAGAGAATAGAACCGTGCTAGAAAAACAGTTAGTATGTATTTTTGTTTTTTAAGATACAGTAAGACCTCTCAATAGGGGCCTGGAATTTTTGCCTTTTAAATAGAGATGTCCCTTGTTCGAAGGTGTATGAATTGACGCTTGCTTTAAACTTCGCACAGTATAATGTTATAAGAAGCTTAAACTATTAATATTTAAGATTAAATTGAATATTAAAATGTTTCATATATGCTAAACCCAAATTCCGAACTATTCAAATTAAAAAGAATATACTTAAAAAAATTAAAATGTAATAAAAAAAAATAGTATACTGTAAGTTCAATAATTCATAGAAATTATTTTGAAGCTATTTGTTACATGGTTTTGCATCACGTCATGTAATTTACTATGCTACACAATGTGAATAACCACATATTACTGTCATGTGCACTATCTGTCAAACCTCAACCCGTATGAATAATTAGGAAAAAGCAAGACTGCAAATCTCAGCAATAATTTTTACTTATTATTATTATTATTATTATTATTGCATGTCAATGTCAAGACAAACTTTTACTCGTTAATTTTTAGTCCAAAACTGAATCTTTTATTTCAATAAATTCAATACGTTTTATTCATTATTTTTTTGTATTTTTTCTCTTTGATTGTCCCTTGTATAGAGTGTGTCTTAATCAGAGGTCTCTGTATAAATGAACTGGGACCAAGAACAGTTTATTTAATAAAGATGCACCTTAAAGGAGATACTGCTGCAGTTTTATTTTATTTTATTAAAGAAGGTTTCTTTAAATCTCAGAAACGGTTTTCAATTTTTATTGAGAATGTGTGCCAAACAACACTGGACTTTAAATTTAATATTTTTTTAGCGTTAAGTATATTTGTTACACTGACGCATGGATTCTTCAAAAAATTAATGTTTCTATCTCCCTTTATTTTAAAATAATACAAGTTGAAACTAGTTTATCACATTTAAAAGTATAGTTTATTACTGCGAGAAAGCGATATTTTACTTAAAATGAACTAAAAAATTATGTGAATATCCGTGAAAAAGAAAATTTGCATCAGTTTTTTTTTTTTCAATTCCTATACTGCAGCTCATTCTAACGCATTTCGTCTTTTGGAAAAAAATTAGCACTACATTTTAAAAATGCGTGATTAATCTGAATAAAATCATTATTTATAGGGAATTTGGTTTTGTATATATGACATTCAATATCACTCTTCATTATTTATTCAAAAACACAATTTTGCTCAACTTTTCATAAGGCAAAATGATGTGCCAAACTTAGAGCGCTAAAAAAATAAATAAAATATGCTTATTTTTTTTTTACTTTTGGTATAATTTATACAAGTTTCTAATCAATATGAAATCAGAACATAGTTGTTATCAACTAACGCTTTCGTACCACTCAATTGCTTATTCTCTTTTACATACATTATTTTATCCAAGTCTTTAGGATATTCCTTTGTATTCGAATATTTAAAGATGTCATATTTTTTTTCATTTGGAATTTTACTTTAGGTTTAAAATAATCCCCTAAACATAGGATTAAATAAAACGTTGTGTCAAGTTGTTTGGATTACAGTATTATATTTTTTATTTATTTACTTTTATTTATCTCTTGAAAGCATATTTATAATGGTGTTGCGTATGGATTTTGTGAAACTTAAATTTCACTCAATGAAAGAAATAAACGAAAAACTTATATTTAATTTTAAATAAAGAATGCAACAGGATATTGTGGACAAAAACAAAGATATTTAGGAATTAAATACATAAGAGAAACATATTTTCATTGTTTATTTTTTATTAGGGGATAGTATAGCACATAATACTTAAAACTAAGAATAAACATCTTTCTTTCTTTTATTTTCTTTCAACTTAACAGTGTTATGCTCCTGACGTATTAAACGAAGTACACCTCAACATAAATAATACAAATAATTCAATTTTTCATATAGATGGAAACAGTTCGTCTTTTTTTTTTTTTTTTTGTTTAAAATTTCATTTATTTTTTAATGCAAATATAAGAGAAAATCATAATGTATACAAAAATGTTCGAGGAAAACAAAACAACTTCTTAATTTTTACCTCAAAGTATAGATAATATCTTATATTGTATGGATATGACTTCGGTCCTGAAAGAGTTTATGTTATTTTTCTGGTTAGAAGTGGCAGAATTTCCTGAAAACTATTGTACTGTACATACATACATATATATATATATATATATATATATATATATATATATATATATATATATATATATATATATATATATATATATATATATATATATATATATATATATATATATATATATATATATATATATATATATATATATATATTAGGGTGATGCTTAAAAATGAAAGTTAAAAAATTCAACGGTTCACCCTCCCATTTTGATCTCTCATATGTAAAATGGAGTTAACTAAAATTTTATTGGATTTCATTAAGTTTTAGGGGTCGCTACCTGGCTTTAAATTTCATAAAAAATGTTAAAATTCAATATAATTTTCATTAGTAATTTTTTTATTATAAAAAACCTTATCTCACTAAACACTTTATTTTTATGCTAGGAAGACTCCAATCTAACCACACAAATCCTCCTTTCCGATCTAGACCAATTCCACCCCCCCCCTCTCCTACCAACTTGAGGAGCCTGTCACTGCTTGTCAGTGTAGTGGCTGTCTATGATCAGTGCAGGTGTGTGCAGTTAATTTAGCCTTTGAAACAGTGTATTTCGCTTATATTATAAAGAGTGATTTCTTTTCTGCTTTTTTACAGTGAATCTAAGAAGTTTCGGAAGTAAGATTTTTATTTGAGGGAATTATAAATAATAAACTATATAATGAGTAAATAAATTTGAATAGACTAGAAGGTTATATTACTTGTTTTGGCCGTTTTGCATTTAGGCCCGGGACTCTCAATTTTTGGTTTTCATAATTGACTAATGTTATTTATGGCAGATTGTAAAGTTCCTGTAGTTTCTATAAGAAAACTGACAGAAATATGGCTATTAGGTCAAATTTCTCAAACATTAAATCAAACCAAACTACATTCTAAACGTGAAACTCTTTCTGTATTTTTTTTTATTACTGAGAATAGGAAAAGCAAACAATCCGTGAAGCTGCTCATCCGACTTCCAAAGATGTATTGGAAATTTGGAATAAAGCTATAATTAAAACACAACAGAAAGTTCATGTTGTATATAAGATTGAAAAGCTTTTTAAAGAATGGCAGAATCTAAAGAAAAATAAAGAAAGTAAATCTAAAAGATCAGATGGGAAAATTGTGGAAGCTCTCAAGAAAGAAGGAGCTGATTTTTGCCTGAAAAGAATTAACTTAGACATTGAAAACATTGGTAGTAAAAATCCAGAAGATTTTGTCACTAGTAACACCAAACGATTCTTTTCTCTTTTAAGGAATATATTCCAAGTAAGGAGATAGTAACAACATTTAAGGTAGTCAATATGATACAGCAAAGAGAGGGGTGTCCTTAATCCAAGAGTACAACAACATACTGACCCTAGATGAAGACCAGAAGCAGTATATTTTGCTTCCTGTGAAGTCCTTCAGACAAAAGTTCACGAACAACAAAAAATCAACTTTGCTGTCTGCATAATGAGTTTTTTATGCATTAATTGTGCATCAAAATATTTTTGAGGACTCTAAACAACTAATATAAGCTTATATTAATTCTGTAATAAGTTTTTTAAAAATCGTGACAGTTAAAGAAATTTTGTAAAAATCTGTTTTTTGTCTAATTTTCCTCTTGTTTGTTCACATACCGAAAGTAAATTCTAACACATATATGATACAAAATTAGATTGGATAACATATATAGACCTTAAAACTTTATTTAAATTTTTATTGTGTACAAAAATATAATTTTATAATAAATATAAAAAATTTTAAATAATCACTTTTTGGGAAAATGTTAGATTTTTTCAATCTTTGGTAGCGACCTTTAAATTTTTCTCAGAAATTCTCAAAAAATTAGTTTAAGTTTCTTTTATTAGGTAGAACAAAATGGGAGGGTGACCCAAGAGAAAAGAAACAAAAAATATTTTTGGGTCTTTTAAGCATCACCCTAATATATATATATATATATATATATATATATATATATATATATATATATATATATATATATATATATATTATACTGTAAAAAGCTATTGTTTTTACAGTATAATACTGGCAACACATGTTCTAGTTTAAAACCGTAAAGTCACAGTAATAAACTAAAACTAACTGTTTTACAGTTTTTTACTGAAGAACCAGAAATTTTACAGTTGATTATTAAAACAAGAAGTTCTGTCAAGAACTAAACGAGCCTACTTTCCCGTACATCGACATCGGCATTCTCGCATCTGATCATTATTCTCTTGATTATCAGAGACTGAAAATTATGTCAAACATACCTTTTTAGCACTTAGAGCTGATTTCGAAAAGCAAAATATACCCCTCTCATCAGATGAAATAGACACGTATACATAAAGTTTTGTCGCACCTTTTAAAGAGTGTAACTATTACAGTTACTCCGTAGAAAAAATCATCCATCGTCAAAAAAAATAAATAAATAAATAAAAATAATAACAAAATAAATAAATAAAGTACAAAGAGCATCAAAACACATTTTATCAAAGAAAGAAAAAAAAAACTCGTCCGTTAATAAAATGTCTCGAATTTCACTTTTAATCCGCTGCCAGTTGTTAAATATAAATAAAGAATAAAATGTTCTCGTGAATGAAAAAATTTTGTTACAAAAAAATCATCTGCTAAAAAAAAAAAAATAATAATAAATAAATAAAATAAAACAAATGAATAAATTAACAAAAAATCGTCTGCACAGTCAGGCATTTTTTTTCTGAGAATGCATTTCCGCCATGTTTGCGGAGTCGGAGTCGGAATCAGAGTCCTCAAAGAAGATTACTCAGAAAAGTACTTTACAAACATTATTTATCAAAACCATTTTCTTACAAAGTTAGTTGAAGGAAATCCGGCTTTAAGTTCAGGATCAACATTCAACTTAAATTGCCCGTAGACGCTAATGTTATTTTTTTTTCTGAACGGTTCAATATTGAACGAAAAATGGTTCAAATCAAAAAGCGAAATATGGGAATGTATGGGAAAGCCTCTCCGAGATCTTTCAAACAAAAAAAAAGTTTATTCCATTCGGACGGTTCACTCAAAAGTTATTAGGGGTGACAGCTTGATTGAGCGGTTCAATAATGAACGAAAAATTGTTCAAATCGGAAATGTAAATGCGGGAATGAAGTATCCTTGATAAGATCTTTCGAACAAAAAAAAGTTTGTTCAAATCGGATTGTTTACTCAAAAGTTAACATTGCGGGACAGGTTGTCTGAACGGTTCAAAGTTGAACCAAAAATTGTTCAAATCGAAAAATCAAATATGGGCATGAGCTGTACTCGCCGAGATCTTTCAAACAAAAAAAGTGTATTCCATTCAGACGGTTCATTTAAAAGTTATTAGGTGGGGAAAGGCTGCTCGAACGGTTCAATGTTGAACCAAAAATGTTCAAATTGAAAATTTAAATACGGTAATAAAGTATCCTTGCCGAGAGGTTTCGAACAAAAAAAAGTTTGTTTAAATCGTACTGTTCATTCAAAAGTTATTAGGGGTGACAGCTTGTTTGAACGGTTCAATGTTGAACAAAAAATTGTTCAAATCGTAAAATGTAGATACGGGAATGAAGTATCCTTGAAAAGATCTTTCGAACAAAAAAAAGTTTGTTCAAATCGGACTGTTCACTCAAAAGTTAGCATCGCGGGACAGGTTGTTTGAACGGTTCAAAGTTGAACCAAAAATTGTTCAAATCGAAAAATCAAATATGGGAATGAGCTGTACTCGCCGAGATCTTTCCAACAAAAAAAAGTTTGTCCAAATCGGAATGTTCATTCAAAAGTTATTAGGGGGGGGGGGGACAGACAGACCGACCGACCGACCGACACACAAATTCCCCATCTCAATACCCTACTTTCAAATTTTTAATTTTTCGATATTCATTTTACCTTTTTATTTTTTTTAACTTGGCGATATTGTTTGAACTTGGCGATATTTTTTTAAAACTTGGCTATATTTTTTGGACTTGGCGATATTTTTTAGCTGCATTAAGCTACTTTTAATACTTTTTTCGTCTTTCTTTTATTTTTAACGGGAAAGTAGGCTAAAAATAGCAATTTTACAATAACATTAGCTGTGTTAGAGTAAGAACAATAGTATAATACCAGAGACAGAGGTTCCCGTTTAAAACTGTAAAATGCACTGTAATAAACTGTGAAACTAGTAATTTACAGTTTCTTACTGTAATCTAGCAATTTTAAAGTTTCCTACTGTGAAATTAGAAATTTTAGTTTATAACTGTAAAGTTTTTAGTGTGTGTCTCCCAGATTCATTTACAGTTGCTTCAGTGATTATTTCCATTTTAGCAGCAGCAAATCATGCAGCCTGATTTGGCTCAAATTTTGCATTGAATGCATTGCATTTACCGTTTATCAAAATTGCTATGCAAAAAATCACCGCAATAAAAAAAAATTTTCATTTCTTCTTTCTTTCCTTCTTTTTTCGTTTGAATAAGTATTATTTCTCAAGCAAAGTTGCTGCTGCTAATGATGATAAATACTAAACGTTTCGTCATTATCTGCTGAATTAATTTCTAGTCTTGCGTCTAAAATGTTTGTTCTTTACTTATTTTTTTTAGTAAAAATATAATTTTAGAAAATCCATTTTAGAAAATTAGACACAGTGGTTGGAACTTCGAGCTCTATTGTCACGACACATTCACTGTGGTTAAAAATCAACTGAATGTATCGTCCTAAGACTTTTAGTCGGTCGTACGTTATGGAGCAGAAATGAAAGTAGCGGTTGCTCAATAATATGCGACAGCCTAAACTAAATATTCCTCCCTAATAATTTCTATACAACGTTTACTCCTGTTGGGTAAAAATTTCTTTAAAGAACGAATAAAACTCATATCTACGTTCATCTTATACACTGCTAAAAATGAATGCTGTTTTTACAGCATAATACAGCTAATTTCATAGTAATAAGCTCTAAAAATTGCTAATTTGACAGTAATAAATTGTATAATTGCTACTTTTACAGTACTAAACTGTAAAACTGCTAATTTTACAGTAATGAACTATAAAATTGCTAATTTAGTAGATTATCACCGTGCATTTTACAATTTTAAACTGGAACCTCTGCTGCCAATATTATATTGTTGTTTTTACAGAATAATAAGCGACATTTTACGGCAATAAATTGAAAATTTGCTAACTTTACAGTAAGAAACTGCAGAATTGCTAGTTTTACAGTTTATTACTGTGCATTTTACAGTTTTAAATTAGGAACTCGGCTGCCAGTATTATTACTGTCGTGCTAAGCACAAGAGTCGTATCTGCGCTTTTTAACAAAATTGAGTTATCGCCACCAGGTGGCTCTTTGTGACGTATTTTGAATAAATACAAAATTATTGGTCATTTTAATCGGGAAATACTTTTTAAAAAATTGTGAAAATGTTTCATCTGAATCAAATACATGGTGGTGCAAAACTTTAAAGAGTTTTTCTTCTCTGTTTGAGCTCGACTGCAGATACCACTTTTGCGCTTAGCACGACAATATACTGTAAACACAACAGTTCAATTTTTCCAGTGTATTCAACTTTTAAAGATAAATATTACTTCGTACTCGACAACTTGAATGTCAAACTTTAATTGTTTTTTCAGACGTATCAATAAGCAGTTCTCTTATAATGCTTACTCGATGAAAATTAGAATCGGCAAACTATCAAGAAGCGTTACAGTGCGGCAGCTCCGCAAGGCCTGCAGATAAAACCTGCAGCTTTAATACAATATCACAACAACTACAACATTTTGGATCTTTAATTACTAACAAATAAAACTTAATCTTATTGAATTTAAAATGAGGTTTTTGAGATTTTCTGAAAAGCTATCGGTTAAATAGAAAAGGTTTCGGATATTATTTGTGGTGCTAAGAATATCATCTGCTTTCTTAAATTGTGTACAATGTACCTTCGACTATTTTTTTCCGCTATTTTTAGTCACACTGTTTTCATAATCTTTTCTTTATAACTTTTTGAGAATTCCCACACACAGGCAAAAATACTTTTTTTGTAAAAACATTTTTAACATTTCACCTCAAAGGATTCAAATGTTCTGTTAAGACGAATAATAGAGTATGACATTGGCAAAAAAAAATCTTTCAATATGTTGTTGGCAGAGGAAGTTATGACCGCTTGAATATCTGTAAAATATGACATTTTTCATATTTCGGCCTTACGCAACTAAAAGCACGTTGAACTTTCCTCGGTTGTTTATACATTAGTTTAAAGTGCTTACACTGGCCCTTCAAACGACACTACTTTTGCCGTGGCAACTGAAATGTACAAGCTGTTTTTGGACCTCAAAAATGCTGAAGATTCTTGCTCTTAAGAAAACAGCCCACAAAGTCAGTTAGTCAAAAAAAAAAAAAAAAAAAAAAACGCATACTATTACCTTAAAAAGCATCAAACACACGTTATTCTTTTTTTTTTTTTTTTTCTTTGAATCTCGAGATATTGTAAAAAAATTGGCAATTTTTAGATAAAAGTTTTCCAATTTGCTAAGTGAAAAGAAAAATTAAGTCCGAAATAATAAAGAGATTTTGTGTTGATCGAAAATGAGACTGTTTTAAAATAATGTTACGGGAATTCTTCCTATAAGCTCTTAAAAATTTATTCATGGATAAAATGATACTAAAACTAATACCAGTAATTTTTCAATTCTTCTTCCAAAGAATTCTACGAAAATTACTTCTTGTGGTATCTTTCTTACACAAAGCTTCAGTTTTATTTGAGTCTTTAGAAAATAATTTCATTTAAGTTCTATCTAAAATATTTTCGTAACGTGTCGTAAAATCTAAGAGAAAACCTCAAATCATTTTAAAGTAATTTATTTTTAAATTATTTTAAAGCTATGCTAGGTTCCTATTTTACTTTAAAATTAAGGACTTGATACATTGTAAAATAACGGAATGTATCTGATTGGAATTTAAGAAGAACAATTTGAAATGTAATAAGTCGAATATAATAGTTCAAAATATAATAATTTTAAACTACTGAAATGTAATTCATCCAAACTTCCGAAAATATTAATATGATTTTAAAAAAAAAAATACCAGAATTACAAATTGCCGAGAATCTCACAGCTTTATATATACATGTAATTTTTCTACATACGAAGTTATTGCAATTGTTTTGTTTTATTTTGAAGTATTTATTTATTTTGTTTCTTTCTTTTACTAAAACTAAAAGCAAACTGATTTTCAAGGCAACTAAATGACTCAAATATACCGTTTATAGGCAGCACGTTCACTGTAAAAATACACTCATTCTGTTTAAAGTTTATGATCTGATCTCTATTTTTGTAGGATGATTGAATATGCAGGACTCATTCCACATCAACTGGACCAAATCGTCCCCACTCGACCATCTCCAATTTGGATTAGATTTTACAGAGGTGTAGACATACCTATGAAACTAGCCTGTGCAAAATTTTAGCTTCCAAGATCCAAATCTGGAGGAGCTAGGATCCCGCAAAAATATGTGGTCCAAAATGGTGGATGAGCTTCGTGAAACGAGTTGCAATGTTTAGGTCAAGGTTGCAGAAAATTTTATCACAGTGGAAGCCTAATATTTTTGGAGCGTAAAGTACTTTTGGTTGTCAACACTCTCCAGTGTATTTTGTGAGATTGCGCTTATTAGATTTTGTGTAGCACGCGCCTAAACTAGAGAAAAAACGCGGTGGGCAATTTTTTCCTGGACTTCAGGTTGTCATAAATTTTTAACCAAAAAACTTCAAAGGTTTATACTTCGTAGTTTTATTGTCCAAATACTTGTTTTTAATGTTTTACAACTGCAGAGCTTAAATATTGTATTTGTAAAAGATATTGGTACCCTAAGTGTCGATGAAAACGCTTCTTTTCAAAAATCGCCTGTTTTCAATTCACTATATCTCAGGTTTGTCACCTTCGACCATGTTTTCGTTGGCACTATTTGAAGCAACAGATTTTTTCCTATCGAAGTGAGTTTTTTTTTCTATGGTGTTCCTTCGAATAAGGATGAAAAATTTATCTTGAAATACTCTCTATTATGAAGAATTGGCATAATTAGGCTAAGACTGCAGAAAATTTTATCACACTGGGGGCCTAATATTTTTGGAGTTTAAAGTACTTTTAGTTGTCAATACTCTCCAGTATTTTTTGTGAGATTGAGCTCATTAAATTTGGTGTAGAACGCATGTTAACTTGCGAAAAAACGTTGTGGATAATATTTTTCCTGGATTCATGAATTTTTAACCAAACAAATTCAAAGGTTCATATTTCGTAGTTCTATTGTCCATATACTTGGTTTTAATGTTTTACATCTGCAGAGCTTGTCGTCCAAAGTGCCTACCAAAATCATTTTAATGAAAAATCGCCTGCTTTCAACTCATTGTATCTCAAGTTTGTCACCTTTCACCGTTTTATCGTTGGCACCATTAGAAAGAACATATTTATTTCTATCGAAATGAGTTTTTTTTTTCGATGGTGTTCTTTCGAATAAGGAAGAAAAAAATAGCTCAGTATTGTCAGTTATGAGGAATTGGCATAATTAGGCTAAGACTGTAGAAAATTGTATTATACTAGAAGTCCGAATTTTTAACAACTTGAAGTAGATTTACTTGATAATAGATTCTAATAATTATGTGAGTTTAAGCTCATTAGCTTTTGTGTAGCATACATGAAAAGCATTGGCAATTCCTGTTAAAAAAATAGATTGATTTTAATGTCTTGTATCTCAGGTATGTCACCATCCATCAACTTTTCGTTAGTACCATTATAAATAACAGATTTTTTCTTGTCAGAATATTTATATAAACAACCAAATGTACTTTATATTCCCAAATATTAGGCTTCCAGTGTAATAAAATTTTATGCAGTCTTAGCCTAATTATGCCAATTCTTCATAACTGTCAGTATTTCAAGCTTATTTTTTCATCCTTATTCGAAAGAACACCATCGAAATCAAAACTTATTTCAATAGGAAAAAATCTATTCTTTCTAATGGTACCAAAAAAAAAAAAAAACGGTGGAATGTGACAAACCTGAGATACAGTGAGTTGAAAGCAGGCGATTTTTCCCTAAAATGATTTTGATAGAAACTTTAAACGACAATATCTTTTACAAAATCAATATTTAAGCTCTGCAGCTGTATTTGGACAATAGAACTACGAAATATGAACCTTTGAATTTGTTTGGTTAAAAATTTATTAATCAGGTAAAAGATTGAAACCGCGTTTTTTCGCAAGTTAACATGCGTGCCGCACAAAATCTAATAAGCTCAGTCTCACAAAAAGTACTGGAGAGTATTGACAACTAAAAGTACTTTAAACCTCAAAAATATTAGGTCCCCAGTATCATAAAAGTTTCTGCAGTCTTAGCCTAGTTATGAAAATTCTTCATAACAGACAGAGATTCAAGCTACTTTTTTCATCCTTATTCGAAAGAACAACATCGAAAAAAAAACTCATTCTGATAGAAAAAAAATCTGTTCTTTCTAATGGTGCCAACGAAAAAATGGTCGAAGGTGACAAACCTGAGATATAGTGAGTTGAAAACAGGCGATTTTTCAAAAGAAGCGTTTTCATCGACACGTAGGGTGCAAATATCTTTTACAAATACAATATTTAAGCTCTGCATCTGTAAAACATTAAAAACAAGTATTTGGACAATAAAACTACGAAGCATAAACCTTTGAAATTTTTGGTTAAAAATTTATGATAACCTGAAATCCAGGAAAAAAAATTACCCACCGCGTTTTTTCGCTAGTTTAGGCGCGTGCTACACAAAATCTAATAAGCGCAATCTCACAAAATATACTGGAGAGTGTTGACAACCAAAAGTACTATACGCTCCAAAAATATTAGGCTTCCACTGTGATAAAATTTTCTGCAAACTTGACCTAAACATTGCAACTTGTTTCACGAAGCTCATCCGCCATTTTGGACCACATTTTTTGCGGGACCCTAGCTCCTCCTGATTTGGGTCTTGGAAGCTAAACATTTGCACAGGTTAGTTTCATAGGTTTTTCTACACCTCTGTAAAATTTGATCCAAATCGGAGATGATCGGGTGGGGACCACTAGTCCACTTGGCATGGAATGACTCTAATCCATAATATTGTTTCTTCTGTATTGAAAAAAGGGTTCCTTGTTCAGTGCGAAATGTATGAATGATTTATTATTCATTTTGGAATTTTATTAAAGGATTTATATTCATTTTATTTTCAGTACGAAGTTATATTTTTAGAATTCCTTAATGAATTTTTTACTTTTATATCGAAAATTGCATTTCACATTGCATATAAGTAAACACACATAGTTTGTAATGTGACTCTTTCTCGAATTTTATTCTCCAGCTTACTCATAGCTTTTTAATAGTTTTTATGTTAATGATATTTTTTAGCATGAAAAACTACATACGTTATACTATTTTAAATATAATACTTTTTCATGTTTAGTGCTGTTCTTTTTAAGTGCTAATATCTTGCACGCTATAACATAATTAACGTAAACCTGATAATAGTAAAGCAATAAATACGATATTTTAAGTTCCTTTTTTCTTTTTTTTTTGCAAGAAGTAAAAATTTTGAAATGACAAG
Source organism: Uloborus plumipes (assembly GCA_038373865.1). NCBI lineage: Eukaryota > Metazoa > Arthropoda > Arachnida > Araneae > Uloboridae > Uloborus > Uloborus plumipes. The sequence continues at coordinate 60,950 of JAXGGA010000824.1, read as the reverse complement.
TATTATCGTCAGAAAACGCTTATTTAAGTTTTTCCAGCTGTATTTGCTTAGATATTTCTTTCTTTCCAGTATAAATATTTTTAAAACGTTGCAGGATAAATATGCTCACAAATACAAATTCATCAGTTAAAAAAATTACTGTACATTATGTTTTTAAAATTTTAGCAATTTAAGTAATTAATTAAAATTCATTACTCGTAAAACTAGTGTAGGATCCATCTATTTTATTTGTGTTTTTGTCAAACTTTTAAAAGAAAGTACTATTTCTCATGTTTTAGATTCAATAAACTATGGCAAAACCGAATTCTGTAATGAGGCATCTTCAACTATAACAAAACATGTATTAATTAAAATAAAGGTAACTTATTGCTTGTAATCCAGTTAATACAGTTAACCCTTAGTTTGGCACATATCAAAAATTTAAAAATTTTGACATTTATTTTTTTTTATTTTAGTTTTTTTGGGGTAAAATGCATAAATATATAGTTAAAAAAATTTCATGGGAAAAAATGAAAAGAAAATCGGTTTTATAAATTGTGTATCCTGTAGGATACACTGCCAAAGTAGCAAATAAGAATGCATAAAACATGGTTTACTCAATCACAATATCAACTAATTTGGCACTATTGTAGATTTTATAAACAATAAAAATAATAAGCAAATAATAAAAAAAAGAGAACATACCTGTAATCAACGTGACGCCATGTTGTTTTGGTAGAACACACTGTAACACTTCTAAACTTAATACTGAACGCGTTGCTTTGTAAATAGCCACAGTAAAGACAGATGTTGAAAAAGAAGGTTCAAAACATGCTATAGGTTAAAAGTCACCCCCTAGAGGGAGCTTAGTTAAAATTAAAAAATGTAGAAAGTGATGTATCCTGTAGGATACATTGCCAAACTAAGGGTTAATTGATACTAGTACATAAAGACGATTTAAGAAAGTTTGTAAAAGCGGATTTAGAAAAATTCAATTGTAAATAGATTCCTGTAATTGTCGTATCAATCGATATTAATTGAAATGTCTTTCTTATTAAAAGGTAACAATAAATCAGAGAGAAATAAAGAGAAAAATATTGCTCATCTTAGTTTATAGACACATGTGGCTAACAAATAACCTCTCTACAATAATTACATATACAACTGTTTAATAAAGGCCTATCACAAAGAATTAAATTAAAATTAGGCTTCGAGCATATTCTGGGTGCTGATTAAAGCAACAGAAAACGAGGAAGGTTGTATGAAAGTAGTTCTGTTGAGGAGAAGAAGTAATTAGTTCACAGAGTTCAGTTGGATGTTCTGAGTTGAAAATTCAAGAAATTTAGTCAATTCTTAACGAGTTCCATGATTAAAATCTCTGATTATTCGTTAACAGAGGACGTAAATCTCATTTGTGTAATTCACTTGCTTTAACACTGTGGCACCAGTTCCTTCCCTTACAAATCATTGATACTCCCTAAATGAAAACTGTACTCCCGTTGCTCAGTTAATTCTTTTAAGAGTTACCAAGACAATCTGAAGTTGTTTGAAGGTAAGGAAAATCACCAACAATATGAAAAAAACAGACACTCAACTACAAGTTTGAAAATCAAAAAATTCAATTTAAAATTTCTAATTTTCTCTTTTTTTCTTAAAAAAATATAATTAGCTATTGTCATTTTAGATTAATACAGTCAGACTACTTTTTTTATACCACATCTCTGACCAATATATACACTAATGTAAACAACAGCATATATTAATATTTCGAAAAGTATACTTGCCAATGTTTCAACAAATAAATTAAATGCAATTTGACGGTCGTCCTATTGGCGTCCTATTGGACTGCATTAGCATAATGTATTTCTTTCTGGATGAATATAAAGACCCCTTTTTAGATCTTTCATTGCTCACAATGCAAAAAACAGCTCTTTTCCAGTAGGAAAAAAAAAATATTTTTTTTTCTTTCTCCAGTTGCGGAATAGTCATAAGAAATAATGGAAAGAAAGGACAAAAGCATTTTTTTCTGCTGCATTTAACTTCAATGTCGCTACAAGAAATTGAAATAAGAATAGCTCATGCAGCGGAAAGGGGAAAATATTTTTTCCCCTTTTTTGGTGCCGTTTCCCTGAATGCCGGAACTGGCATTTTCTGGAGACTTTTGTATCCATTATGGTGAAAACCTACGGCGTGGAATTCTTTTTCACAAAAATAAAGCATCTTTCATGATCAGGAACCATGAAAGACAAGGTAAATGAGACATTTCATGGGGAAAAAAACGTGAAAAAGGGTTGAAGTAATATATATATATTCTTAACAGTAGTACTCTTCCTTTATTCATCATTTTTGTCTTCTCTTATTCACAATATTGTGTACAATAGAAAGTTCTTATTTACATTGTATACATCACATAGGGATTTGTCTCTTAAAACATAGATAAAACTAAACATATATGTTTCTAAAAGGTTGCTTATGATCAAGCTGTTTGTATATTCAGATATTGCAGAATTCATAGTTTGATTTCCCTACGTTTTATTACTAATATTGAATACCAAAAGAAAATGTCCTGCAATATTAATAATATTTTCTTGTCAAGTAATGATTTCAAAATATTTTTTGACACAATTATTTTAATAAAAAAATCTTTAAAAAACATCTAAAATGTATAAGCTTTTCCAAATGTAGATCAAATTAATATACAAATGAATGAGCTGTTATGTCTGTGTAATAAAAAAGCGACGGAATGAATTTCTTAAGTGATGTTTTAAACAAAGACTCTTTAAAAACATATTTGAAGTTTAAACACGAATTAAATGAGTGAAAGCGTGAGAGTGAGTGTGAATCTGATTTTCAGTAAATACGCACATTGCTATGTCTGTTTTTCGAAGTTTGTTGTTTGTTTCAAATGGGGCTGCGTTTAGTTTCTTGCCATTTGCAGACCTAGTGCATTCCCCAAAGCGGCATCCACTCTTTCATGTGGCACCACCATCGGTGGGATACCACTGCCACAAGTATTTTTGACGCCCAGTTTCCCCACTAGATGGAGGCACCTGGGCTCTATTCGATGCGAAACGGCACTAGGAATTTAATTTTGCCACGAGATACTATAAGCCAAACAAGTACTCGAGGGATCTTTTACATGCCGCATAATCATACGACATGAGCGCTGTCGATTTTCTGCATCATGAAAATCCACCGACTGGAGCCGGGTTCGAACTCGCGCTTTTGGGCGTAAGAGGCCAGCGTCTTAACCACTATACCACTCTGTCGGCTGGCTTTTTCGAAGTGCAGGCCACAATATTTTGTACGAGTATCTTTTTTCTGAGATTTTTAGTCATTATTAAACATTAAAAAAAAAGAAAGAAACGAAAATAAAAGAAAAAAGAAGCAAAAAAAGAAAAATCACTTACAATCACGTGCAAGAAGATGTAATTAACTTAACAAAATCACTATGTATGAAATTGATCCAAAGAACGCCATTACGCTTTGGCGCTATTGAACGCTATTACGTTAGTTACGTTAGTAAAATCGGAGAAATAACAGCTCCAAATGTAAATAAGTACCTTGGGCCATAGTGGTGGCGGCTTATGCTTCGAACGGCAAACTGCAAACTTGCTGTGAATTAAAGTGTTTTAAACTCTAAATTGGTTGAAATAATTATTTTATAAACATATGTACATTTCACAGCAGATGTAAATGTTCAGCAATAAAATACTACCTCATACAGATGAGTCAGCTAGTTGGTAAATTTGCAGCGCGGCCAAGAGCGGCTCTGGAACAAAGTTCCTTGTTTTCTGTTCGCCCTCGGCACGCCCGTACTCGAGCTCAGCAAGTCGTTGCACATCTTTACAAAGGAGTATCGAACTCATCTTCAAAATCGAATGGAGCATTCTACTCGAAATTTTACAAATAGGCGTGATTCTGAAAACTTTATACATTTTTTTTTTCATTGGTCCCTTCAGTGTCACGACAATTGAGGAAAAAATGAAACACCAGCAGATTGGCTGGACCAAGGCCCGCAGCATGTATGTCCATAACACCGCGGTCGGTACTCGACCCCGAACACAAAACTTTGCATTCGAATAGCCGCAGCACCGACAAAAGCCCCAGGTGTTTCCCCAATCGTTCAGGGCGTAGACACTCCGACGTCCCATTCCAATCACACTTTAGTCGGTGGTCATGGGTACTGTGCCGAGGACAAGTATCTAGCATGACACGTTACAACCTAAAATCATACCTTTTAAGCAAAAAAGCACAATAGGATCATTGTTTATATAATATATTAACTTTAACACTCTATCTGAAGTTGATAGTAAACCATAAAGATATTTTTTGTGAGTAGAAATAAATAATTAAATGAGCAGATAAATAAATAAATAAATAATTTCAATTTCGACATCTTGAATTTAACTGTGCGTTTTACAACCGCTAATTACGATGGATATCTGTCTGTGTGTGTAGGCTGGCGTGTGTGTGTTTGTAAACTATGGACGTCATCACCAGAAGGTGTAGAGGCCAAGGAGTTCATCAGATGACGGTGGATCTCCAAGGGGGTGGATCACCGTTTAGCCACCCGGTGGCAGGAGCCGAGTCCAATCTCAAGAACGTAACGGCAAATATGGTTGAAAATGAAAACAAATAGCAATTTGCCGTTGCTGAAAAATGCAAATAACTCTCGAAAATAAAACATACCTCTCTCTTATGCAGGTCAAATTAGCATTAAATTTGACAGAAAAGTTAGACCGAATTTCTCTTAGTTCTGGGTACATACGTACTGAAATCCTTATATCAACTTGACCCTATATAAACGGACATTCGAATTGTTCTCCCTGACCCCCCCCCCTCCCCCAATTTTGTTTTCTGTAAATAGAATAAGAAATTTGATATTTTACAGCGTTTTTGTGGATATTTTACTCTTACGGAAAATTATAAAGATCTATCGTTAAATGTTATGCTTATTACTCGCTAGATAAAGTTTTGGTTGCTCATGTAAATGAGAGCATATAAATAGACACCTTGCAGTCTTTCATAACAGGGTTCTGGTCAGACAACCGAACGTTTTCTCATTTAAGAAAAGTTTTTACAAATTTTACTATAGAACAATGACATTTCTTTTATATTTTTGAGTTTTATTGGTAATTTTACGAAATATGAAACACTCATTCTTTCTCGCATTCATATATTATACATGTTTTAAACTTTTCGGGAATGTAGGCAAAAAAAGGGGACAAAATAATTACTCGGAAAGCTGTGCTTTTCTAAATTAAAATTATACAGTATGAGTTTTTATATGCACGGCAAGGAGGTCCCCAGCTGCAAACTAATAAATTTCATCTCTCGTTGCAGCTATGCCGGAGCTTTGGGCCGTCGCTGGCCGGCGGGCCTCCTTGCCATGCAACCTCTCTGAACCAGAGGATTCAGTTACGCTGATACTGTGGTACAAAGGGGAGGCCAAGGCCCCGATTTACACACTGGACGCTAGGAAGGGGGCCCTGGACAAGGCAAGGCACTTCCCATCCACCGAGCTTGGGGCAAGAGCGAACTTTGACATGAGCTCAGACCCGCCCACACTTGACCTGAACCCCGTTCACGCAGAAGATGATGGCGTCTATAAATGTCGAACTGAGTTTAAACGCTCCAGAACGCTCACTCAACTAGTTCGACTAAATGTGATAGGTGAGTCTAGATTTGAATTTTTGAATTAAAAAACAGAGGAAAACATTATATTCTATTTACCATGTCAATTGATTAATCACAATCGTGGGGCAACTTACCAATGTCTGATCTTTACACAATTTCTCCAGTTTTGCAATTTTGTTTATTTTTTCCCTGTACAGTTTTAAGGTTTCAGATAAAAGTTGTACGATTGAGTTCGGAGGCTAGAAATACATATAACATCCATTAGTTATGCATAGAAAAAAAAAGCTGGGGAACGACTTTTTTCTTGAGGCACCTCCTTATCTTTTCCATTATAAGTTTATAGGCATTTAAAAGCATTATAGTTCACCTTAACAATCATTTCTACTTGATTTAAGCAAACAATCTTGCAAATGTTACAGTTAAATTTGATTAATTTCTTCGGATTTTTTTTTTTTTTTTTTGACAATGCATATACTTCAGACCTTAGATTCAAATGAATCAACAGCTTATTAAAGAATTACATGTAAACGTTTGAAAATGTCAGTTGTAGTTGGTTGAGCAAAATCGTAGGTTATATATACATTTTTCAGCCTTAAGCATACTAGGCATTTTTGAGTACGGTTATTTTGCTTACATGAGCTTACTATGTGTTTTGCAATTTATCGTAGCCACCTGAACTTATGTTGTACAAACAGTTGTTTCTAGGCACTTTTCGTAGCGAAACTGACGCAAGTCATCATAAATTTACTAAAAACGTGCTTCAAATCTTCTTTACCAAAGGGCTATTAATTAATTGCATCAGTGAAATTAATTCATCGTTTAATGCTTGAATCATTTTAGACTTAATACGGTCATTGGCTAAATGATATTTCTTATAACTTTGAAGAACATTATTGAAGTATACTAAAAGTCTGGTTGCTCTATTAATAACTGATCTGTGTTACTGTGAACGTTTTTACACATGAAAATCATTCCGTAATGTGAACTATGCTATCGAGTTTTTCGAAGACTAAAAATGAATGTTAATTTCACAGTATAATACAGCTGATTGTATAGTAATAAACTAAAAATTGCCAATTTTACAGTAATGAACTTCAAAATTGCTCATTTTACAGTACTAAACTTTAAAGTTGCTAATTTTATGGTTTATTACCGTGCATTTTACAGTTTTAAACTGGAACCCAGTGTTATACTGTTGCTTTTACGGTATAGCACAGCTAAATTTTACGGCAATAGACTGTAAAAAATCTAACTATTCAGTAAAAAACTGTCAAATTGCTAGTTTTATAGTTTATTACTGTGCATTTCAGTTTTCAATTGGATCATCGGCTGCCAGTATTATACTGTTAAAACAACTGTTTATTTTCGGCATTGTAAAGGACGTAAATATATATTGCAAAAGATACATAATTAAATTTTAAGCATATATTTATATCCCTAGCATTTAAAACTCGAATATTTTTTAAGTTATAATAGTTTTTCAAAAATCATTGCCTTTTGAAAACGATGAATATAATAATCTGTTAAGACTTACATATACATAATCAATTTTGACTACAGAGATTATGTTTTAAAATTATTTATAAGCATTATTATTATGTAATTAGAAAATAAACACTTTACACAACAGCTAACTATTTTGAATAGTTAATCACTTATTTTCCTGTTTATGTTTGCATAAACGTACCCTGGGTTTATTATACACTCCCCCCCCCCTGTGTGACTATAATTCATACATTTATTTGAATGGGAATTTACTTTAGATTGTTCAAAATCCCAAAACTTCAAACATTTTGAGCACTTTGATTAAAAAAAAAGCTTATTAAATCTGAATAAATCGAAACATTAATTACGTAGCTAATTAAAGCAAATGTTTTGAAGCATAAGATAAAATAAATATCCTACGTGCTTTACGTATTTATCATACCCCGCTCTTCTCTCGTTGCAAACTACCTTTATTCATTTCAAAGAGTTCTTTCAATGCACTGACATTTAAAGATGCTAGTGCAGATATTGCTTTCTAAATATACTACACGCATCCGATCATCAATAAAAGATAGTTGAGCGTATGGAAAACGCAAAATTCTTCTCAAAATTTATATTGCTGGGTAAATGTGAACCTTATCACACTATTTCGAGACTGATATGATCCTGGTATGAATTATAAACAAGTATATTTCAGATACAATCAAGGAAAATTCATTTATATAGCCAGCGTTCCTGCACTCTTTGGAGAATATTAAACCTACATCCACAACACTCTAAATGGATCGTAATCTATTCAGCGCCATAAACCTACGAGATAGTGATTCGGATTTATCGCTCTCGTATTAAATTCAGATTTACTCGCATGTTGGGCTCGTGGAATGAATATGAATCGGGGCCCCAATTTGTTGAAGCAAGGGTATAGTGATTGGATGTTCGTCAATAATTCAGGTTTTGAGTGCCAGCGCTGCCTTACAGCTTGTACAAAACTTGGTTCCCCGAGCGATGAATAGGTGATGATATCATTAATGGTGGTGAACTTTATTGACTGACAGCGTTTAATTTCGTCTAAGAATGTGAGCTAGTTTGCCAACCATTTGTGATCAAAGCTTATTGACGTTTCAGTTTACACTCAGCGTGCATTTAAATATTCCTTAAAATCTGTATTTTGTTCCAGATTGAATATATTTAAATTGCAAATCGTTTATTTCTACACTACCAATTAGTTTCAATCTAGTGAAAATGCTTAAATTCCAGATTATGTCTAAACAGCAGCTATTTTCATCTCTAATCCACTTTAATAGTTTTCATTCTCTGAAGATCGATAGGGAATTGAACTGTCATTAGGTTTGCGTCAAATTTTGATGCACCTGTGAAGATATACTGACCGTTTCACGGAGTTCTTTCTTTCTCAGTTCTATTACGTTGGTGACAAAACAGCTCGGAATAAGATTTAAAAAAAAGTTCTGCACAATGAAGTAAATCGATTTTACTATCAAACACTCTTCCTTAAAATTAGACTAAATCAGAAAAAAATCACTAATGTAGTTGTTTTTGTTTTTTATTAAGATTGCTTACATTTTTCTTAAAGGAAAGGCATGCATAAACGTGAAAAAGTTTGTATGATGGATGTAGGGAAATGTGGGGCAAAGTGAAATGATGAAATATTTAATATGTTTTAGCCACAAGAAAAGTTTTACGCTTTGTGCTGGTATTTTAAGTGGGGCATATAACATCATGTTGTGGGTTAAAATGCGTTAGTATCAGGATAATCCGCCCCAAAGATCCAATTGTTCTTTGTCCTTACATAGTAACCTCATTTGTGTTTGCATTTATCTATTTCAATAGCATTTGCTCTTAAACTCAGAGGGGTAAGATATATTGCGTTTTACTTTTTAATAACATGTCGCTTTTTAAGAAAAAAAAATCTTTGATAAGGCGTGGCTCCATAACTTACTCTTAAAGGCAACTATATTTTGTTCTATCAAAAGTAAAATAATTAAATAGAATGAAAAAAAAAAGTTAAAAAATGTACACTATATATTAAAAAAAAGTCATTAATCCGTGACCGAAGCACAAAAGTAGAGCATGATTTACAGCTCCTAATTATTTTGTCAGCACGTACAGTGCAGCAATGCTTTCATTAAGGAAAATTAAATCATGTATATAAGCTACAACTCTAAAAGCACAGCCAGTACGAAAAACAATTGCTCTAGGTTTTTAAATTATATACATGACTGAATATTTCAACGGCGCGACGTTACTAATCTCGACCCTCATTTGCTTCAAAGTCCTCACTGATTAGCAGATTAAAAAATAACTGAATATTTACGTGCGTAAAAATGCGCAACGATTCATCGTGATAAAAGCATTGACTCTACTAATCAAAATTTATAAGAAAACGGAAGGCATAAGTCATTAAATCCTATTCAGATTACCTTTACTTCATTCTGAACTTTTTATTATCTCCCAATTAGTTCAGTATATCTTGTTTCTAAGAATAAACTTATGCCGTTAACGAAAGTTTTAATAGACCGTCAGATAAAGAAAAAACATTTCATGATGCAAAAAATGCATCAATGAAATATGAAGTAAGTTTGAATAAATGAGTTCTCTGCACGATATTTAAAACATTACTTTTTTATTATTAATCATTTTTATTATTAAAAATGATGTTCACATTGTGACAGCTGGCTTTAATCGGGTAATTTCATTTACAAGTCGCTCTTAATTGCCCTTCTTCTCTTTCTCGATAGCATAGCTTTATGATTACGTTTTTTGAAGATTTTTTTTCTTCTAGTTTCGAAAGTTTATTCAAACACTTCTTTCGCCTTTTTTCGTTAATGAGATTTACCATTTATCGTTATTTTAATTAGCTCTCGATTTTTAATTGCCATTTTTCTGGCATTGTATATTATGATCAACTTTAGTTTTGAAATCGTATGCGATTTGTTTTAGAACTCATAATTTTCCTTTATATATGATACCGCATTAGATTGTATTTGCGTTTGCTAATTGAGAAAGCTTAGAATGACATGTACCACATAAATAAGATCTTTCTTGGGTTTTAGTTGTAGTTTTTAGGGATGCACTGATAAGCAAACTGACCGATTACCGATTAATCGGCTGAGCCGAATAATAATAAAGATGATTGTTTTTAAAACTACCAATGTCACCATCACTATTTTTTTCTTTCTTTTACAATTCCGATTTTAGAAAGTGTAATTTATTTCTGAGAGAAGGTTTTTTTCCCATTTTCTTAATTTTCCCAAAATAACTTTAAAATTTTATCCAATTTCTTAGAAACAATTTTCATATTCATGTCCATAATATTACATTAACACATTGTAATCATGTTTACTAGGCATGAAAATTCAAAACAAGAAATTAGGTGTGGTGTGAGGTGAGTACTCTCATTTAGGAGTGCTTTTAATTTAAAGTTTTCAATTATTAGTAGCAATTTAATTCAAGTTTTATTCTTTGTGAAAATTAGAGGTTACCTAAAAGCACTACGCTAAGTAGAAGAATATCAGAAGCGTGAAAAATGTTGAAACATTGTCTATGTGTATATGTATTCAAAAAGAGAAAATTAATTTTCAAAAATATTATATCAACTGTGAGGATTATTATTACTGTTAATAAAACTCTTCATCATAATTTCTTAGTAGGAGGTATAATTTGAAAATATTATTAAAAAAATATTTTTAACCGAGTAATCGGCACAATTTTGCCGATTATTAATAATCGGCAAAGTGGCCGATTATGGCAGATTAATCGGTACTACCGAATAATCGGTGCATCCCTAGTAGTTTTCTGCATGCAAATTTATATTTTATCTTCTCTATTTAACTTTATGTTGCTGCATGTAACTTTATGTTATGTGAGAAAATTATCAATTTGCCGAATGAAGTTCCAATTTTACCGCATGATAAAATACAAGTATATACACACATACACATGTCATACATGCATAACATTTAGTAAGAAAAATTCAGGCTTCTTTAAAAAAAAACAATTCTAAAAATTAAAAAGAACTAATCTCAATGTTGCAAAATTGTCTTCAAATTACCAAATCTTCAGCAAAATGTGCGAATACGGAAAATATTAGGAGGTCACAGTGACCTTCCGTGACATCCCGTCGGGGCGTTCCTGGTAGTGAAACCAGACTTTTCGTTTCTTTATGAACTGTGTAAAAGACGCAAATTATACGGGGAAATTTAAAATTAAATTTAATTAAAGACATGTGAAGCAAGAATAAAATAGAAAAAACGCAAAAAGTATTAAAGGTGACTCATTCAAAAGGTATAATATATATATTTTACAGAAAAAAGTTTTATTATACATACCATTTTAAAATCAGTTTTGTACATTTCTTTGCGAATTCTGGTGTTTAGGTTGAAATAGGTATAACGGTACAATAAAAGATCGTTTCGAATTGATATTTTCATTGAGTTCAACGTGAATCTTGCAGGATTGAGATGCCTTGAAATGTTTTTTTTTCTTGAGTTTGATGATACTGAAGTCTTTCACTATATCTAAAGTCTTAATTACAATATAAGAAACATATTTAAGAAGGCAAGAGTCTAAGTAATTCATTTCTGTTTTCAAAGTTAATTTTTAATACCGTGGATGATAGCTTAAACATGTATAAAATGCAAAATATTGCTTTATTTTCTAAAATTTCTTGTTTATTTCATTTATTTGTTTTTTTTCAGGGAAAACGTAAAGTGCACGAAATTCTATAAATAACAAAATTACAATCAGGTGAATTGTTATTATCATTATACGGTAAAGCTGACTATGATTATTTAAAAAAAAAGCGTACAATGCGGGAAAAATGTAGACTTGCGGGACGCAACACTAAGGTTTCACTGCAGTTCCGTGTATGAGTTTAAAAATGAAAGAAAGAAAAATGTATCCTTCATTTCTATTGCTACGGAGTTTTTATATGGGAATATTTTAGCTTTAAAATATTTTCTTCTTTTTTGGACATAGAAATGAGATAAGGAACTAACTTTCCTTTTATCCTGAACAGAATCGGATTTTGTGTCATACTCGAATGCTTTATACACAAAATGAAAACAAAATTATACATATTGAGGAAAGAAAATGCACAAGGCTGGGAAAAATTCGATTTCATTCTTCTTTGTTTCATAGTTCTTGCTTGTTTGAGCTTCCTTAAAATTCGATAAATGATCATACCCAGACGTAGCTACGTTATAAAGATGTTTGTTCGAAAATTCGATATTTACCACGAAATGAGGTATTGAACGTTGCATTTAATAAATATAAGAAATAAATTACTTTTGTAATATAGGAACGTGATTTGAGACGCTCATGGAGTGTTAAGAGTTTTTGTAGATTTTTTTTAAGCGCAGTTTTTCTTTTAACAAAGATGAGAACAATATTTTGCATATTGATTCTGAGAAAATACAACTACGGAACTAATACTAAAAAAATATTGTTTAAAAAACTAAAAAATACGTTTTAATTTCATTTTATTATATAATTAACTGGTGTTTAATAACGTTTAGCCTTTAATATTAATAATAGTTTTAAATATATTACTTTTATATTTGTAAAGAACGTGCATTTTATCTTTTATTCAGATTTTCATACAAACAAACAAGCAAATCCACTAATGAAACTAATAAGAGCGTATTAATATTGTTTATACCATTTCTAAAATTCAACAGATCAGTCTTTACCTAGATTCTAAGGCACACACACAAAAACAAGGAAGAAAAAAAAACTTTCGCAGCATTGAAACGTTTCCTTTAAAAAGTCAATTATTGTAATAATTTATTATACATGAAAGGTTATATCATTTCACTTATCCTTATTTTAATTTTATTATATAAAAATGTGTGCAGACCATTTGGCGAGATATGTGGTTATATTTACTTACTTTTAGAATATCTAACAAATGATGGGCTTAAAACTCAAGCTATTTAGCCTTTTTATTTGAATATAAATAAAGAATTTTCCCGCTAATGCTAATAAACAACTAATTTTACATCCTCTGGTACATTATTTGGAAATTAAAAGTATCTAAAAGCCAGTTTTAAGTTTTTGTTCCTTGTAATGTAGAAATTTATTAGAGCATGAGGTAATACAGTCTTATATAAAAAGCCGTAGCTTTAAATTCACATTGCATGATTTTTGTTATTGTCTAATGGCTCACCATTGTACGACCAGTAATTACTCCTTAAAGCCGTTGTATCAGTTCATTTCCTTTACTAATACACAGTGAGGATTAAGGTTACAATAATTAAATATATTACTTAATAATCAGTATAATTGATAAGCTGTTTAGAATTTAAGTTTATTTACAAAACAAAAAAGGTTCAAAAACATTTTGTATTAGAACAAGTAAAAATAATCACAATATTAAAGTCCTTTTAAAAATATTTCGGCCGCCGCCTTAACACAAGGGGTTTTATTTGATATCTCGTTTGGACATTTAAGTATTTTTTCAAGTTAAAAAATGTCGTCAGATTGATTTTTAAGAGTTTTCCTGAAATAGTTCTCTTTTTTTGTCAACGTAGTAAGTTCTGTACAATGTACACTTTTATATTTTAATTCTAAAACTTAGTAAGTGTATTCCGCACAGCCACATGGTTTGCTATTATTATCGATGAACAAATGAAAACGCTAATCTTTAGTGCAGACATTTACGATGCAATATTATCATTAATATAAAATTATGTAATAATTATTTTGATTTTATCTGTCGAATGTTTCTGAAATGTTTTAAATGTTTTCAACATTGTAAATATTACATGTTGCTTAAATTCTTTCCAATATCAGTTAAACGTATTATCTTTTTATTAGCTTTATATATATATATATATATATATATATATATATATATATATATATATATATATATATATATAATATATATATATATATATATATATATATATATATATATATATATATATATATATATATATATATATATATATATATATATATATATATATATATACTGAATACAAATATTACGCTTTTATTATCCCTCGCTCTGTGCAAACAATTATTACTTTGATACGTCTGCTGCTGAATTATTAAATTTTCCCCCAAGTCTTCAACCAACAAAAGAATGAATTTGAGAAGTTTTTGTTGTTGCTAAAATATTTGTAAGACTTTTCGCTGCGTCGTTCTTAGAGAATAAACCCCGAGAAAAAAAATGTATTATGCGAGTAAAATAACCGCGGGGTGTATATGAAACCTATTGTAAGTGTGCTTTCCCCTCCGCCGTATTTGAAAGTTTTCATACTTTAAGGTGAAATTGATTTTTTTTCCTCTTCTTTATTCATTATCGAGAGTTGATACTCACTGCTTGCATATCTCTTTTGAAACGGCAAAAATATTTGTTTTTGCTTGTGCTAGTAGGAACGATTGGATCGAAGGAATTTTCAACTTTTCAAATAATAAAGCGAAAAAGGTTCGTTTTTGTTTTTAAGGCAAAAGCTCACGGTTTGTGAAAAACAACATTAAAAACGATACACTTATATAAAAAGGGAAAATAATATACCCATACGTTTAAATTCGTTTTCAAAATTGGATGTAGTAGTAAGTGTTGCTCAAAACTTTACTATTTCGACGAATCATGAGAGAATATGTTTCAGTAGATACTTATTTTACGCGAGGGTTACGTTCCAAGCAAATGTCTCTGAAATGAAAATCGCAGTAATTGAGACAGTAACAGTGTTGCAATAGGGGGTAGGTTAAATAGATAAAGAAAATACTTTATTCTGGTGATATACATACAAATATATATTAATTTAAATGTGTCGATTTTCCGATACATATGTATGAATTATAATTTATGTGGATTATGTATCACCATAATGTATTCATCCGTAAAAGGTTAAATGACTACTTTTAAGACAGAGGAGAAATAGTAAGAAAATTTATACTGAAATAATTTTTCATGCATTGGGTTATTTAATTCAAATGTTTCTGCTATGACAGAATGGCTGCAGCTATATAACATGAATTTTAAGGTCCGTTTATTGCATTAAACTTAACCATATTTTTAATGAAATAAAAATGAAATTCTGGTATGCCCTTGGTCAAAATTTGGTGCTCAGTGATTTTTTTTTTTTTTTTGCAAGTTGCAATTATTTTTGTTCGGAATAGATGCGGGGTTTTCATCTCATCGTTTAAGGGGGTGATTTTTATATGTTGTAACTATAATACAAATTTCAATTCAATTATTTTTCTTCAGGGGAATACCGTATTTCATTTTGATCTTATTGCAATAAGTGTTTTTGTTGAATTCTTTATTCTTTTGTTGAGAGATTTTCACTTGATTTTAATCCTGCAATCTTGATTTAGCAACCCAGATTGCTTACAGTAGTCACTTCGGCCAATACCTGACGTTTGCCGAAACATTTTTTTAAATACAGATAACAAGCCACTTGATCCTTTACTGCAATGCCAATGAAATTCGTTCGCTCGAAATGAATACTTGCATCTGATTTTCTTTCTTTTTTTTTAAAAAATTATAAATGATACAGTTTGTTATTACTACTATTATTTTATTTTGTTTTATTTTTATAAATATTTTCAGAGGATAAAAACTGAACTTAGTCCAGCTTTTTATTCACTGCTCTGTTTTACAAGCTATTTCCTTCGGACTGGACATTGTAAGTTATTATTTTAATTTTTAACTTTAAATGCTTGGGTTTGGCAGTTTTAAATAATTTAGAACGTATTTAAAATAAATGATTTTCTCTATGGAATATGGAGTTTTAACGGAGAGTTGTAATTGTTATATCTGGAATTTGTATTACTTCATGGGACTTTCTTGGAGCATAGTTTAAACTATGCGCACATTTTAGTGTACCAAACATAATCTTTCATTTTAATTTGGAGCGAGATCAGAAATTAACATGTGTTCAAAGAGCTATACAAAATGTACAGCAAGAGCACAGCTATGCGGATGGACCTAGTAATTTATAATTTATTTCGTTATGTGCATTTGGCTGAGTGTTTTGTGTCACATCTCAATCTGAGTCATAACACGCATCCAGTAAAAATTTTTGTAAGATAAAATTTAACTATCATGATACAAGTTTTTCATTATGTGCTAGTGAGTCACTATTGGATCATTGCGTTTTAAAGGTGATCGATGTGCTGAAATCAGACTGAAAATAGTGAATTAGTTTGTGCATGTTTTTCTTGAGGTGGCAACTTTCGGAACATGTACACCGTTTTTGTCAGTACATGTTTTGTCAGAAAATGCATCTTTCCTTGGAGTTCTAACATAAGTTTTAACAAATGTAAATAAAATAAAAACTTATCTGAAAGTTATAACTACTCCTCATTAAAAGTGAAATTACATTTTGCAGTTTGCGGTAATAATTTGCAGTTAAGATAGTATCTATAAAAAAAAATAAATAGATGAAAAAATAATAATCAAAACATTTGAACTGCAGATACATGCTTTGCAAAGCTGTATCACAATTTTGAAATAAAAATAAATTAATCATATTTTTGGCGAGGTGATGGTGTGGTCTACCTTAGAATACTGGCCACCTTCGTATCTCCTACTTTGCTTGAATTAGTACACATTTCCCAAAAGAAAATACTCAGACAAGCAGCTCATTTTTAGTAAGAGAACAATATTGGACGTGTTTTAAGAATAACATTTTCTCAAGAAAATTTTTAACTTATTTGCTGACACATTTTGATAATAATTTCATTATGAAGTATTGAAGTCACAAACTAAATTATTGCCCTGCAGATTTGAATTCCCTCCCTGCTCCCTATCTTTTGCATGAATCCTTAGGGTTTCTCACCTTACCTTTGCTTTTCCTACGGTATAACTAGTTTACGTAGTATGCATGACGCCAATGACGTACCTTACGTAAATGTATGATTTGCACTTACTATACATACTATTTTTTTATATTCAAATAGTAATCTACACTTATCACATCTATGACGTACTTTAAGTTAAATGTATGATTTGCACGCTTACTTTTCTATTTATATTCAAATAGTAAATCAATGCATAACATTTCTCAGATTTTACATTACTGTAAAATTAAGTAATACATAAATTAATAGTTTTGTGGTATACTTTCAAAATTCATTAGCAATTTGAGGCACTTTATCGTTAAATCTATTTTATTTAATTTTACTTCGCCGAAAATTTATGAACAATAACAGTTATTCTTAGAAATAAGTATATCGGATTCCGCAACATTTTTAAAAAGTTTAAAATGAACTTCTGCTTTTAAATTTGCTCTTTGTGTTAAAAGTGAATAAAAGATGGGAATAGTTGTTTTTTAATTGTATTTTAAGTATTTTGCGAACAACAAAAAGTATCTCACTGAGAATATATGCTCAATTCTTTAGTTTTCTTCTTCGTTTTAAAACAAACCTCAAGGGAAATATAAAAAGGGGAAGAAATCAAAAGCTGAAATTGAAATTCCATAAAAGGTAAACAGTGCCAATTCGCCTTTGAGATGTCGTGAATTCGGGAAAAAAGTTTTTTTACAGAAAGTTTATAGAATTCCTGGTTGATACATACAAGTGGTAATATTACAAATTTTTATCTTTTGTACCTTCCTTAACATTTTTTCTACAAATACGTATTTGTAAAAGATTAATCTGAAGACATGTCCGCATGTTTAAAAAAAATATATATGTTTCATACTTTATTCCTTATTTCTATACATATAACCCACAATTTGAAGATAACTCTTATATCAAACGGTTTATTTTAATGCAAATAAAATCATACCTTACCCTCTCTTCAGGAAATCGTGAAAAACATAATTTATTAAATATTCTAGGGTTTTTTGTTTTTTTGAAATGTAATTTTTTCCTCTGCAGTTAAATATTTGGCATTTTACTTAAAATTATATAACAAAAGATACTTTTAAGGAGAATGAGCTTGAAAATCATTAGTAAAATTGATTTATGTGTTCATACAATTTTTATGTATTTTTTAGAATTTTTTCAAAGCGTAGTTTGCTTGCTTTACTTAAGCTATTTTGTTTTATTTACGTGAAAATAAACTCCTCATGCACCACAAAGTATTACATGATGTTGCTATAAAATAATCTTATGCGACATAATGACCAATTTATGTATTTTTAGCATTATATGCAAATATAAAACTGTCATATGTGAATGTACAAAATAAGTAAAGCAATTACATACGCGTTCTTTGTGACACAGGTTTTTCCTTAATTAATGCATGAAATTGTAAGTTTAGAATAAAACCAGAGTTGCATGTTTTTTTTTTTCGAAATTGTTGCTTTTGAAACATTGCAATAAACATAATTTATCAAATTTGTACATCTCGTTAATAAACCATTAGTTTTCCACTAAAAGCACAGCAAAATATTTGAAAATTGTTCTTGTTACTAAATTAAAATGATTAATAAGTAAAGAAAACATTCTCAGAAATTATTCTGGAAAGATATTACGTATTTTATTAGTTTAAAAGTTTTGCCTATAAAATATATTTGTATTTTTGCTATATTTTCGGCAGATAAATTCTTAAAATAATACCAAATATTAAAATAAAGTACTAATACACTAATAGCCTTTTAAAATTACTACACAAAAAAATGTATGTAACAACAGCCCATTTGCTGGATAAATATATTAGATCGGGAAAAAAAGATTAACATTAAAAGAAAGTTGGAAAAAATGGAGCTCAGTAACCTTGCTTCGAAACGAGTACCACATCTATGATTAATAACGACATTTATTCGCTTATAGTAGTAATGAGTCATGGAGGATGGCATTTGCTAAAGTACAGCTGTCCATGCAGCTTCATCGCTATTTCCTAGTTCATTAAAAAGTAGTAAGTAGTGATTGGAGACAGGTTAATCAATCGCCATACAATCAAACTATGTTTAGACTATGAGCACTGCAAAATAAACTGTGGATTCTCCGACATCTCCGACAGAACAGTTGTACGACGATTAGCTGAAAAAGTGGCCTAAAAATACCTAAATCTATACTATGATAATAAGCATGGTTCTTTTTAACATTCGCATAAAATTTCACATTTTACAGGAAACCATGCATAAATAGAGCTACAAGAAAAATAACAAATGAAATTTCTGAAAACTGTTACCACATTTCTATACCACACAGTTTTCTGAATAAAATTTTAAGTCACAAAATGAGTTTTATAAAAAAAAAAAGAGATCCGAAGCTTAGGTTTACACTTCAATGGAATGACCCTATTTATTTATTTATTTTTAAAAATATTATTACTTAATGTATCATAAGTTGCCCCATTTTTTGTAGTGTTAAGTTTTATAAGCCAAACAGTGTATTATCAATCACAGTAAAGTGCTTGCAGTAGTTTTACATTTGCACCGACGTTTTGCATATAATGTACCTTCTGCTATATAGATCAATCACACGATTAACATATTTTGCTGCAGATTGAATGAAAAATAAGTCGGTCACAGGGAATTTGTTCCAAGAGAGACTAATTTGAAAAAAAAAATAAGTGGCATAAAAGATTATTTTTAACCTTAGTCTAATTATTCAAATAATTTTTAGGAAGGTAATATGTGCATTTACTTTTAAAGTCTCAACAAGTTACAGATAGAGCTGAGTAAAAGCTAAATGTTTACATACGTTTCAATACTTCTCCAAGGGGAATGCATAAATGTGTTGTGTTCTTTTTGAATGAAAGGTTTTCCATTTTCCTTTCCTTTTGCAGCCATTGCATCAAAAAGACAAAACTCCGGCCTCTACTGTATTCTTAGCAGTAGAGGTCATTTATTACGGTCAGCGGGGATAAAAAGCTGGATCCTAATCCTTTTCCGGACATCAAATGGATAAGCAGCCGGACTTGTTTATTAGAAAAGTATTGCTTTTAAGATATTGCCCGGATACTTTTCTTTTCTCGCACTTGTTTTCTTTCTATTTAGTTCTTTTGTGGGGGAAAAAAGGAAAGATCTTGAGAGCTGGGAATTGAAAAGTGAAAAACAGCTCGTAAAAATGAAAGTGAACAACTTGTTTCTTAAAATGTCCAAGTTTAGCAAAAATGCCTTATATATTTTTTTATTCATTTAGTTTTTTAGTGTATGTGAAACTTATTTTTCTCCTTTTACTCACTTTTCTTTGGAAACATTTTTGTCCTCGAGGTTTTCGTGTTACAGTAACAAAATATGAAGTTTAGTTGTTTCAGGATTTTCCAGTTATTTTCAAACTTATGGGACATTTCAAAAAAAAAATGTATGAAAGAAAATAACATGCATACCTGATAGCTAAAAAAAACTATGACTAAATTGTTAAGATTTAAAAAAAAAAAAAACTTGAATCAAATCCTAAAGACGAGAAAGATTATGTATTTATTTGCTTTTTTAAATATTTTTTAGATTGAAAAGGCTCACTAAATGCTATGAATGCTTGCTTAGTAAATTAGTGGGTGCATTGTTTCTTCACTTTCAAATTTAAAAATACTGTTGAAACAGACCGCCAACCGATGTTGCAAAATGATCTCCCCACTCCCTAATATTTTAACATTTAATATAGATAGGATAAAGTTATTACATGTGTAACAACTTTAATTACCACTATAAACTCTCACTCATTATCTTAGCTAAATTTTAATACATTGTTATAAACTTGCCTTCAGTTAGAATGTTGCAGGTGAAAGAAGTGCAATAGTAAACACAAAACAAGCATATAGTGGTTCAAACTAACACGTCCTACATAGTGAAATTTTCTAGTAACTGTTTTTCATAATTTCAGTGAAGTTCCAGGCTTGTAAGCTTCTTTTCAGAGGTAATATTCTACAAAGAAGGTTTGGAATATATTAGAACAATTGTCTTCGAACAATTACGAACAACTTGGAGAAAGCAAGATAATGTTTTAGCATGTGAAATAAGTTATTTTTTTTTAAGAAAATCAATCCCAATACTATTACACTACTGAAAATTCAGAAGATTTTATGGTAAATGTTACTGCAAAATGTAGCGTTTATCGTACAGATTTTTTTTTTTTTTTTACAGTGAATTGTACCAATCAAAATATTGCGACTGCAGCGCCAATTGATCACCACTTGACTTACTGTGAGATGCACATGACACATTATTTCCGCTCACCTGATGTGTCTCATATGGTACCGTGGATAGTAAAGCAGTGTAAAAAAATTGGGTCCCGGGTTCTATCCTTGTCCTTCGTCTCTGGCGCTTTTTATTGTCGTTTTTTCTTCCGTAAAGTTTTGCAGTAAAAAAAATATTTTACGGTAAAAGTTACTGGAAACCAGTAACTTTTACCGTAAAATTTCAGAAAATATTTAACAGTGTAGTTTCATATTCTGTTGATTTGTCCGTTTAAGCAAATCGATAGTATCGAAAGAAACGGCTGTTGTCGATTATACGGATCACATAGGGTTACTAGTTTATGATTAGAAGATAAAACCTTGACATATAATGTCCATGTTTCACCTGGGTACCTATTATTTGTTGTACGTGTGTGTGTAGGATATGGACGCCACCACCAGGAGGGGTAGAAGCCAATAACCAGAACCATATGTAGCAGGGGCCGGTGAACCTCCAAAGAGGTGAAGCACCTTCCACACAAAGTGTGCCTGACTGCAGGTCTAATTTACAAAGGAGTCATACGACAACTGCGACCAGAAATAAAAATAAAAAGTAATTCGTCTCCCCCCCCCCACCCAAAAAAAAACTAATAGTTAAAGAAGGATTTGTTTGAAGTCAAGGTCATTGATAAGTCATGAAGCATGGATTATATCTTCATGTGTTTGTTTTTTAATACATAAGTTAAGTACAGATTTTAATGTATAACTTATTGAAAAGTTATTTGCGATTTTCATTGTTAATGCGTGTAATACTGTTTTACATGCAATAGTGTTGTTAATCTATGTAATAATGTAATGTGCATTCTTTAGTACCTTTTTATAATTTGCGATTTTTCTTTCAGTTCCTGTCCGTGAAGTCATCATAATGGATGAACATGGACAACGTTTAAGAGATATTATTGGTCCTTATGACGAAGGATCTCATGTGTCATTAATTTGCGAAGCTGAAGGTGGTAAGACCTATTTCTTCTCTTGATTTTAATAAGTGCATTATTCTTTTTTCGTATAAATAAGAAACACAAGAATCGATAGTGAAAAATCAAAAGTCCTTGAAGTTCTTTTTTTTACTTTATTGGAAAAATTCACATGAGAGTCAATGCAATTTTTTTTGTCACGACGCGTCCGTCCTTTTACAGTCAGCATGATATACACGGGAAAAATTTAATCTAATTAATGAAAAAAATTAGGATCAGAGCTCTAGTTAAGACAATGGATGAAAGCAATTTAACCCAATTATGCCTAGCGTCCCTTTTTAATTACGGTCCAAAAAGGGTTTGAATTTACCAAAAATGAACATTTCAACCAAATAATAGTATTCAACTATTACTTTGGTATTGTTTCAATTCATTATTAACAGATTGCAGCACATAACCATTGTAAAGTGTATTATGTAGCCGTGTAACCAGTATACAAAATATCTTTGAAAAAAAAATATCAGGCATTAACGGGTTAATTTTCAGACATGATCAAAACTTAAATATTTTCAATAATTCCTTTTAATAATGCTATTTCTTGAATAAGTCAGCGGAAAACTATTAGACATTTAGACAAAAGCTATGTAAAATATGTGCACGAAAAAAAGCCTATTAAAAAAAAAACCTTAATAAAAGAGGAAAATAAAATAAAATGAACGCACATGAAGCTAAAATAGGTAATAAAATACTGTAAGCAGCCATGTTCAATGCATTACTTTGACGGTGGTCGGGGATGGGGGGGATTACCACATGAGAAAAAATTGGGGAAAGAAAAATTAGCAGTTAGGACTATTATTCACTATTTTTTTTTTTTTTTTTTTTTTGCATTTTAAACCAAAAAGTTAACACATACATATGTAATTGATACATATGTGTATAAAATGCTTTTATACAATGGAGCAGCATTGGGATGCCAATATTTTGTAAGCATGTGAAAAATATGCATTCATAAGCGAAAGTAATAAGTCAATCTCCACTTTAAATAAAAATTATCGTTTAAATAGCGTTCGTCAACCATTGAAAAGCAAATAGTACTTTTTTTTTCTAATTTTTAATCGCAGCTCTAATAGCAGCAATAAAAACTTTCATCCCAAGTACTTTCCTGTATCTTCAATTTTTGAAGTCAATACTATTTCCTTTCTCATGCAACTAATGAGATCTAATTTTGCTAGAAACTGCACTTTTTTTTTCTCCCACCTGCACACTTATAGCTTTAAAAAGGTCTTCGACTATGCGCACATTAAGTCAATGACTCCTTTTTTCCACCATCCCAGAGCGTGGAAAGTGTAGATCCTTTTTTGACGTTGAACCAGTATTCATTTCTTTTTCGCGCCAATATGAGCTAAAATAATTAGCGGCCCGCATGCGAGCGGAAAGAAAGTCAATGAGCCGGTGTCGATGTTTGCTTAAGCTAATTGCCAATTATTTCGTTTTAACGAGTTACGTCATCCGACGAGACACTCTGCTTAAAGCTTCTTTCGAAAACGGGAAACTCTGGCTATTTAATTTGTGTCATTTGCCTAAGTGACACAAATTATTTTAGTCGATTTTCCTCAACACTTAAATTAAAATATGCCAGATATTAGATCGTTTACTTCAGGTATTAAGTCCTATAATTGTAATATTATGCTTTTAGTATCATAAATAATTTAATGCAGGTTAGCTGCGAAATACGAACTTATTAATTGTTTTATTTGATTCAAATTATCATTTGGTTACATTAAAGATAACTAGTAACGGTTTGATTTCTTTGAAGCAGGGTTTAAACTTATAATATAAAAAAAAAATCGTCGAATTTTTTGTACACCTCCAGTCAGGGCACACTAAAACCTCGTGCAACAAAATCTAACCACGATTTTCTCTTCTTTCCTGGCTAGACTATTATCATCTTAACGTGTATGCTTGCCATTTTGCATGGCTAAAGTGGTCTGACCGTAACACGTTGATAATGACGAAAAATTTGTTAAAAAGTTTTAAATTGACGACTTCAATCAAGAAATGAGTTGAAAAAATTTGTTACTTAGAGTTTCAAAAAAACGAAATTCATTAAGTTGTTGCTTAGGTTGAGTTTCTACATTTAGTTGTTAACTGTGTCAGCAAAAGTAATTAATCATTAATGTTCTTCATCTTGTTTTTCAGCTATTAATAATCTTTGCACATTAACTAGCTCCATAAAAAGTAGAATAAAGCTAATAATGAAAGCATTATAATTATTGCATTAGCAAGATAAACACACAAAGTAACGCACATGAGAATTTAAAGCAATGTACATGTACACATATGTGTATGTATGTGTGTTTATACATGGGTGTGAGCTTGAACGTATAACAATATTTTTATGTAAACATATTTAATTTGAGTAATATTTCTGATGCATCGAAAACTATTTCCCATTTAACATAATGTGTGTATAATATTTTGTCCCGAAAATCACGAGCACATATTCTAAAACATCAATTCCCTCGCCAGACATATGCGATGTTTATCAAATTCTTTAATGATAGAGTTGTGTCGACCATCATAACTCACTAGGGAGTGAAGATGTCAAGATGAAGTGCAAATTTTCATCATTTCGCTATTGCTTACTTATTTAAACGAAATGGTCGGGAAAATAGAGAAAATTGTATAGAGGTGTTTCGTTGATGGACAAGCAGCATTATAAATTTGACAGTTGACGATTACACTCTAGGATAAAAGTTTATGATCCTCAAGATAAGTGGTAGATTTCTTAGGAAACTGACTCCATGTTCGATTTTCACTAATGATGTTTTTCTTTTGAAACGTCTTTGCCATGGCGTATTAGAAAAAATATTTTTTCATCTTATTTGAGTAATAAGAAAATTATTAGCACAGTAATTTGAAATGGGAATTATCGTTCACGACCTGTGCGTTTTTAAACAGTAAATGGTTAAAATCTATTAAAGTTGAAAATATTCCAATTTATGTCTTATTTTTATAGAAAAATGTCTTATGACGGATAAATAAAACTATTTGATTTAGGATTTGCTGCTATTTTTTTTTATTATTTTTTATTATTATTATTTTTTTTTATAACTACATTAAAAAACGTTATTTGTTCAAAATGTATTTTTACTTGGAGGACACTTACACACACATTCACGCCTCTGGAATAATTATGAATGAAATGTTATTGCCACATTTGCAAAACAACTTGTATTTACTGCTCTTGCAATATAAGGACCACCTAACCAACTAACCAATCTGGGAGTTGATATTCAATAGTTAAATATTGCTTAATGTGGGTAAACTTTGTAGATCATTTTTGCTCTGTTTTTGCTTTTCAGGTGGCATGCATATTATGATGCACCTAACATAAATACTTATATTGTTTATCTCATCATGTTGACATCAAAAGTTTCTGATGTTTTAGTTGTTTTGAGTTCTGCATTAAGAAGGTATATATTTTAGGGTTGTCCACTACTCGAGGGGAGGAGGGAACTATGGCGCAGACTCGGCCTTTGACAGTTTTAAGGGAGTTACTTGAAAGGGTTTTTGAATCAACTTTTGGTGGGGCTCTTTCTGGGAGAAATTCCGTAGCAGTTGAGGAATGGGCTTGGGCCCTATACTTCTGGTTAATTAGATTTAATAAAGGTCAATATTTGTCTCTCAAAAAATGATTAAATAAAATATATCGCTAAAATTCCTTATTTCATGTACTTAAGTTTTGTTTCCCAAACAAACTGTTCAATTCGCAAGTGAACTGGGTGGTTAAATGATGGATTCTGATATAGCTATATTGTTAAATAAAAATATAAGTAAGATAGATATATTAAAACACAAATAATGGATATTATATTAGAAAATTCTGATATATTAGATTAAGACACAGAGAAATACAGGCATAGATTGATAAACATATACTTACAGTTACAGATATTACATGCAGGAGGATATATTAGAAAAATTTAGATAAATGTATAGAGTTATATATGTATAGATCAAAAAATTGTATACCATCGGTAAATTTTTTTATTGCTAAATAACTATTATATGCAGTATGGAAAAACCTTACGAAAGAGCAGAAGCTATACTGTTGACATATAGGATTTTATGGACTAAGAAAAAAAAACGGAGCAGACGTTGTTTCATTTGGTCGCATATTTGAGCGATTAGATCACATGAGTGATTCCTGCTAAATTCTAAAAGTTGAAAGTTAAAAATTAGTTTTCCATGAAGGAAACTTAACCCGCATTCAAGTGTTAAAAGTTAAATGCGACTTTATTATCATTTTAGCGATTATTTAAATTTTTCCCAATTTTCCATAATCAAACACAAATTACACTTTATTTGTTGGAGTAGCCAACCGTGAACTAATCGCGTGTGCCAAAAGTTCCTCATCTTTCAAAATCGATTTCCATCAACCCCCTATCCCCCCCCCCCATCGGAACATTTCCTACCTCCCAACGCTCCTTCTAATTAAGAATCAATCATCTCCAAGCGAGGAAAATTTAATTTCGAAACTAAGATGTCTCTCGAAGCAGAAACTTGCGCGGGGACATAATTCAGGGGTCATCTAAGTAAAAGTATGGCCTCAAAATTAATCCAAGTGTGGAGGATTGTGGACAGCTATGATGATAACTCGATGTTTCTCGTTCGCAAACTCCGAAGTAGAGGCAAAGTAGAAAGAATGGAACTTTGAACCGGCAATACGTGTTTTCATCAGCTGCTTCAAAGAGGTTGTTAATTTTAGGCGCTGCCTAAGTCACGCAGTAATTCTTTTCGATTAAATATATTCCGATATTCCCCGCCAGATACAAGCTTTAGACACTAAAAGGGAAGATGTTCATAAATGGAAATATACTACTGTCATCTTCATTGTATTATTGTAGCCAATTTAAGGTGAGAAGGGACTTTCAGATGAGCAAAAAATGGTCAAAAAATCGGTTCTTCTTTGATGATATTTCTAAAAACTATATGATTGAAATACATGTTATTGCTATTGTAAATAAATAGCTTTACCTTATTTGTGGTGAATTTGTATTCAAAACTAATTTAATAATGAAATATACAACAGTAAATGTTGATTTTCTCAAAACATAATTTTACGCGTGTTTACAAATTTCATACTGCTCCAGTGTAAAAAATTATTATTTAAATTTGCTAAAAATTTTTTGCCATGTACTTAAGAGGTTTTTTAACATTTTGTTGGGAAGGAATTTTCTATTTTACTAGCTGTGTTGAATATATTTGCTATGTTTTATTGAAATATGGATATCTTTCACAAAAAAAAAATGTAAATTTTAGTTTGTTTTTTTTTCTTTAATTTTTGCCACAATATATAGAAAAAGTACTCCCAACATTTCACTTTCTGGTGTTTTATGTTCCACATTTTGCTTGTATTTTATCATTTTGATGAAATTTCAGGCGCTTGGAATAAAAAAGAAAAATCGTTAAAATTCAAATTTTAAATTAAAAAAAAAAAACAAATTTTAAAATATTTCAACGAAAATTTTTATATGTGTTAGTTTTTGCAACATATAGCTATGCTGCAAATTTCAAAGAAATTCATTGAAAATTGCTAAAGAAAAAAATGATAGTCCCTTGTCGCCTTAAGGTGTCAATTTTGTTTATTATAATGCCGAAATAAAATAATATATAAGTTATATATTCGTTAATATAAATGCTTTGGCACACATTTAATTATTCCGAAAAAAAAAATACTAACCCTGATCTGCAACATATTTCTAAGAGTTTTTGAAGAGAGCAATATTTTCTTGACTTAAAAAATGTTGAAGTTAACTTTAAAGTACAATTTAATTATAACTCTGCTAAAAAATGTATTCATATTTTTCAATTACTCCTTAAAGTAGCAAGATATTGGTCTTAGTACAAATATGATCAATTCAAGCAAATAAGAAAGTGAAAATGAAGTAGTCGAAACGGAACTCACCGCAAGAACGTTGGTCAGCATGAACAGTAGTAATAATATTATTTTGCAAAATCTGGTTTCCAAGCGGAAATGAAAGCATCTATTAATTAGTTGGATTACCAGTTTTCCATTACAAATGTATTAAGTCTTAAATGTTTTTAATCTGTGTCACATTAAAAAAAATCGAGTATGAAATGTCTCATATTTCTCTCATTCCGGTAATAGCATCTTAACTTTATGAAAATATAACGCAAATGAAATTGATCCCGTATTTGTGATTGAAATGTAGTTATGAATTATTCCACTGTAAGGATTAATTTACGCGTAGAAAATAAAGTATGTTCCAGAAAAGCATGTCTTAACCGACCCATATTTTTAAATATTACCATCAGTCATTGTTTATTTTCGGTTTGTCGCTTTTCTGAAACGGCATGTTCACGTTTTTAACGCCAAAAATTTCATATCATAAGAATTGTGTGAAACGTGTTCCAAACCTATTCACGTAGAAAGGGGGCAAAAGAACTCTTCTCAAATTCTCTGCCGTTCTTTCAAGCCCAGAATTAGATTGATCTCGTTTCTTATGTTTCCTCTATTTTTGTCCGTGATCCATTAGGAGGATATCTTGGGCAAGAAAAAGTGTAGAAGAGTTCAGATAATGCGGTATTATGAGTATAGTTACTGTATTTACTGTCGCTATAGCTTTTTAGCCATATTGATTTTGTACTCGAAATGTATTTTTAAAGGTTTTATTCAACTGATTGATATCACATAGTTATAAATTATGTTTGTGTGAAAAAAAAGGGAATTCTGAAATGGATCTCATCAGGAAATGCATTTGGAAGATGTTTAACCTTAAAGAATAGTTTTCTTATATAAAAGACAAAAGGTACTATTTCAATGAGTTTTGCTATCAAAAAGCTGTTACTGTACTGATAGAAAAATAAAATAAATCTCCGTCGTTGAAAACATTTAGAAATTTTTAAATACTCTAGCTACGAAGATCGCACTAATTTAAGCATTAAACGCCTTAACATATTTGAAGCCATGTAGATAATAGGAATGCATTTGTTGACAATCATATCCTTTCTCTTTTAAGTTTAATGCACAAAGATAGTAATAATGTATTTAATGAAATCGTTAATTGCTTTTCAGTTAGCCTTGTCAAAAATAATACAACTATTTCTGTAAATGATTGTTCTCGAAATATTTATTTGGAGAGTTAAGAAATTTGGTTTACAGTAGAAATATTATATCCAAAATATTAAGAACAGCCATTGAACTTCATGCAGTTTTGCAGGATGTATCAGTTTTTGTGACACATTTTTCAATTACAGTTTTCATTTCAACCGTTGCTTCTCACGCAAAAAATATGTTTGAAGTTGTATGGAATTTTGAATATTTTGACCGTACTACACAGAAGCTTCAGCTACAGAGTGAAAGTTATTGCCCTACATAAATAAAAACTAACCTTTTTTTTAAATGTAATATGCAGTTAATGAAGAGCAGTTTTGAGCTCAGCGATGCTCTCTTTATATATTTTTTGTAAACGTTTTCTTTAAACGCCGCGCAAAATGAGTGACTTGAGTTGAAACTTGACGTAAGAAACTACAATTCTGGAAAAAAAGTGTGAAGTGAAAAATTCTAGAAAAAAAATTCAGATGTAAATAAATGATCAATTAAAGATTATTTTTATACTAAGTGGATTAGATGTCTATTTCAGAATATTGCTAAAAGATGTCTCAACATCAGAAATGTTCAGGCGTCGAGTAATATGTATGCCAAAAAGAAAAGAAACATTAGTAAACAAGTTTTCCAATTTTGAGAACAGGTAAAGAATGAGTCTTCCATATATGTATACAAGCTGGTTGCTGCTACTTTACCTTTAACGACAAGTGACCCAAGTGGTTGCTAATAAAGTTTATACAGGTCCAAACAGAAATGCATGTACACAAAGTTGCATTTTTAAAAAGTTTTTCATTAAAACTTAAAACACCTGAAAATAAAGAAATAAAAAGGCCACTTAAATTTAAGCAAAATTATCTAAAATCCGAAGGTACTGAAATTGAGCTTGACAAATAAACAAACTCGCCCAGTTTTTAAAAGTTATGGACAATACTAACTGTTAGCATCATCATCATCATCATTAATATCACTAATTTATGTAATGCTGTTTTTATACTTGAATATTAACTTAAGAAAACAATTCACAAAAGAGTATATTCTTTCAAGTTATAATGCTTAAAAATTCCTTAGTATAAATAATAATTAATTGCATACGTTAAAATTAATACCACTTAAGAAAAAAAAAGTAAAACGTAAGAATACCGGAAAATACCCTAAGTTATCAACGGGAGAAATATTTTCAAACGAAAAAAAAATAGCCTTTATGAAACATTTCCTCATCTAATTCTCTTTTCAAAATATTCAAAATGAAAAGTTTTATTTTGAAATAAATTATACTAGTTTCGTAAATCGGCTTTTTATTTCATCTCTTTTGATGAATTATGAATTATGCAAATTTTCAAGCTAACGGAGATTTAGATGCGAAACATTTTTCACCTTTGTTTGTTCTAGTAATATATTCGCTTCGGGTTTCTTCGTAAATTTCAAATAAGTTATTCACACTATTCTGTTAAGAACTGTATTCAAATTTAAATTAAAAAAAAATGCTGAAGCAGGTTTGTTTACACCTCCAAATAATTTATAATGTACCTAACAGCGCAATAGTTATTTATATGAAGTATGTACGAAATCAGCAAATATACATTTTTTTTCAGTTTAAAAATTAATGTTATTTGGGAGAAAAATATTGATTAGAAACAAACGTCAATTTCAGTAACTGCGAAACCTTATAAGATACAAACATTAACTATTTATCAGTTTATATCTCTTCAATTTGCTTGGGGCGCAGCTTAAAAGTAAAAACATTAAAAACATTAGTGACACATATTATTTTATATTATACGATTAGATGAGGAAAGTATTGCTTAACACTACATTTACAAGTACAGGACGGATTTTTTCTCCCTTTTACATTTATTCAATACATAATTACTTCATGTTTTCATTTAAAATGATGAAAATGACAAAACCTTGACCAAAAAGTCAATATTTCCTAGATGAGGATTAACAGTTTAAAAATAACCTTGGGTGGTTATATTCCTAGCTTTGTAACTATGTAACATTATGTTTCAAATCGCAGCATAAATAGGATTTTCAATCATGAAAGTATTCATATGAGTGAATTTCAGACGGACCACAGGCAGGTATAGACTAAAAAATGCATTAGTTAGTAATATTATAAATATAAAATTACGTTTTTAAGGATTGATATAATATATGCAATTAATATACACAGGTATCACCTTACACATATATCTACGTAGGTTGCTACTTAAGTTTCTGGCCTAACAATGAAAACACAACTAGTTATGCTTAAAATTGGTTTTATTGTTTTTCAAAATATTCTCCATGTTGATCTATGCACTTTTGCATGCGTATGAACCAGTTTTCAAAGCATTTTTTCCACTCCATTTGAGGTAACTCCAAAATGTGCATATTGAAGGTATTTACCACTTCTTGGGGAGTCGAAAACCGTTGACCTCTTAATTTATTTTTGATGTACGGGAACAGAAAAAAGTCATTAGGTGCCAAATCAGGGCTGTATGGCGGATGACCCATCAATTCGATGTTTTGGATGGTCAAAAACTCTTTTGCTTGAGCCGACCCATGTGAGCTCGCATTATCGTGATGCAGGATGATTCGCCGTGTCTTGTGCTTTTTACGGATTTCTCCGACGACTTTTGGCAAACAAAGGGTAGTGTACCATTCAGAATTAACTGTTTTGCCATTTTCCAACACCACTGTTGTGATATGACCGGTAATTCCGAAGAAACAAGCAACCATTTGCTTTGATGTGCTCCTTCCACGAACAACTTTGGTTGGATTTGGTTCGTCTCGGAAGACCCAAACGGTCGATTGCTGCTTTGTTTCGGGCTCATATGCATAGATCCAAGTTTCGTCACCTGTGCAGATGTTATACACTGCTTGTGATGTTCCACGAATGAATTTTTCCAGCATAGCCTTGCACCAATCGACACGATCCTGCTTTTGAGCGTTTGTCAAATTATGCGGGATAAAACGGGAACAATTTTTTTTACGCCCAAATGTTCATGTAAAATCCTATTGACACTCGTCATACTGATGCCCAGAGAGGCCTCAATCTCACGATTGGTCACATGACGATCTTGCTTAATCAGTTCACGAACAGCATCGACATTTTCCGACACAACAGCTGATTTTGGACGACCTTCACGGGATTCATCCTGGAGTGAACGCCGACCACGATTAAATTCGTTGTACCAGTTTTATACAGAGCTATAAGATGGTGCATTACTGCTGTATAAATAATTAAGTTCATCCGCGCATTCTTGTCTTGATAATCCACGTCGATAGCTATGAAAAATTATCGCTCGAAAATGTTCACGATTCAGCTGCATTTTCTGTCCGAGATGAAAATTTTAATTAACTACAAAAAAAACACATTGCGATAAAAATGGAAAATTGTTCTATGGAATTTATGGTAAAAAAGTTAAATTTTTATTCGGAATCGTCTGCGGTCGCCTAGCAACTCTTGATGTTGCCAAGGCCAGAAACTTAAGTAGCAACCTACGTAGTTACTCTATTTTTTCAGAATTATTCTAACCATATCGTGGAGTGAACATTACAGCTTGAACTAGATCTTGATTGTTTCATACATAGACACTTTAAATTCATGCTTTTTCACGATTTTTAGAAAATGAAGAGTTATCCTAGTTGGAAAATTGTAAATAACTAAAAATAGAAACTTTTCTAGCATTTCTAGCCTTTCTAACATATTCTTTTTTAATGATGATCACTACTATCAAGAGTCAAGTTTTGAAAATAATAAGTAGCGGTGGTGAATTGTCTGCAACACATACCTAGTTATATTGTGTTCTTTATCTAAGCTAAATAATCTTTTTTTTTTTTTTTTGAAATTTTACTAACCTGGTTGTAGTATTCATTCTTTGATAAAAAAAGAAAAAAAAAAAACTTCATTTCTCTGAAAGTTATACCTTATTCAGTATCACTAAATTGTGCGGTAGTTTTTGTAAATGACTTCAATACTTCTGATACACAGGAACCTCCAAATAGCATAGACCCTAGTAAACCGGATTTAAATCAGGACGTTCAGTAAAATACGCAATCTGTAAAAATAAAAGAAAAAATGTCTAAAATATTTTTATAGGCCTTATGTTGTGTTTATTTAATGCTGTAAAAAATGAGTAAATTTACCATTGCTAATGCGTGTAATGCTATACAACTTCTGGAGTAAGTTATTCCGATTTTATGAAAGCTCTACTTAATGGAGGCCAGTTTTACGGAGCCTGCGTAAAGTTTAACCAAACGTTAAAATAACTGGTGTAGTATTTAGAGCATATGCGTTAAGACAAACATCGGTCCAGAGCTCTAAAAATCTTATCAATGTAACCAAGATGCACCTTAATCGTCTACGTGGTAAAACCTGCTTTCTTTGAGAGATCGTTGTATGGGGTAAGTTTTGCGGTTCGGGCTCCGATGCTATCGTATGTTTTAAAATAACTTACGAGTGTGTGCAAAATTGATCGATAGCGGGAAAACAAAAGTCTGACAAATGTCGAAAAAAATATAGTTAATCTTTTTGGATGAGAATTCGGTTTAACCCTACACAGAAGTTTGTGAAAAGT
Source organism: Uloborus plumipes (assembly GCA_038373865.1). Classification (NCBI taxonomy): domain Eukaryota; kingdom Metazoa; phylum Arthropoda; class Arachnida; order Araneae; family Uloboridae; genus Uloborus; species Uloborus plumipes. The sequence goes on along the minus strand of JAXGGA010000824.1, from coordinate 27,131 downwards.
TACGCCATAGTTACATTACGATGGTGTAAACTTCTACACATAATGTGCTACTTTACACCAAATATATCGGTTAAGTTGCTTATTTCATAGCATTGGACGCAGCACTGCTACCACCGTACTTATGGAGTAAGTTTGCACAAAGTTTTTTGCAGTGAATGTACTTTTGTAATTATCCTTTATGTTTATTTATAGTTTATTCTTTTGAGTTCAGAACACACTTTGTGTTATGTATAGCAGTTCTTGCATGTACCTTGCCTCAATTACTAGGTTATTTTGTTTAGTACGTACTTTCATTACTTTGAACGATCCGGATCACCTTTCAGTCAATATTAATGAGGTCCTACAGTATGCTGCATTTTCCATTAAACAACTCCAATTTCCGCCTGAAAAAGTAATAAACAACAATATTTTATACAATAAGATATTTTGTCTATTTCTAAAATATGCAAATTTTATGTTACACTACTTGAGAAAATTGTTTCCAGTAGTCAGAGAAGCCTGCCTGAGACAGGAAGGTTCCGGATTCGAATTCCGGCTCGACCATGAATGTGCTTTCTCTCTTCTGTCCTAGGTATTTCCGTGTGTAAAAGTGTTGCTGTGCTCTGAAAGATTGCCTACCCTATAATCGGGTCTCCATGGCACGTATGTACTGTAGAAATCAGACTTCGCAACAAATTACGGTACAGTTGGAAAAGTGAAGCAGCCCTCTCCAAATTTCCAGAGTAGCTGGCACAAGACAACAACAAAAACAAAAACAAAAAGAACAATTTTAATATTATATTTTATATGGATGAGAAAGCTACAGTTCCTTAGCAGTCATCTTACGAATAATAACAACCATCTTACTAATTAATAAATTACAATAAAAATCTAGTGTTAGGCTTAAATATATCTTTAACCCATTTGTGCCTAACATTTTTTTTTCCAATGATATTTTGTATACTGGTTACAAACAGTGTTAAATGGGCGGGAAAAATAATTTTACATTAATATGTAAAAAATATTATTTTTTTATTAAGGAAAGAAAAATCGTCCCTTAAAAGTTGCGGTAGACCCCAGAGGGTACATACTGTTTTTACTAAAAAAATTTTCTGCCTACGATATAATATTTAAAAAGACATTTTATAAGAAGAAATAAAATCAGCAATTAGCATAAACTGGGAAGCTGTGAAAAACTTTGGAAACTTAGCTTTTTTTTTCTTGAGATTGTGAATGATGTAATTTTTGATAAAGATCATATTAAAACTGCAACAGAACGCATTTTACAATGGCTATGAGCAGCAATCTGTTAATAACGAATTTAACAATGCCAAGGTACTAATTGAACACTCTTATTTGGTTGAATTGTTCATTTTGGGGAAATTTCAGACCCTTTTTTGGACCGTCCCTAAAAAGGGAAGCCAGGCATTAATGTGTTAAAAACCTTTTAACTGCATTCTCTATAAATTATATTAGTTTAAAATGCAAAGAAGAGCAGGATAAAATTGCACTTCAATGATTAAAAACCTCTTTCGTTAAACAAAAGATCCTCCTAAGAAAACAAAATAGTCTTATCTGAAATAGATATAAATTTGCGGATCCCTGAGAACTTATAGATCCATTTTGGGGATCTGCGGAGACACATATCTTGCCTAAATGGGGCGTATAGTGAAACAATCTCATTTCGAGGAGGTGTAAGTTTCGCTGCAATTTATTGATCCGTTTTTCTCTGTAGCTTTCAGTACGTGACTCACTATGTCGGCTGAATGCTGGAATATCAATGTTTCTCAAAGGCGCTGCTTCACAAAGGGCCCAGCCCCAATAGCAACGAAAGAAATGCATTTGTCACATTTTATGGTTTAAAGTTTGACAGTTGCTTGACAAATGGTTTAAAACTAGTTGTATCTACTTTGTAAGAATGAAATACTTTAAAGTTATGAATGAATTGTTATTTTTGAGCGATTGCTCAGAGAGAAATATGTCTGAAACTGGGATATCTTTAAATGTAAGAATGAATACGGCATATGAGCGAAATTGTTTTATTTGTTGCGTAGAAACTTTTGATGTTTTAGGGTTTTACGAAAAAAATGATATGATCAATAAGCAACTTCTAATAGAAAAAAAAATACTGACTTATCAAGTTAAGGGCAAAGAATACAAAAGAAAATACTTATGTTTCTGGATCTCGCATAAGTTTTAAAGCGTGGAGAAAACGGAAAAAAAGTACCAGTTTTCTTTTTAAATTAACATTATTTAATTTTTGTTCTAATACCATTCAACCCTTCTTTTCAATACTCTTTTCATATATTTTTAACCCATTAATGCCTGACATTTTTTTCCCAAAGGTATTTTGTATACTGTTTCGTGGACTACATAACTCACTTTACAATGGTTATGTGCTGCAATATGTTAATACTGAATTGAAACAATACCAAAGTAATAATTGAACACTATTATTTGGTTGAAATGTTCATTTTTGGTCAATTCAAACACTTTTTGAACCGTCCGTAAAAATGGACGCTAGGCATTAATGGGTTAAAATATTTATATACTTTTACAGTTTCTGCCGTAACGCTTCGTGAAATTAACCCAAAAACGAGTGTGCTTTAGCTTCTTTTGCACACTTCAATATTTAGTTTTTAATAGTTTTGCTGTAATTTTATTCGTGAAACTGTCCACTAAGTAGCTCTTTATTGGAAATGAAGTTCTATTTTATTACATGAACAACGCAGAAGCTACCACAGAGAGGCGACTGGCTGTACTTAGTGTTCCCTCTACCCTTTCTATTGACCCAACTAAGAAGGATAGTTATTCATAGGGCTTATGTGTAGGTAATTATTTTTTACATGTTTAATTAAGATACAATTTTAAACAAATTATTCGTTTCGTTCAAAGTTTAAAGCTGCGTTTGTGACTCAGTTTTGGCATTGATGATCGTTAGCAGAAATTCATCTCTAGTACTCTAGTGTACCAATCACCACAATTGTATTTCTAGAAATCCCGAACCAATTTCACAAATCTTGAGTGGAGTATGATATTGAATTGACTGAGAGCAATATAGGAATTACGTTGACCAGTCAATTATGTTTCCAAGCTTCAAAATATCGATTTATGGTTACTTTCACAAAACTTTATAGCTTAAGCGCAAAATAAAAACTACAAATGAATGCAAATATTTTAAAAGATATTTAAAAATAATATAAAAATAAAGCATTTCAATGGTATTAGAGCAAACGTTTTAAACATTGTATTTTCATCAAAAATTCTAAAATTGACAATTGTTTACTTTTCTTTCAATCATTGAAGCCCATGCGAGGTGTTGAAAAATAATTACTTAATAAATAATTAATACTAGCATCAATACTTAATAATTAATAATTAATTGCGATAATTAATACGTAATGATCTTTGCGATATTTAGGATGGCAATGCATTTTTTTGCCATTAGAAATTCCGTTTCGAATGTATAACTTTTTCCTTGTAGGACCCTTTGTACCATAAATAGCTATAGGGAAAGTAAATATTTTACGTTATTTTTTTAATTGATGTTAATCTTAAGATTGACTGTGTAAGACTGCTGAGTATTCAAGTGGTTTAATAGAAAAAAAAAGAAAAAAAAGGCAAGCAAAGGGTCTTTCAGTGACTTCTAGATTTTTTGGTGTTGCAATTTTGAGTGCAAACTTTAATGTTTTATTTTACTTGAAGCAGAATTGCGTAGGTATCTCGTGGACGCTTAACTCTAACAAAGCACTTTGCGTCTTTTCCCACCAAAATATTTCTTGATGTTAAAATTAAATACCTTCAACATTCAAGGCAAAATAAAGCATCGAAAATAAACCCGATTGGTGATTTTGAAAAATAAATGTTTCGATTAACTCAGTTTTCGAAACAAAGTTTGCTGCGCGAGATGTGAGATGAGCAGCTAAGTATTCTAAGTTTTTAAACCGGTTGTATTATTGGCTTGAAATTACGATACATTATAAATTTAATAGTAGCCTTTATCAAGAAGTGAGACACATTTCGAAATGGTATTGCAGTAATTTTGACAGTAAAATGCATTCAATGAAGTTTAGTGAAGCACGATAGCGCTTAAAGAATTATGGAGATTGAGGATCGACAACAACCCATGAATGAAGAAAGGCATACTGCAAAGTATAATTTCATCAAGATTTTTAGTGTCTCATTCCAAATTTTTATTCTTTAGAACAAATCAAACCGTGGTGGAAACAATTTGGTGGAAGAATAAGTCATCAAAAAGGCGCAATAGATATATACATTTTATAAACATTTTAATTAACCCATTAATGCCTGGCGTCCCTTTTTAGGGACGGTCCAAAACAGGGTCTGAATTTCCCCTAAAATGAACATTTCAACTAAATGATAGTGCTCAATTAGTACCTTGGTATTGTTTCAATTCGTTATTAAAAGATTGCAGCACATAACCACCTGTAGCAGTTTTAATATGATTTTTTTTCAAAAATTACATCGTTCACAATCTCAACAAAAAAAGCTAAGCTTTCAAAGTTATTTCCAGCTTCCCAGTTTATGTTAATTGCTGATTTTATTTCTTCTTATAAAATAACTTTTTAAATGTTATATCGTAGGCAGAAAAATAGTTTAGTAAAAAAGGTATGTACCCTCTAGGGTCTATTGTAACTTTTAAGGCACGATTTTTCTTTCCTTAATATTTTTTACATAATATTTTTTTAATAATTTTTGCTGTCCATTAAGCATTGTTTGTAACCAGTACACAATATATCTTTGGAAAAATAATGTCAGGCATTAATGGGTTAATGTTTCGTTGATTTTTGTTTGATTTAAGTTTACTTTCTAAGACATGCTTTGCTGGAAGTAACTACTTAAGCCATTTTTTAACATAATTTCGCCAAATGTTTTTTACAAAAAAAAAAAAAAAACTAACGAAAAGTAGTTAGTTAAATCAATGGATGTATCTGGCATTGAGAGAAGCAAATAAATAATAAATTGTTTAGTGTGCATTAGCTACAAAACAAAACTTTGAATTTAGAATTAGAGTCCTCTATACCTTCATTAAGTTCACCGTAATTGTTATTTTCTTTTTTCTAAGCCTGCAAAATAGAACAATTCCAGTGAACCTCTAACACTAAAGCCCTCCCTCTAACATTTTGTTAAAACAATTTCCGCTACTTATAATTATCAATTTATTATACGATTAAGGTTAACGTCCTTAATTAGTTGCACTAGCAATTGTTTAAACTAATAGTTTTTATGTTTTAACAGAAGCTTATGTACTCCTTTTTTTACTTTTACATTTTCTTTATTTATATGTATTTTAATTTTATTTGAAAAAAAGAAGCATGAGGGAATGACAACTAATAAGTTTTCTTAATTGCCCAGTAAAGACTGGATTTTTTTTTAAACTCTGATCTTGGAAGTTTCGTATTTGTACGTCTTTTTGAGATGAATGACATTCTATCATTTCAAATGACGCAGATGCTTATCATATTTTCAATATTAAGTGTCATGAAATTAGATTGCAAATGCGCAATGGTACAAGATGAGCTCTTGAAAAAAAAACTTTTAAAAATGGTCACCAATTTTTGTTTTAGTATATTGATGGTTCCGTGTTGGCTCAAATTACTAAAACTTCACTGCCATATAATATTTGGCCTTATTTTCTTATTCTCAAATACTAATTCGTTTGATATTAAAAAAAGCAGAATGATGAATAGGTGAGAAAAAATTTTTTGGTAGACATGTTGTCGGTAGTACATTTCAACATACCTTTTGTAGAACAAAAATTAGGTAATATTTCGTGTCCGTTCTTAACTGATTATAAATTACTCGTGTGTGAAAAAAAAATATATATTGCATATTTAGATTTTCGCGAATTTCTAATTTAATTTGAAAAGTTTTAAATCAAATTTAGTAGGACATCATAAAAATCTCTTCCAAGAGTTACTATGACTCCCGCAAGGCATTTTGAAAATGCAACATCGCGAAAAGGTCATGCAATTTCTACCCGAAATTACACACACACGCAATTCTATTAACTATTTCATCCATTAGTTTACCGTTCGGAACACATTGCGATTGTCGAATATCTTACTATGCCTCTTACACCCTCAATTCCGCGCTCGCAGAGCAGAGCAATCGTTTTCGCTAGCTTGCGAAGGAAGATATCTCAACTAAATGGGGCGTGTAGAAAAGCTATTCCATTACCAAAGCCAGAAGATTCGCTCTCGCTCGTCCGCCTCCTTCCTCTGGAAATTTATTGATCCGAAATTCCCTCAGTGTCTGCAGACACGTGATCCGGGATGCTGATGGGGAGCGAAGCCTCGTAAAGTCCTCTGCCGGATCGCTGATCCTTTGTGACCTACACGCGCGTCGTTTTCATCACTGCTGCTCGGGCTCCGTTCCCCAGGAATCGTGAGGTCTCCTGAGATGTCCTGGGAAGAACTTGGGAAAAAGTGTGATAAATCAAGGAGAAAAAAAATGAAGATGCAGTTAAAAAGCCACAAATGCAATTTTACTCTTGAAGTTTCCAAAAAAAATCATATTCATCATTTTTCCATTTACTTAAATAATGTAATTGACTAAAATAATTGGCTTCTACTTTATTTATTTTTATGTTTTCCATTGTTCAGTTACTGTAGTTTTTGTACTCCTATATGAAGTTGGATTTCACTAGTCTTTGCTTAGATCCGAAATTCCTTCAGTGTCTGAGAGTCATTTTTATCAGTGCTGCTCGGGGTCCATTCCCCTGGAATCGGGAAGTGTCCTGAGATATCCTAGAAAAACTTAGGATAAAATGTGATAAATAAAAGAGAAAAAAGTACATAAAGATGCGGTTCAAAAGTCAGAAATGATTTTTTTATTCGTGAATTTTCACTTAAAAAAATCATAATTCTCCCTTTTCCATCTTTTTTGTATAGTTGTAAAACGAAAATGAATTGTCTTTTATTTTATGTTGCTTACTAATTTCCATTGCTCTGTTGCTCCAGTATTGTACTCCTAAGTAAAGTTGGATTTCCCTAATCTTTGCTTTGATCCAAAATTCCCTCAGTGTCTGCAGACACGTGCTCCGGGATGCTGATGGGGAGCGAAGCCTCGTAAAGTCTTTTGCCGGATTGCTGATCCTTTGTAGCCTATACGCGCGTCGTTTTTATCACTGCTGCTCGGGCTCCGTTTCCCAGGAATCGTAAGGTCTTCTGAGATGTCCTGGGAAGAAGTCCAACCCCCCCCCCCCCCCAAGAATCATATTCCTCATTTCGCCATCTACTTATGTAATTGCAAGACAAAAATAATCTTCTTGTGTTTCATTTAGCTCATTTTTTTCCATTGTTCAGTAACAGTAGTTTTTATAGTCCTAGATGAAGTTGGAACTTACTAATATTTTCTTTGATACGAAATTCCCTCAGTGTCTGGGTGTCATTTTCATTACTGCTCCTCGAGGTCCGTTCCCCTGGAATCGGCAGGCCTTCTGAAATGTCCTGGAAAAAAACGTGTGATAAAGTGTGATAAATTAAATATAAATTAATACATAAAGCTGCTGTTAAATAGCCAGAAATTCACTTTTATTTCTGAAGTTTTAGTAAAAAAAAATCATATTCCTCACTTTTCCATCTTTATTGTATAATTGTAAAACTAAAGTAGATTGTCCTATATTTTATTTTGCTTAGTTTTTCGCATTGCTATGTTGCTCCAGTATTGTACTCCGAAGTGAAGATGGATTTCACCACTCTTTGCTTCGATCCTAAATTCCCTAAGTGTCTGCAGACACGTGATCCGGGATGCTGATGGGGAGAGAAGCCTCGTAAAGTCCCCTGCTGGAAGGCTGATCTTTGGTGATCTACACGCGCGTCGTTTTCATCACTGCTGCTCGGGCTCCGTTCCCCAGGAATTGTGAGGCTTCCTCATATGTCCTAGGAAGGAGTTGGGAGAAAGTGTGATAAATCAAGAAGAAAAAAAACTGAAGATGCGGACTTTCAAGAACAGTTTTTGAAAATATTTTTCAAACACTTCTGAGAGCGTTTTCATAACATTTATTTGGTTGAGCACACTTATTTAACATTTTTAGTAAAGCATTTGAGACCATTATTTGATCACTGAAACAACACTTCGTTAAAACTCATAGTAATCCACCTTTGAGATACTTTGGAACACTCCTTTGATTGTTACCATTAGCTTTGCTGTTAATTTTACAGAAATCTTGCAGGGCAGCTGTCGATCCCCGTAGCGCAGGGGGAGGGGGGCATCTTTTTTGACTGCATTCACGGCACCAAACGGTAGCGATTCACTGTAACAAAATTTCCCGTATTTTCATATTTACTAGTAGTTAGATACCGCTGCGAAAATTGTATTTGTACTAAAAAAAGAGATTATTTCACAAGTATGCCAAAAAAATTTACCAATTGTTCTCAAAAAAGCAGAAGCTTGAATTTACCAAATATCTTGAGGATCGGAACGGGTTTTGATCACATTTCAGTTAACGTTTTTTTGTAACAGAACGCATTTCAATGTATATTTAGGCAAGTTGAAAGGTGTACGTACACTGAATGTACATACACGCTTTAAACTACGCAATATTCCAAACGTGCTTTTACCGCATACTGGAAATTTGCAAAGTATAAAACAGGAAAAATATTCAGTCAAAAACAAAAGTTTCTTGACTAAAAGAACACTAAGCAGCTGGTAAAAATAATAAATCTAACCTCCAATCGACTGTTGTATTTTTTTAAGCTATTTAACTAATATTTTCAACAGATTACACTTTTACTGAAATTTTTCATTTTTATGTTTACAAAATTATTTTATGACTAAGTATTACTTATAAGTTTTATGAATTCATAGAATTTTTTAATCGCAAATTTAAGGTTCCCTGATCCAGTCATGAAACTGGGAAAATTTATCTATACATTTTAGGTAAATATATATTACGTTTATGGGCAATTCCACGAAAAGTGGTCCTAACACACCAAAATTTTTTCCCCCATAATACAAAAACAAACCTTATTTTTTAACAAAAAAATATCTACTCTTTTCGATTCCAGCATCAATTTTAAGATAAAATTTTTCTTTTCTCATATTTTAGCCTTGTTTAATAACATTGAGACAAATTTAAAAAAAATGCATTATTAGTGAAAAAATGTCAGAGAATTTTTTTCATCTAATAATCAATTTTTTTTTTTGGAAAAACTATCAAATATCATGAACGTAGATCCTTTAGTATGATTATATCTCATATTTTTTGTAATAAAGTGTTTCATAAGTTTTTAACCCCTCAAAATATGCAGGTTACTTTTTTTTGGTCACACACGTAAGGCAAAAGATAGAAAAGTTTCCCCCCAAGGTCTAATTAGGGGACTAAAAGAAAACTATCTCATATCATAAATTAACTTGATACATAACACCTGTAACCTAACGTACATCTTCATTCATTCGGCAGAAACGTTTTAACGAGGCTCTTTAAAACCTGTCACACACGTAAGACTTTTGAATGGTTTACCTTAACCCTTCACTGCACGGTGTGCCAGATCTGGCACAAACCAAATAAACCCTCATATATTCCAATGACTTTTTAAATGCAGTTAAACTGAGTTTTACGCCCCTTCTGGAACATTGCTATAACAGTTTAGTGTGATGTTTATGTACTAGTTAGTTGCACTAGTCTAGGTATTACAGTTATTTCTTTTGAAAAAAAGAGTGTCTGCATTTCCGTTAGAAGTGTGTTTAGTCATTATTTCCTTTGTTCTAAAAATGTTTTAATACACATAGTGACAAATTTGTTTGTACCACTTATGGCACAAAACACATTGTAGATTATTACACTTATCGGTATACAAAGCATATGCTATGTGCTTTGTGCCATATGTAGAACAAGCAATTAAAACATCATTTTTGGTGCACCTTTTGAAGATAAATTTTTTTCTTCATTTTTCCTGAACTCAGAGTTATTAAAAGGTAACATATGACTTTTTTCATGAAAATATAAAAATCGTGCAGTGAAGGGTTAAGAGTCAGGTCTTTGTTTGAGAAACTTTCCCAGGAACCGATTTTTTTAATTTAATTTTTTTTTTTGTTAATCTCCTCTGATTACATGTAACATGTTATACAAATAAATTATAAAATAACCTATATATAATTCGTATACAAATGAGAATTAATTTCGTCTTCATTCTTTATTTTGTGAACACATCTTTGCAATTTAATTATTTACTAGCGGCAATGTCCAACAAAATCAGATCTTTCGTTTAGGGCAAAAAATCAAATATTAAACAATTGGTTCCGTCCGGAACTGAACGAGCCTACTTTCCCGTTTGCCAATTTCAAATTTCAAATTTGGTAAAATATTCATCCGAAAGATAATGGGTACGTGGGGGGGGGGGGCAATTCGAAAAGTCAAACATGAGAATTAATTGTCCTCGCCGAGATCTTTCTAACAAAAAAAGTTTGTTCAAATCAGACTGTTTAACTCAAAAGTAATTAGCGGGGGACCAGTTGTTTGAGCGGTTCAAAGTTGAACAAAAAAGGGCTCAAACCAAAATATTAAATGTGAGAATTATTTATCCTCGCAGAGATTATTAGAACAAAAGAAAAAAAATGTTCAAATCGGATTGTTTACTCAAAAGTTGTTAACGGGGGACAGGTTGTTTGAACGGTTCAAAGTTGAACGAAAAATTGTTCAAATCTGAAAGTCAAATATGAGAATGAGGTCTCCTCGCCGAGATCTTTCGAACAAAAAAAAGTTTGTTCAAAACGGACTGCTCACTCAAAAAATATTAGAAGAGGGGGGCGGGGGGGGGAGGGAGGGGAGGGGGTAGAGACAGACAGACACATATATAATGCTGATAGCTATAATTATCAGTTGTGGAAGTTGAATTGACTTTAAAATGAAGCCATGCTGCACGCGGTCACACACGTAAGGCTCTAGTGTCACACACGTAAGGAATATTAAAAATTTTTTATTGCTACTCTACGAAGTTTAGAAAAAAAAGAATATGTGGAATACTTACTTAGTATACTTAGACACATGCACAAAAATCACCGTTCATTTATCTTTTAAAACTTCACAGGAAATTACACAATAATATCAGGTATAGCTTATTTTCAGATTTTCCGAGTCACACACGTAACTCTGTACTTAAAATTTTATAAAAAAATTCAAAAGTGTCCTATGAAAAAAATAACGCCGCATTACAACTTTTGCATATCTTCTGTTACTCCAATAGCAACCACTAAGAAATATATAAAAAATATCGTCCTGGTTTGTATTGTTATTTGCAAAGAAATGGCGTCAAAAAGTCACACACGTAAGGCTGGAATGGCCCTTATACTAACTGTATAAGTTAAGTAAAAATAGCAAATCTGACCCTCAGTCGAATTTAGTATTTTCGTAAAGCTCTTAGACTAATACTTTATACTTATACAACTGACTTTTTTTTACTGAAATATGGCATATATACCCAACAAATCTACCCTAACTAAACATTTTTTGTGCACGAAAATATATTATAAATTAATAGAAATTTTTATTGCACATTTTAAATTCCTTTATCCAGTTATTAAACTAGGGAACTATAGGCATGCATTTTAGTCAGTAAATATTTTCCCGAAAGATATCTCAAAATGAAATATTCTGAAAATATTACGGTGGCTTTGCACGCTAAGAGCTCCTTGCTTCGCGTTGCACTTATCGCGTTTTAATCAACACAAGCTAAGCATTTGTGAAAATAATAATCAAATAAACTTAACTTTTTAAATAAAATTTTCTTCGGAATATCATATTAGCTTGTCTTCGCACAATGTGAAACTTATCTGTAATTTTCCTTTGAAGAAAACAACATCGTTAGGCGTACTGATGCCCAGACAACAGTGCAACATTTATCACTTCCACTTTATAAAACTAAGCTTATCTTGCTTTCATTTTGCTGAAGGATTAGCAAAACGGCTCTCACTTGTACCATCAGAACAAAACGCGGCTCATGAAAAATCCGACGCAACGTTTCATTGTGTGTTTACAAAGAGACGGCAAATAGTTAAAAGTCGGAATTGTTTGAACAACTAAGTGCTAGCATTTTTACATTAACGCATCCATATTTATCTTGATACAGAACTATACTTTTTAGCAGCCGAACCGAGTAAACATAGTTTATGAGTCTTATCCTTCTCTTGGAAATTTGCCCCGATAAATGAAAAGATTTCGAGAAATAGAAAAATAAGTTCTGTTTCTGTAAATGAATTGCTTGAGTTATTTTAGCTGAAGATCGTTTAAGTGCGATATTTTTCGAGAAAAATAATTCAAAGCGAGAGAGCATAAGTGTGAAATGTGGGTATTTCTTACTTAAAAAGATATTTGTTTGTTTCTAAAGTATTGCATTTATAGGGTATATTTCCAATAATTTATTTGTTTATAATAATTAATTCAAAATGCAAAAAATTAAGCGCTTAAAAATGTCTAAAAGTATACAAGTTATACCGATGTACTATTAATTATTACTGTATTGATTTAGAGAATATGAAAAAAATGCATTAACCAAAACTGTATCGAAAGTGAAATAACGCTTCTTGATGTTAGAGAGTTATTTAATTGAAGCACTAGCAATTGCTCTTATATTTTTATATTAGCACGGTACATAAATCTCGTCAAAAATAAATAAAAATATAGTGCATGAGTTATGTTTACGTAGTTACTCGCAGAAAATTATTTCAGTTAGATACACTACAAGCAAAATGGGTATCATAACAAAAAAAATAATAATAAGAACATACCGAAAGAATACAAAAACAAAGTTTACCACTAAGTTGCATGCCCGGTTAACGGGAGTGACCATGGAAGTACCAGTTTCCGCACATTTCAATAACACTTTCGAGATGGTCACGTGATTAGTTTAATATCGGATCGGTGCATATGTGATTGGCTGGTTGAAAGTCAGAGGGAAAGAAGTTTCGAATGACCTCAGAATCACCCGATGTTTTTGGCAAATTGTACGATTAAAATGATTAATTGGTCCTATTGATATGTAAAAATGTACGTAATATATAAAAGCGTTGACTAAGTACTGTTATAACGGAGCGTACTACTTGGTCATGCAATTTGTTCCCCAAACTATTTACAAACTGAATATTAATGGTGAAATTAATATTTTAATCAAGAATATAAGGACTGTATATCATTGAGCTAATTGTTTTTATGACTAATATGCCTTTAATGATGCTTCTCGACCATTTTGGTGACATTATTTTTTTTTTCTTAATAAAGTGGTTGTTAGTTTAAATATCTTGTTAGTTAATGTATGATATCATAGATCCCTACAATAGCAAGGAATACGTGAAACATAACACAATTAGCAAAAAATTATATTTTATAAAATTAATATATTAACGTTCCAATATAACTTTTTATTTATTTCGCCACTTATCCTAGTTTGGTTAAGATTAGACGTACCAACGAATGGGGACTTAAACGCAACATTTTGTATCGTAATTTAACGTTAGGAAAGAACCATTTTTCATATTTTAAATGCTCACTTATTTATCAAACTAGTGTTTTGGGAGAATGCTTTGTTGCAAGCTGTGTAGCAAAATAAAGCGATGTTAAATACAACAAGTATCATTAATATTGTTTCATAAGTTTTAGCGATGCGAAAATAGTACTTCTGAGGGAGACAATTTCTTTATTTATTAATTTTCTCGGAAGAGATTTTGTTTTCAAGTGTAATGTTTTTTTTTATACATATATTTGAGATTTATTTGTTTAATATATGGAATTCCCTATGGATTACTTAAATAACTGTAGATGGAACTTTTATTTAGCTCTAAAAGTGTTCATGTTTTTGCTTCAAATAGTAGTGAAACGAGCTAACAGCAAACATCACATTAAACGCTTGCACAAATCTATCATTAAAAAAAATATATTTTTTTCATAACACAATTATAAAATTAAAATTATTACAAATATTTCTTTTAACCAATTATGGATTTTATTGTATTTATAAAACGACTTTTGTGACGATTATGTACTTACACTGAAATCATGTTACCAATTATATATTTTTTTGCTAAAAGTAGAAATATTTTTGTGTCTATTCGGAGGAGTTTTTTTTTCTACTTCTTTAATCATAATTTATGTAATTTTGAACTCCTTTGACTATTTTTAATATTTATAAAATTAATTTTGTCTTTATTTATTCGTAATTTTACCGGTGAGATTTTAATGTTTGTCCCCTGGAATATTATATTTTGCAAATTAGTTACAATTGGTGTAGAAAAGCATCATGGTATACTATTTCTTCAAATAATTTTCCTTTTTTTCTTGACTTATTTATCACTAAGTTGTCTTTTCCAGTGCACCTTACCACATAGGATTAATAATGTTTACAATTTTGCATAAAACAAGAGTCTGTAACATGATTTCAATACAGGTACATAATTGTCAAAAATGTCATTTCCATTTATGAAATAAAATAAGACATATGTTTGTGCAAGTGTATTTATTGTTGTCTTTTCAATAAAAATAGAACGGGGAAGTGTGGTAAAAAGAGGCAGTGATTACAGAAGTTGTGCACCTCGAGTTTGGAAAAGTTAAAATAATGAAAGAATTTTTAAATATTCGTTGTGATTTTTAGCAATTTTAGCATTTATTATTCAACAGACTATTTACTACATGAATTTCATAAATATTTTTTAACCGAGTGGGAAAACATTTATTTTAATCATGACAGAAACAATAGTGGTTTTTTTTTTTTATTTTGTATGTATTTTAGAAAAAAACATTATATTTAACGTTTTTCCCCATTCTATTTTTTTTTTTTTCAAAATTCATTACGCGAAAAGTATATCAGCCTCATTCTAAAATTAAAATGAAAACATTTCGTCTTTTCCAGATTTTTTTCCCAAAATATGCATTTTTTAACCATTTATTTAAGTGCAAGATCATAATATCTTTCATATACAAGATCATAATATCTTTCATATACAAGATCATAATATATTTCTTAGACCGGTTGAAGAAACATGCACACACACACAAATTTCTCTAAAGGCGACGAACTTGGTTCAAAAAGGTGAATGGCGCAAAATGGTAGTGTGCATTTCGCTACTTATGGATAATTGTAAATAACATAAAAAAGCTGAATGATGAAAAGTAAATCTAACCGTAGACTAACAACCGCATTTCATATATAAGTCGTAAATTTCAAAAAAGTGCTTTAAATTTTGTGTTAATAAATAAAACTTGCTATTTATATTGGTCGGAGAAAACATTTTTTAGGGTGTATCAGTTTTCCCCTTTTTAAGAACTATATGTTCTAAGACACAACATATCAGACATGTTAGACATGATTAAGTAGTCGATATACAAAATATTATCCCGACGTGCCCTTGACATACTGTGTGTCCAGTAAAAACTCTTTCCATCGTATGTGTTTAAAATCTTAGTCTCAAAACAGTAATATGATACCAGAAATGTAGTACTTCACAAGTAATTCTTAGTTAAAAAACAATTACAAATTTACGAAAAGTAACCCTGATTATTTTTGTGCCTTTTGATTGATAATTTTTTTTCAGTTATTTATTTGTTTATGTATTTTTTTAAACTCTGGATAAGCGTGTTATTTCAGATTTTGTATTTATCACTCTAAAAACTTTATTTAGTTTTTAAAGTGGATTTGAAAAAAATTAATAATTGCAATATTAGTTCGTAATTATTATTCTTTACATTACATGGGCAGTAGGGTGGAGCGAAAAAACTTTTTATTTTATTTTTTTAAGCTTGTATGCGGAAAACGTGCCTTTTGTATACAGTAACAATTCTGCAAAATCACAATATTATCTAACAAGTTTTTGATCTTCCTTCGCCTCACTGAAAAATTGACATTTTGAGATTTTATGTCAAAATACTGCATTAAAAGACTTTGTAGGGCACTTTGATTGTCCTACAATTTGTTTTCACCTTTTACATCGATAGTTACTAAAATTGACATTTAAAATACTTCACTTTAATTTCGATGGATGGAATTAGTAGTTATTAGAAAAATAATAGGTTATTTTCCCGCCTGTTATCATTAGTTTTGTAGCAGCACTCCTGTAAGTGTAGTAGATATTCAAAGGTTAATTCCTTTTTCTATATAGATGGATTTTCATTTAAGACTTTGGAACTAGATTCAGTCTGAATTCAACACAGCTTATTATAGCATTGCTAATGTTTGATAATTCTACTATTATATTACAATACGAAACAACGAAACCATAACTATTTCAGTTTTCTGTTAGATTGGAATCGAACTATTTTTAAACTAAAAATCAATTTCAGTTGTATATTTGTTTTTCAAAGAGATATTTTCTATCATATGAATAATAATATTTAATATATTTTTTATTATTTATGAAATAATAAACATTACATTTATTGCATAAATGAAATTGATGTCAGTCACAAGAGACGAATCATCATGTGTGATATTTGGCTCTCAAAGAAACTTTCCGTCCAATACTTTCCAACTTACACCGATGTTATAAAAAATATATGCAACTACAAAACGGAAAAATTAAAATACCCATTATTTTTTGATATAACGCATAAACTTTGTTATGATGTGGAAGATATATGGACAGAGGTCTCACTTCCAACGGTAAGTCACGAATATGCGATTGAAAAATTGAGATCATTCCACAACAAATACAATACGATCCTGAAGGTTTACAAAGGAAAAAAAGATAAGATCAACTACTGGCGGAAACTGACTGACTTTCGCAACAAAATCAACAGCCTATTTGATCTCAGCAAATGTAAATGCTTCGAGATGACTTCAAACTGCAACTGCCCTAAAGAATTTAAAGCTCCGGCAAAGAAACGCATTTTTTTTTTTTTTTTTGTATGATCACAAAGAGATCACAAGAAAGATCATAATTGGTGGTGTAAAAAACGGGGGAGACGGCGAAATTGAGGAGAAAACTTAAAAGAGAGGAAGCCATTCTAAGTCGAGTAAATAAGCTATCATACAGCGAAAAAATACATCCAATTTTGCCGATACTGACAGTATCGAGGAGGAATCTCACTCGCTGGTGTAGTGTGACGGATGACAGGTACATACCTGATGAAAAACTAATTGAGACTCAGGCAAAGAAAATATAAAAAGCAAGAAAAGGACAATCTCTCTACCTTCACTTGCTTAAGCTTGCGATCCTATCGGAGTCTCGGATAGTTTGGTTGCTGCATTGGCAACATCAGTTCTGCACGATATTGATCTCGTGTCGCCAATCGACTGATCTAAAGTAATAGATTGAAGTAAAATCCGTAGAGAAAGAATAAAAACTCGTAGAAAACTCGAACAAAATGATAATCAGATTAATCAGGTCCATCATGACACAGAAGGAATATATTTTGATAGTCGAAAATAGTAAACTTAGACACAAGTAGTCGACAGTGACAGCAAGTACCACAGAAAACTCCTGACAGAAGAGCATATAAGCAACATCGCAGACACAGCCAGATTATTCTTACTTCAGCCACATTACTCCAACATCAAGCTTCAGCAAAGACATTGCTGAGACAATAGTCTCTAGTTTCATAGAGCAGAATGCACAAATGGAGAGCATTAAAGTTATAGGTTGTGATGGCATGAATGTGATATGTGAACACAGGTCATAGCAAGTGTTAAATGACGAATGGAGGAAACATTAAAGAGTCGCTGCAGTGGCTGTTATGTCTGCTTCACGCTAATGAGCTGCCTCTGAACCATATTTTCCATGCAATGAATGACACGACTACAGGACCACGGGGACTTTCTGTAGATATCGGAAAACGGCTTTCTACGTGCACCAATCAGCCTGTTACTTCCTTTGAACCCATGCAGTTAATAGAGAAGTTGTCTAATCTAGACCCGAAGAAGTTAAGCACAGATCAACGCTATCTACTGAAAATGTGCAATAGCATTAGCAAAGGTGAATGTAATTTTACTTTAACAAATAGATACCCTGGTTGCCTAAATCACTCACGATTGATCCCTACAGCCAATCGAGTTCTTAGATTATATATTAGTAAATTGGAACCTTTGGAAAATTTGAAAACTTCCGAACCACACTCGCGGCGTGGAAAGATTTGTTAAGCCGGTGAAAGAGGCGGCGAAAGCTGTTTGTGGGCACACAGTACGAGATAGGTTCGTCCGTGCCCGCAATGCTTCGCGAGAGCTAATGCCGAAGTTTGAGACAAAACGTGAATTTTCGCATTTCACTTTGTAAATATTTATCATTTTATTTTATTTTTGCATTTTTGATACATTATTTTATTTAATATTTTTTGATTGTTTACTGCATTAATTATTACATTTATGATATTTTGTTGTGCTTGAAGGTGGCTGAACTGAAAAACAGTTTGTCTGATGTATAGTCATTTTTTTACATAATGTCACTAAATATTGCAAAATAAAAGGTCGCGAAGGGAGATCAAAATTTTTTTCAAATCTCTTCAAATTTTCACTCTCTCTTTTAGAGACCAAATGGCATATTTTGACACATCAAGCTAGTTGAAATTCAAAAAAAAGTTTTTTTCGATCATTTTCGCTCCACCCTAATGGGCAGTGCTTTTATTTCATGCAAAAGCAAATATACCAGCAGCAGAAGCTTACATGAACCCTAGCTATGTTAAAAACTGTACGGGAAAACATATGAACGTTTCACACTATCTGCTTACTTTTTGTATTAAAATGCAAGTGATGCGTTTTTATCTTTACACAAAACTACGAAAAGAAGCTTTCAATGTATTTCATCCCAAATGATAAGTTAAATATGCATTCTATGAAAGCGTGTCCTTTAAAAGCACAATATGTATACCCAGCATTCTGGATTGTAGATATAAAATATTGAAAACATTTCTCCCTTTGCAATCTTGGAAAATCCAACCGTAAGCAGAGACATTCCAATATGCGAGAAAATATCTATTTTTAAAATGTAATATTTCCATTTCCTCGTGCTTCTATAAGTGATGGATTCCAGACAGGTGTCAGGTATTTTTAAAGTGCACTGTTTCTAAAATATACCTCCCAGAGAAGTGTGCTTCATAGAAAAATATCTAAGTAAGTGCCACAAAGAAGGAATTCATTTTAAAATCTTGACAACCACAGAGCATTTCTGTAAACAATTTTGGAAAAAAGTGCTGCTTGTCTTGTCATTTTGTTTTGCTTCATCGCTGAGAAAAAAGGAAAGCCCAAGAATATTTATGGAAGGCTCTTGTGTTTCAGTTTTCATGTGTACAGTCACGTCGGTTTGTTCTGTTACATCTCTAATTTCGCACGTTAAATTAATACAAATAGGAAATCGAGGCTATTACATTACAGTCATAAACTAGTTATGCATGACTAATTTTCTTGAGGGACAGACTGCATGTGATTATTGCCTATACAAAGTTATAAAACTACTAGTATTTCGATGAACTCGAAAATATTGAAATCGTTTTATTCTAAAGTGTCATCAGTTTACAGAAATCAAAGAGGAATGAGTACAAGTAAAAAATGAAAATTCGTTTGCTCACTTTTGACACAAATATTACTGAGTTTAGTTTTTTTTTAAATATAAACTTTTAACTCATCTTATACAAATAATCATTGGGTAATTTCATTATAGTAAAAAAAAAACAATTTGAAAAATAAATGCGTTTCCGTACATACATTTCCAAACAAATAAAGTAATTAAAAAAAATACCCAAAAATTTTGATTTTAAAAGAGCAAGTTTTTGATAATACATATTTATTGTACAATAGTATCGAACATACTATTGTACAATAGTATGATGCCAAGTCACATTATCTTTAGTGAATACAGCTTTTAACACACCTTCTTTTTATAAATCGCCTTTTTTATATAAATAAAAAGCCAAATAATGATTACGATGGAAATATTATAATAATGGCAATGTTTTTATACACAATGATAAATTAATGATAATAATAACAGTAATAATAATAATAATAATAATAACAGTAATAATAATAATAATAATAATAATAATGATAATAATAATAATAATAATAATAATAATAATAATAATAATAATAATAATAATAATAATAATAATAATAATAATAATAATAATACGAGGTTAACAAAAACATCAATAGAATATAATGATAATAAGTAGTGAATTAGTAAAATAGAAATGATAAAGCTATTTTACTTTGTTATGTGTATGCCATATAATTAGGTATAATTTCGCTGCCACTTTTACTAGTCAAGATGAGTTAAGTTTTCGCTTTATATGTATATTTTCCTAACTATTAGTATATAGTGTTTCGTTCACAGTATTTATTAGTTATATGGTTTGGTTCTGATGACGACTCAGCAATTTTCATGCATTCATTGCTTCCAGCAAAGATATGGACCCCGCTGTGAAGCCGCGAATCTTCTTTTTCCTCCAATCTACGTTATTAAGACCAGCGCAAGACAAATTATTCCGGAAATTGGTGTCACAAATATGATATTAACCTTATTTCCCTACAGAGCTCGCAGCCAAAGAAACGAAAAGAAGTGATTCTTAACGACAAAGAAAGTATCTGAAAGCAGGGGAAAAAACTTTCTTTTTTTTTTTTTTTTGAGAAAAGAGAGAGAGAGAGAAAGTTTCTTAGGCCTCCATTTTCAGAAGAATGGGATGATAGAGAATTCTGAAGGGAAGCTACCGAGGAGGGAAGATTCAGAATTTAATTTAGCGATCGGTTCATAACTTACATTGGAAATAAAGACATTTTTTTGACGAAAACTTGAACGAAAATTGATTGTATGAAAAATTCTTCTTTATTCAGTTTTCTTTCAAAGCTCATTTGAAAAATGTAAAGTCTATTTCAAACTTTTTTCCCAACTATTTTTTGAAATATCTTTATCGATTTTCCTATGTCGTATATGAATTTTTTACTCGTCGGTTGCGAATTTTTCCCTACATTTTCTGGGTTTGTATCTATTGATGGATATTTTTTTTTTGGAAAATTGATTCTTGATTTCATACATATGTTACAGTGAAAGACTTAGAGTGGAGATATTCAACTTTCGACAGTGGTTCATTGGATATATTCGGTCTTTAGCAGATGACCTTTTTATGTGAATGTTGATGTTCACCGGCTGATGTCATAAAATCAATGTAAAATAACTACAAAACTGGAAACGGGAAAACTAAGTTTTGCTAGTCAAAATAAATTACTAAAAACCAAATTTAATATATTAAATTAAATTATTGTTGAAAATTACAGTGTAAAAAGAGCGATTACAATTGTTAGTGTCAGTTATGAGTATGAACAAAGTTTTTTTTTTTTTTTTTTTTGCATTAGATATTCAACAAAGAAAAAAGGTAGGAAAATATTACACTAATATACTTTGACTTTCAATTTATGCAAAGTGTGTTTAAAGGCAAATCAAAATATGCATATTAGGTATTTGTTAACAAGACTACATTCAATATTAATGTAATGTTTGTTACTGCCATGTTATGTTGTTTGAATGAAGCTTTCTATTTCAGGAATTCCTTCTCCAATGGTTACATGGTGGCGAGACTCTGTCCTAGTAGATGAGACTTTTTCTCCAACTAGTCAAGGATACGTAAGAAATGAGCTAGTACTACCTAAACTACATCGCAGTGACCTACTAATGACTTATACCTGTCAAGCTATTAACACAAATCTAACGGTGCCTGTTTCCGCATCGGTAACCATTGACATAAATTGTAAGTATATGTGCTGTTTAATCTGTTTAGCAAGACACATATGTGTGTGTGTGTGTGTGTGTGTATATATATATATATATATATATATATATATATATATATATATATATATATATATACTAGTGGATATGTCCGGCATCGCGCATGTTAAAATGCTACATGCAAAATCTAAGAAGGCATTTTTTTCAAACAACAATGAAATAGGTGAGCCTTGAATTGATAATGCATTGTTAATCGTGATCTTTGTCGGAAAATACTTATATTTAAATGTGTTAAATGTTATCAATTTGTATGCTTAAAGGCTTATCTCTATTACTCTATCTATTAAATTTTTTTTAAAAAATGGCCATTTTGAAACAAAAAACTTTAATTTTGAGTTTTTTAATTACTTTTTAATTTCAAAACCCCGCCTATGTGAATTCTAGTGCATCAAGAAACCTCTGTGCCAAGTTTGGTGAAAATCTGACGAAAACTGAATTTGTATAAGGAATAAAATAATATACACACATTCAATTTATTTACATATATATACACACGCACCAGGCTCATCGTTTACGGGTGTCAGGGGACCTTTGCCTTCCTCTCTGGAAAAATTCGAAATTACGGGCCTGATACGCACTCAGTGCTTTAAGCCAACATTTTATACCATTAAAATTATTTTTCTTGAACTAACTTACTAATTTCGCCGCAGTACTCAGCTTTGCATTAAGTACAAAAGCTTTCTTCCTGAACCTGTTTATTAGAGAGTTTTAAACATTTTCTTTTATCTATGAACTTTCTATGCACTACTTAGTATTCCCATACCGTTTCTTTGAAAGAGAAAGGAGGGGCGAAAAAAAAAAAAAAAAACATTTGTGAAAGAGCGGTTAAATTCAAATCAAACGCTTTTAAAATCAAATAAAAACACTTTCTACTTGTCTTTGGCACTTTTTTTGTTTGCCCAAGAGAATTCTAATGAGATTAAAATGGCTTTAACTTTACGACTTTAAGCCTTTTCTTCTCTTTCACGGGATTGAATCCCAGGTTTTGCGTGCCTTCTTCTCTGGATTTAAAAAGCGAGACGTATTACGTTTCCTACGTTTTGCAGGGTGAGCTTAGCCTGACCTTATTTTAGTACTTTTTCTCTGGTTCGCAGATAAAACAATATTTGTTTCGATGGATTTCTTCTCAGTCGCAGATTACTGCTCATATTTTTAACAATAACGTTTAGGAAACATAAATGATTTTCGTGAATGCTTTTATACTTTCTTAGGTGCATGTTTCAAGAAAGAAAACAAAACTAAAGAAAAAAATCCTACGACTAAGTGCTAATTAAATCGCATTCTATAAATAGTTAAGATCGATGCATTTTGTCTTCATATATTTTACACGTTCAAAGTTTTCACAGAGATTCTGATTACTACTGGGAGTGAAAAAAAAGGAAGTTGAACATCAAAAACAAGTTGAGAAGCTGTGAAATATATAAATGTAAAAATATATATCCTTAAAATCACATTTATTTATGAAAGTAACATTTACAGAGTATCTAAAGTTGCAGTACACAAGTCTACTTTCATAAATGTAAATAGTAATTCTGCAACCATTTTTTTTCTTTCTTAAAATTCATTAAAGTTAGACATAATTTATTTGATTACTAAATGTCAGTAATTAGAAATAATAGTTGGACGCACATTACCACCTTTTGTAAATATAAATATCAGGAAATTTTTTTCCTCGAATTTTAAAGAGGCAAAACTTAGTAACTTTAGAAGAAACATATTTCCGATAGGTAAAATTTACCAGTGTCATTTCATAGTGATAAACCTAGTTTTTAGAGTTTGAGATATGTCTTTGCAAATCTTGAGTGTTAACCAGTCGTAATTCTTCACATTGACGATCTCACACAACATGGAAGCTGTTTATTTTTAGTTAATACCCCATCTTCATTTACCTGTCAAATGTCTCAATCATCGGTAGCAGAAAGGATATTCACAAAAAAAAAAAAACTTTTTTCGCATAGGTTCTTTTTAAGTTTCAAATTTACACTTATGTCAGTCATGGCTGTCTGGCTTATGTCTACAGTTGCTATTAATAATAAATAAATAAATAAATAAATAACAACCTCCAGAAGTCAAACGTCAAATTTGCTTTGATGTGATATCGAGATAACGGCTTTGTGTCTATAGTTGATTGTTTAACCTAACACTTTGACTGCTTCCCAAATTTAAGAACACTTGTATGAGAACATCGTTTCACATTCAAGGCAGCCTCTCCGTTTCATTTATCAAAGCTATCCAAGCACACAGATACGCGTAAATATGGAAAAATAGTTTCCCGAAAAATGTTTAGGAAAATTAAGTAAGCAAAATCGATTGTATACTGAACTGCCCGCAAAAACTCATTTAAAAATTAAACAGCTACAAAAAAAAATGTGTGAAACCACCATAAATTTAATTAAGAATATCAAGTGAGAATCAAGAGAGAGAGAGAGAGAGAGAAAAGCATAACCTGCTCTCAAAACCCTACTTTCCAATTTCGAATTTTTCACTATTTATTTATTTTTCTTAAGATGCGATAGTTTTATTAAGCCATTTGAATTGTTTTTTTTTTTTTTTTCATCTTCCTTTTATATCAACGAGAAATTAGGCTAAAATCAGAAAATCTAAGCATTAAAAAGAGAAAAAGAAATTTCTGCTTCGATATTTTTTCGAAAATAATAGTCGTTTGTTTCCTTTAAAAATTGAAATGCATAAACACAAAAATTAGTTATCGTTCATAACATGCGGAATCAAAACATGAAAAAAGACTTTTTCACATGTGTTTAATAAATTGTTTTCTCTTGTTTATACAAAGACACTCGCGTTTATAACTATTTAGCTTAAAAAATCAAGAATACAAACCGTAAATTTACACAGCCCTCATTTTCAGATTACTACAGTTAAAAAATGTTCATTGTAGTTTACAGATAATATCTTTACCACTGATTTGAGTTTATCTTCTGTAGTAAGCGCAATGGTACCTTTCCGTATATACTTGGTTCCGAATTCCAAATAACTCCTTGTTTTTCGTAAGTTTATTGAAATACAATTCTACAAATGCTGCGAAAAAATGAGCATGAATTTCAATATATTAAATATCTTGCGTAGAAGTATTTAGAAAGTAGAAAATTTTTTCAATTGGTATGCCACAGGATCATTCTCCGAAAAATAAGAAAACTAAGGAGTAGTTTTAAATTTCACTTTTAATATGAGCTATAGCTGATAACATCCACTTATATTTGACGATAAAAAAAAGTTTCAAACTGGGTGTTTTAAAGTAACAATATACTTACTCATTCATTAGACCCAATAATTACATATACCAGTCAGTGCGTTTTGAAATTACAGAGAAACTTCCTGCAAATCTCAAACCTTATCTCATTCCCTTCAAGTGGTTCTGCCTAATACTTACTCTTATTACGAATTAAAGGACACCTCAATCCATTAAGGGCTTTCCCTTAATACGTTCATGCCTCCAAGTACTTTAAATCTAGCAGAAAGCCCTGATATTCTTGCACCGTAGCTTCTTGGGGATCATGTCCGAGCAATTATTTTGAGAAATCCTTAAGGAATGAGCCGCATCTTATCGCATTTCTCGTTTCGTGACACTGCTCAAGCTATCTACAGGAAATTCGTCAAATGGAATTACTTAAGAAAGATAGCAGTAAATAAATTGCGTAGCTAAGCACGGTAAATCCGTCGTAAAATGCTGGTTAACCGCACATCAGGTGTATATTTTGCTCTGTTACTGAGTGTTGTTTTAGTAAGATTAGCGTATCGATTAAAATACCGACATATTTAATTAAACAGTAGATTTGTGTTGGAAAAATCTGTATGTTAGAAATAAAAAAAAATAAATTGAAACAAAAGATGCACACACACACACACAAAGAAAACAAAATTAAAAACAGGTTTCTTTTTACCACTTGCGTAATCTCATGTTGTGTGAAGAAAATTTCCTTCTTTTTGTGCAATAAAAATAGTTAAACATTAATTTTATATATAAATAAATATTTTTAACGAGAAGAAAACGTGAGCTTCTGGGATGCAGAAATGGGTATGGAACAGCCTGTTGATTTGCAATCAGAAATACATATTGAGGAAATAGTTCGCTTGATACTAACCTTATTTTCACATTAAAGACTGTGGGCGAAACATTTTCTGTCCCTGCTCTATATTTTGGTTTAAATATTTTTTTTCTTTAAATTTATAAGAGTTCCAAAATTTAAGAAAAACACAGATTTGACATTAGTGCTAATCTATTCATTTGGGAGTACATAGCATCGGAAGCAATCTGAATATTTAGTTGTTTGGATTTCTCCTTTTAGAGATCAAAGTTTCTTCATGGTCAAAATTTCCGAGGAATACGTTATAAAAAAAAGTTTGTCCCAAATAAATGTAATGGATCGGTATGATATTCAATCTTCCTTTTGGGGATTGGAGATCCTGCTACGTCTTAGGCAGTTAATGTTTTTTCTGTCTAATTTTAGTGACTGCCGAAAATTTATGAAATCATCCGATCTCTTTACCTGTTTTTCTCGGGTGCCCTTGTATCCATAAGCTAACATATTTTTGTATCTGTTTCTTCTGACACCAAAAACAGATTCTACATTTTTTTTCTAAATTACAATTTCACTCTATTATCCACCAACTTCCTTTGTTGAATAAAAATTGTGTCTGAAAAAAGAAAAAAAACTTGACCATTAATTAGTAATTTTATGTTCCTTAACATATTTAGGGTCAATTGCCTTTTTTCGATAATTTTCTTTGAAACCAAAATGCTATCCAAAGTACATCCATCTCCATTTTTTTTTTCAACTTTAACTGAAGATTTCCGTAAAGACAAAAATTGTAGTCACCTTCTTGACTATGAGTTATCCAATGAGTTATCTAAATATAAAATAAAACTAAGCAGATATACATAACAGTGTTTAAAAACATTCAATGCTTTTGAATATCGGTTTTCAATAATTTAAGGAAAAAAAAATACAATTTGTTTTTTAACAATTTAATCTGACTACTAATTATTTTATATTCGTTAACTATTCTAACTTTGCATTGTGCATCTTTATCCAATTGTTTCAGAGCTTTAATGCAATTATTTAACTGAACAAACCTACCTTAAATCTAACATTAACCAATACAAAACTCTAAAAGGGTATCAATGTATAGTCCCCAGGCAATGCTTTAGGCCAGTTACTTAATTACAATGAGTGATGTGTTAATTTTGTGCTGCCGACAGGGCTTTCTTGGGGAGCAAAACGAGCTTAATCACGACACTTAAATAAGCAGATTCTGATGGCTGCCTTAATGAGCAGAGAGCTCACATTGTTCACATTCTTCGCCAAACAAAAGCTTCAGGAATATGGCTTAGTAAACAATTGACCGTATCTCCGGTACTTCGTCTAGTTACAGTGGAGCAATCTGATGTAATCAAACTTACATTAACAAGA
>JAXGGA010000823.1:0-186990 GCA_038373865.1 Uloborus plumipes | reverse complement strand
CTGTTGCATGACTTTTAAGGCTCAGTCTGGCAGCTAACAACACTTTCACTAACCCTCTTAACTCCTTGTAATCCATTATTAGCTTTTTCCTGTTTTATTTTAGGATGGGGTTTGATGAATTTTCAGAATGAAGTTAGACTTGACTGCATTTAATTTTGTAATAAATATTTTGTGTTTTTGCTTAAAGTGAATAACTTTATTCTTGGTTTCATTTTATTGTACTATGTCCTTTTCAAAATTACGTTCTTACACTTCAATGACTTATTCATATCTGCATAGTGCTTATGACCTTTACTAAAAACTTTCTTTGTTCTTTTAAGCATGACTTTTATAATGTTTTTTTTTTGTCATTAATTTGTAGTTTCTTCTTTGATCCCTAAAAATGGTATTTGATTTAGAAAAAAATAAACAAATGCATTAATGAATTTCAATCCTGCAGAAGTTTTTTAGTTGACTATTTTATTTTAGTTCAAAAAAAAAAAAAAAAAAAAGTTTATTTTATGATTTTTTTTTCCACATGTAAGCAATTTATGTGTCAGAATTTGGATATGGTCATTGTGCTATCAAATTAGGCCTGTAGTTTAAGATAGAAAAATCTTATCTTAGACTTATGTTTATGATTTTATTTTCAAAAAGTTATTTTGTTTTAAGTGTGCTATATTGAGTACTTTGTTCATAAAATCTAAACTTATTAACAGTTGTGCAATTTAATCAAATACTATGTGTTATTTATTTCCGAAAACCAAGTGGCCCCCAAAATACTAGCTCTGCTGGTATTTGTGATAAATGACAGTGGGGCTATCTTGTGCATATATATTCATTCTTAAAAATTCATTCATATATTTTTCTTTCTTAGCAACCGAAAGAACAGAGAGACAGAGAAAAGTTAGAAAAACGTGTGCTTGAAGTAAGCCTAAATTGTGCTTTTAGTTTTTAATCCTCTATTTTAGATTACTTTAAATGGAAATTTTTCTACTCCCTAAATTTTCATGTTATTGGAAACTTTTTGAATATATTTTTTGTTGAAAAGTAAAATAAATGTTAAAATATACTTTCATGAATTCTTATAACTATAAATTGTTAAAGGTATCTGTATATGAAACTACTACTTTTAGTGTAAAATGCATGCAAAAATGCCCCAATTTATCAGATTTTGCTTTTTGGAATTGCTCCATATTTTGAGGAATAACTCTAGCTTCTAAAGCAAGTCTTAACTGTGTTCTTGAGTGTAGTATTTTTAATTAGTTGATTGTTCACTTGTACTATTGGAACAAAAAAATATTTTGCTTGTACTTTTTTTTCTAAAATAAATTAAAGTTTTTTATTCGTTGACTCATAGTTTCGTCACTATGGAGTCAGGTTGATTAATAAAAATTTAGATAAAGTGTAAACTCTAAATAAGGGAGTTCATTTGAGGCGCAAAACTTAATTCAATATCAATTCTTGTTCTCTAAATAAGCATGTAATACATTAGTGACGTAAAATTAACTTTTTGTGGTGAAAAATTCTTGATTTATGTTATTTATATGTTTTTTTTTTTTTTTTTTTTTTTGTAGGAATTCACTAAAATGTTCACTGAAACAGATTCCTTTTATTATTCACTTACTGGTGATTTAACAAATTCAATCCAGAGGCAGTACTCCCAGTCACGAGATCCAGAATACAAGACATTACCTTTGTGGAAAAGAATTGATGATCGATTTTTTTGGAACAAATTTATGCTGTCTGAATTAATCAGTCTTGAAGTAAGTACTCAATTTGTTTTCAATATGAGTTGTTACTGAGTACTTTAGAATGAAATAGATATTCAAACCCATCTCCCAACAACAATGTTTTTAAAATTGACCACTTAATTTATTCAATTTAATTTAAAAAAAATTATATTTAATCTTGAGCAAAGGAGAATCAGAAGGGAAATTCAGGGAAATGATTCAGTTGTTTAAATTTATTAAAAGGAATGATGTTACAGGGTTAGATTTTTGCACAGAAAGCAGGACAAGGGGTCATTGTTTTAAACTGCCTAAATCTCAGGCTAATCTGGAAATTTGGAAAAATTACTATTTTAGCAGGGTAATGGAAACTTGGAACAGTTTACAAGAAGCGGTGATAAGGAGCAATGGAGTAGATAGCTTTAAGAGGCCATTGATGTTTATTGGAGTCTATAATTTGACTAGGAACCAGCCTAGTTGGGCCCAAAGCTTGCTGCTGGTCGTCGCATTTGTGTATGGGGTTTCTTCCTTATCATTATTTTGAGAATAAAAGAATTATGATAGTTATATTGTATTCTGAAATAAAATGTGAAAGTATATTTCTGACTTCTTTAAAAGATGTATAGCAAAGAGTGGAAAAATGCAAGAAAAACGAAAGAGGTTAATGGCATGATTCAACGGGAAGGCACCCTAATACATGCGGGGACCATGACTTTGGCATCTGATGTAACATTCAAATTTATTCATTCCTGTTTGTAGATTATTTTGTGAAGGATTATTAATGCTGTAAAAGAATTTGCTATGTTAAGTCTTAAATTACTTTTAATTGCTAACTATCAACCGCGTACAGTAAACTCTCATTAACTCTCCCCCAGCCCAAACCCTGTTAAACTGGACAGCCATTTGGATGTACATACTGAATAAAAAGATTTCTTAGAGCAATAAAAAATGCAATTTTGTAGGCTTTAATTTTGTAATGTCTTTTTGTAATTTTCTGTTTATATTACATTGGTGTCGTGCTGGATGCGACCCTAGGAAAAACGTAGCTCAGGCGACCCATCAGTAGGAGTTCCCTTATCATGACGGTGATTGACAGTGCACCTGTCTCCTTGCTGCTTAATCCTTCCTTTGTTAATCCCTAGTGGCTAACCACCCACTGTTTGCGTATTACTTACACATCAGTGGGCAGGTACGATAAACGATTTCCACAATGTCCAAGTATAATACTCCCCTGGTTGGATGTAATTTGCATACTGCTTTCATTGTAACTTACTGTTTGTACTTTGCATCTGGCAACCACTACGATGTTTGACCAGACTTATAATCAGTCGTGTAACTGTTCGTGTTCAGTTCCTTCAATAAGGATACAACACACCCCTCATACCCTATTTTTTCATGAGTAGCTATTTTTTCCTGCCATTTTTTTCTTTTTAATATCTAAAATTAAAGCTAACTTAAAATGATCTCTACTTACCTGCTTTTGCAGAGGGAAACGTATGTCCCCAAAAGGATGAAATTAATTTAACTATAAAATTAAATATTTTTTATTTTAATTCTGTTAGAATTATTTTTAAACTATTATTTCAAAAAAAGAGAGAGAAGGAGACGAAGAAAAAAAAAAAGAAAACGTACACACACTGAGAAACAAAGCATATTTTCCACTACAATTACTTAGGTTTGCAGTAATAGGAGTAATATTGGTGTCAGAGATTAATGAGAAATAATGCATAAACTCACTTAACTAAGTGGTTTTGAACACAACATATAATATCGTGTGGGTGCATACAATATCGCGATTCATCCATGTGTACTTCAGAGAAGCAGTTTAATCTACGAAGCTAATTGTGACGTTATGGATTTCTTTTCATGAACAATTTAAGAAAACACTTGGTAAAACCAAAATATTACTGGAAACAGCATGAAGTACAAAAATACAATATTAATTACGTCATTAGCAATTTGAAGCAATAATTGCTTCAAAATTTGAGAAGTAAGAACGTCTGTAAACGTACATACTGTGAAGCTATGATTTCTAAATTTTTATAGTTAAATAAATCATACACCTTTTGAATGCGGGGAAGGGGGGAATGCTATAATGCTATAAGACTCTCTCATGCGAAAAAATGTAGCTATGTTTATAAACATAGCTACATGGTGTTACAGAGGAAAAACTACGATTTTTAGCTGAAAATCGCTGTTTATCTTAACTGCACCCTCTTTGAAGCACGTGTTAATATTTTCCGATAGAGATAAAACTTTGCAAATCTCATTTTCTAACTTATTGGCACAATTTAGGGGGGTGCCGCAAAAAGATTAGATGAAAAAAAAAAATTTCCTCATGTTCCTTGTGACCACCCTAATGTCCCACACGTGACCGTGGAATCACCTTTTTCCTCCTTGATTATTAAAAATCTACTATATTGACAGATATTTTTAGCAAATGGTGAAATAAAAATGAAATAAGGTTGTTAGGTGCAAAACATAAAATGCCAGTTTTTCGTGGAATGGGCATATAGTCATTTATCCTGTTTTTACAAATCTTGCTTTTAATTTCTAATTTTTGTTTGACTATTTAGAGTAATTACTTATTCTGAGAAAGAACCATTGGAAAAAATGTCTCAAAATCTTCTTCTAAAGCTCTGGTCTTTAAACATTTTGACCAAGGGGACACTTTTGAAAATTTCTCGTCTCGCGCGCCAACCCCTCCCCAAGCTATTTTTACTATACTAGGTAAATAATTCTATTATTATTAGTACTTGGTTCATATCTTTAAATTTCAATTCTAAATTTCTACATTAAATGAATAAAAAAAAGATCAGAAGCTTACAGACAGGCAAATATTGGATTTTTCCTTAACCAACCTTCTGAAAACGCAATGTGCGTGAATAGATGGAGTAAAATGAGGACAAATTAAAAACTTTATTTTATTTATACCTTAAATTCACTTAAATGAAATTAATACATTTCTGCATCCCAGTAGATAATCCAATTTCGATACATATATGCACATTTGTAATACAGCAAAATCTGTCACATATTTTCAAATCGCCATAATTTTAAAACCATGAAATGGAAAACGCTTATGAAATAAAATCATATGCAAAATTAGAAAAATAACGGTATTTTTCTAGGATGTAAGTACACCTCCAAATTTCGTTTGAGATAGAGAAGAATTCTTAATAAGGGGGGGGGGGGGAGAGACATTGCGTATAGCTGCTACTATCTACAGTAACCGCATCTTCAATGTGCAGGCCACTACCGATTAACAAGGAAGGATTAAGCACCAAGGAGACAAGTGCAATGTCAATCACCTTCATGATAAGGGAACTCCTACTGATGGGTCGCCTGGGCTAGGTTTTTCCGAGTGTCGCTTCGGGCACGGTCGCCTCGGGCACGTAATCATTACATTGTCTTAAATTCAAAATACAATTTTATTGCATGCTTACAGCAGTTAATTAATGTACTTCAGCTCAACTTAAAAGATTATTTTGTTTTATTTAGAATTTTATTATTCGGACAACCTGAATCCCCTATTACAGTGGATGCTAGATAATTAAGTCAGTGATTAATTGAATCAACTGCTTTATGAATCAAATTGTCAAAAAAAAAAAAGAACAAAATCCAGCTTTATTGAATCAAAACTGCTTAGAACAAACGTCATTCATATAAGCGGCAGCTACTGTAGTCTGACTTTATGAAATTCTACTGTAATTTACTGATTATTATTTTCTTTTCTTTCAGGATTCCCTTTGTGATCCATGGATTGTCCCTGTTATTCAAGGATTTGTACAGATGGAGCAGTGCTGGATCGATACAGTGGACGATATGGAATCGCTCTCTGCCGAAGGCGCTCGATTTTTCCACCCGCCCGTCTACCCACAGGACTGTCCCGGGAAGAATTACACCATGATTCTGATTTCCAGGAGGAGTCGCCACCGAGCCGGGACCAGGTACAAGAGGAGAGGCGTCGATGAATCCGGGAAGTGTGCAAATTATGTAGAAACGGAACAGATATTTGAATATTCGTCTCACACAGTGTCTTTTGTGCAAGTTCGAGGCTCAGTCCCGGTGTTTTGGAGTCAGCCTGGCTATAAGTACAGGCCCCCTCCTCAGTTGGATAAAGGTAAGATTTTCACTTGCAAACCAGGAGTCAATCTGGAAAGAAACTGGCTCCAGTAACAACACAAAAACTGACCTTTCATAAAAATCCGTAAATGACGAGTTACAGGTTTAATGTAGTTGACTAAGTTATCTACTTTAATCTGATACATTTCTATTGTTTGAATTTCTATTATTAGTTGCAAATATACTACAACTTTGTTTCTCCAAGATTATTATCAAAAGTTAACTATCCTAATATGTTTGAAGAGTGCTCTATTTATTACTTTAAAAAAATTATAGAAATGAATTTGATGTAGTGCATAAGCACTTTTTATGCTTGATAATTTATATATATTTTTATACTGTTTTGGTATATTATTGAATATACTTTTTGATAGAATTATATACATTTTGCCGAAATAGGTTATTAGTTTTTGTTGATAAAATTAATTTTTGTAAAATTATGTATTAGTTTTCAAAAATTCTAAAATAGGGTTCTTGCAAAAAGAAAAAAAAAAAAAAAATCCTGTATTGACCCTTTTGAACTTCAACCACTTTTTATTTAGTCCAACCTCTTGTTAAATTTTGTTCCTTCTTTTAGGGGAAGAAGAAACTCAGTTTGCGTTTGAGAAGCATTTTGCTGAAGAACTGAGTATTTACAACAGTCAAGTAATTATCAACTTGATGGAGCAAAGTGGAAAAGAGAAGATTATCAATGATGCTTATTTGAACCATATCCTTGAGTTCAGCTGTCCTGATCTTATTTATGTTAGCTTTGATTTCCATGAGTACTGGTATGTAGTAAATCTTTTAGTTTAAGAATCGAATAAGAACTAAATATTTAAGCGCTGTGTGTCACTGTGGGTGTTATTTTCACGAGAATTTATTTATAAGCTGTAGCAAATATTGAGATGAATGATCTATTTTCGTAATACTTTTTTTTTAATGTTAATTTAATTATAAAATTTCAGCCGAGGAATGAAGTTTGAAAACGTTTCTGTCCTGATTGAGAGCATTCAAGATGTCGTAAGAGACATGCGATATTGCTGGTAAGTTTTAATACATTTTTTCAGAATCAGTAGTTTGAATGCTAATAAAGATATTTTCTTGTAAATATTTTTCTGGAAATTTTGTTGAAATAACTTCACATCAATGGCAAATTTCAAAGATATTTATTTGTCCTGTTTCACTATATTTTCTGTGTTCTTGCAGCTTATATAAAATAATTTAATTACTTCTATAGGAGTTTAGTAACTTATGAATTTGAACTCCTGTTCAAAGATAATAGTCTGGCCAATTATTTACGTGTCAAAAAGAAAAAAAAAACTAATGGATTAGATATTTTTATGCACAAACTGAAACTTTAAGAGCGTGTAAAAGATCAGGTGAAATAATGAATGTTTTTATTTGTAAAAGTTTAAAATGTTATGTGAAACTGCAGATGTGACATATTAATCTGATATGCATTTTAGCTCTTGTTTGTTTGACATACTTATAAAAATTAATAACTTTTGAAAGTTCCTCTAATAAACAACTATATTGATGCGCATCTCCTGATAGTAGATTCATTTACCCACCTACATGCTTGTAAAAACGTGGACCCTAATTATTCTTACTTTGTGAGTCAAAGTTAAGACGCAAGGACTAAAATGAAGCTGTACGTTTTCAAGTCTTGAGTACCTCATTAATTGGACATTTTCCCCTTTTGATCATAGGATTGACAGTGAAGGCCTAATTTGTGAGCAACGTGGAGTTTTCCGCGTCAATTGTGTTGATTGTTTGGATAGGACAAACATTGTGCAAACTGCATTGGCAAAAACAGTAATGGACATACAAGTATGTTACACACATCATATGATAAATTCATTAAAAACAAAATAATTTGTGATGGGACTCATATTTATATTTGTGTTTTAGTTCAACAAGCTGGGTTTGTTACCTCCTGAAGGTGTTCTTCCTGCTGGATGTCGAAGAATTTTTCAAATGCTCTGGGCTAACAATGGGGATATAATTAGCCGTCAGTATGCTGGTACAGTAGCTTTAAAGGTAAATTTTTTACAGTCTCAGAACCTCAATATTTAGTTTTAATTTCTATAAAAGTGCTCTGTATGACAATTTATACAATTTTACCTCAAAACAATAAAACAAGGACCTTGTTTTCCTATCTTAAAACTGATTTGCTTTATTGTTTTTGACACTTCGTTTCTTGGATTTTTCATTATTTTTTTCTTTAATGTTCAATTTTTTTTCATTTTAGTTACTTACTATTTACTTAGTCCCCTTCTTTGAAATCTCAGTATATAATGTTTGTTTTAAAAGTAAAATTTATTTGTAATTTTGTATTTAAAAAAGACATTTAAAATCCCAAAATGATAAATTTCATGTATTATAAGTGATTTTCTATTTCATCAATGGGCAAAAAAATATGAACAAATTGAAAAGCATTCTGACCCATGTCTAATTTTTGCTGTCCCCCCCCCCTCTCTTAGTGTTGACATTTAAAAAACAAGTAAGTAATGCAGGTAAGGAAATATATTAATAGCAAAGAAATATAATACATTGGGAGCAATAAACAAATAGCAGTTACAGTAAAAAATTATGTTTTAAGCAATACAGAAACAAATATCTATTCATTTGATTTTAGAGGAAAACTTTTATGACTTCTCTTACTAAAGCAATCTAATCTTAATGGAGTTCTAGTATTGGTAATGATAGGATTGATCAGTACTGCAGAAACCTCTTTGAGTAATAAGTATTTTTATTATACTTCACACATTTTTTATAAGTATGGGTTATTTACTTGACAGACTAACAAGTTATGCCAAAACCAAAAGAAATCTAGATTACATTATGGGGGGGGGGGGGGGGTAGAGGATTCATGTTCAAAGGAATGTAGTTTTGAATTAAATTAAAATATTATGATAATATTTTTATTGAAGAAAAAAATGAACTAGAAAGATTTATATATGTTTTGTATTATGCATAACATTTTTCAGTTGCTCAACTGAAAATTTATTTAAATTTTTTGTAGGGTGATTTTACTAGAACTGGTGAACGTAGAATTGCTGGTATGATGAAAGATGGATATCATTCAGCTAATAGGTAATGTTCTGTTTGCTGAAATTAATTGCACTTTTTTTTTTGAATTTTATCATGTTTATTCTTGTCTCATTCGCTCTATTTTTTACCTTGCATGTCAGCTCAAAAATGGAAAAAGTACTAAAACACAATTCTCATCTTGCATAAAAGTGACACTGAGTAAAGTTATGAAAAAAATGCTTGTGGTCAGAAAATCCTCCAAATGAATCAATACTGTTAGGGGTACTGGACCAGGGTTTTGCTGGGCTAATAGTCTGGATGAAAAGAACAGAGTACTTTTCATTGCCCCATGCAACCAGTTAAGCCACATGATGTAGTAGCTATGGGGGTCCCTCGAGTGAAAAGTGAAAAAAGGGTCTAGATGTTGCTACCAGGATTTGGTATATGATTGTAAATACATACTAGCTTCACAGAACATATACCTTCAGCTCTATTACGACATCCAAATACTATAGTTTCACACTCATTTGGGATTGATCATCTGTGTGGAAGAGCCATAACCAAGATGGAGGTAGGTGTCCCAACACTGAAATAAAATCACCTTTGCACCTAATATGGATGTATCTCATCAGTGAATTCTACCTTAGCCCTGGCTTGGAGTGGTAACTTGCAGACCGATCGATAAGGCGTCGGACTCATGATTGGAGGGTCTCGGGTTCAGTCCCAACCAATCAAAGATCCACTATCGTTACTAACGGTGGCTGAGCGACGTTTTATAAAGGTCGTGGTCACATAGTCCTCCAAGTGAAACAATATCTCTGGGGGTATTGGACCAGGGGTTTGCTTGGCCCTTGGTCTGGATCAAAAGAACAGAGTGCTCTTCAGGGCCCCATCCCGGTTAAACCACAAGTTGTGGTAGGTACGTGAGACCCTGGAGTTAGTGAAGTGGTAACTTGCAACTTGAAAGCTAACTTGATTTACTTTTTGTCTCACATTCATTGGTTGCACCTTTGTTCGCAGGTACTACATGAATCGTTTCAAGGATGCCTTCAGACAGGCCACCATCGACTTGATGATGGGGAATCCTCTCACGGAGGAACTCAGTGCTGTTACTCCGGAGCGGGAGGAGGCCGATCCCGAGATAGAGATCAACGAGCAGGAGCACCACGAGAGAGTGAAGCAGCTCATCGAAGACTGCAAAAAGATCTTGATTCCAGAGACTGAAGTGGTGCTGGGCGGATGGGCTCTCATTGATGCTGACCCTGTGTGAGTTTTGGTGTTTTTGTTTTGGCGATGAAGTAAAGCAGATTTATATGGATGGTATCATGCCAAATGGTCAGCCATTTGGTAGTTTTTAAGTAAAAGTAGGTACTGTCGTCCCCGCTTAATCGGGTAAAAGATAGACGAATACCCCGGGTATATGAATAAAATATCCTGGGACCAAATATTAAACATGCCATAGAGGCAATGTTAAAGATCCCCGCTTAAGCAAATTCTCCTCTTAATCAAATAATATTTTTTGGAACCGACAGTATTTAAAAAGGCAGTGTTAAATTAGTTAAGAGTAATCATTCTCCTTGTAGAAAATGCTGATTTTTTATGTATAAATTGGCCAAGTCATCCAATTTGTTTTTCTCAAAAGTAACTTTTTCCGATTGATAGTTTTGATATGCCATTCAAGATGTGTACTAACACGTAAATGAAAACTTTAATTGTGTCGCAGAATATGAACTTGTAATTCTATGACTTTTGACTTCATCTTATTGAAACCACTTTGATATGATCAACCACCTAGGAATAGAATAGCAATATTAGATGACAGATATTTGACTCTTAACAAGTCATATGTTGTAGGACTTATGTGCTTCAGAGAAAATCGAGAAACTAAACTTTTCCTCAAATCTCAAAGAATGGTCAGGACAGAAAAAAGTTTTTTTAAAAAATAATACTGGGGAATAAAGGTGCTGGTTACAAGAAGAATTTCTTTCTTTTGTTCTTGAAATCCAATTGCATCAATTGTTTTTTTTTATTGCAAATACATATTTCTTAGAGGAATGTCAATTTGCTTATTGATGTATTGGTTTCTTCTCATCTTACCCAAGAATCTCAGCACCTCAGATGTGGCAACAAATGAACTTGGTAGCATATGGCGATTAAATTTTACTTAAACTTTCTCAGATCAAAGTTACCTAAATTTAGCAAATGATAGTCAAAATACACTCCACAACATTTATGTAATATCAAGACTACACCTGGAAAAGTTGGATTTTTTAAAAAAAATTTCGTAATTTGAGTATAAACCTTGGATTGTCTTTTAGGTAGCCTATAATTATGTTTGATGATTTAGCCATGAAGGATATATAAGGGATGGAAGGTCTCTGTAACCTTACAAAATAGCTTTATTCAGCAAGATTTCTGTCTATTCGGTAAATTTAAAGACAGTAGTGCATTTATTTGTAGTGATTCTTTATGTATCTTCTCATTAGATGCAGATATATGAGGTGTATGTAAGGTATAGCAGATATACTCTTATTTTCTCCTTTGGTACATTTCAGAATTTCGTTCTGTAAATTTAGAAGTTCTCCTTCCTAAAACTTTAAATTTCAGGGCATCTTCTGAACTTCATTCATTCAGCCAAATGAAAAAGTTTAACATTTTTTTAGCGTACAAATCTTCAACTATTGACAACCATCACAATTTCAAAGTGCCTTTTAGTGCATTCATAAGAATTTTAAATTGAATTTATCATTGGATATTGTTATTCTTGTATTTTTTTCCTTTAAAACTCTTACTCAAATATGCAATGTTTAGTCAAAAAGAGTTCAGTGCTTTGAAAATGTTAATGGAACTAAAAGAAATAGATATAGTAATGAGAGTAATTTTATTGGAAGCTTAAGAAAATATGTTTGGAACTGAAAAAAAAAAATGTTTGATTTATTTTTGGGTACCATGTAATTTTTTCATTTTTTTTTTTTTTTTTTGCTTTTTCTATGTACAAAAATAGCTCTTTGATTAAGTCTTTTGTTGCTGTATAATTTTTTCAAAAGCAATATTTAATTGGTTTACACTTATTTTTCCAGCACTGGCGATCCAGACAAACAAGATATGGATGCTATATTAATTCTTACCAAAGACTCGTATTTTATTGCTGAGTAAGTATGACTACTTAAAAAGTATCTCTAAATGGTATGCATGATAAAATTCAGCTTGCAAAAAATTTTACTGCATTAAAAAAAATAATAATGAATAGGGAAAAGTAGTAATGAATTTAACTTTGTAATTCTTCTATTGAAAACTTTTTTTCCTCTTGATAATTTCTTTAGATACTTGACATAATAAAGTAATGAAATATGATTGAAAATAACCTATAATGAGCAATAATAATAGTAATTATAAAACTAAAATTATCATATTGTCAACCCCACAGAACTTTTTTCATTCTTTTTAATTAAAAGTCAAAATTAAATACTCTTAAACTTATCACACATAAGTATTTTGGTATTAAAAAGAAAAATGCTTCAAACTCAAATCTGCCTGATCGAATTTTCTGATAATAAAATTTCCAGCCATAACCAAGCAATTCATTACTGGAAGTTTCTTCTGTACTTGGTGAAATTTTGCAGTTATATTGCATTAGATGAAATCCTTATGGACTCATATATCCCGAGTTTGAAATTATCATGAAGCATGATTGTTGTACTAAGTTCTAGTATTCAGTAAATGTTATAAATTGCTTAGATCTTTTTCAAATGTGTCATCTTATTTATATAATGTATCTTATAGGGAAGGAATATATCAAATATGTTTAAACTTATTTAAAATCAATTATTTTAAGTATTTTTATGTAATGAAACTTAATAATTTTCCGTATTTTCTTTTATTTCTATCATCTAATTTTTTACTTATATTTTGTTTTGTTGTTTGAAGTGACGATTATAGCATTCATCCAATTAATTTAAATGTTTAGTCATAAATTTTAGTATTTTTTTTACTTCCTTTAAATTACGTGCTTTACAGCAAAGGAAAATTTCACTGATGTCTCCGTTTTTATTTAATTTTTTTGTGATATGCTGTAAAGAATTGCATTTGAATATTTGGAGAGAAAATTGTTCACTGCAGGATATAATATTTAATATTTGTAACTTTGTATAAGTATCAGTTTTCCTATGTTACACTGACTTATTTTTTAAAAGTTTTCATACACTAATCTTTTTTTTTTTTTTTTTTCAAATTTAGATATGATGATCAGACTGATAGGATTATCAAATACCAACATGTGTTACTTGAAGATCTGGAACGTATAGAATTAGGTGATTTGTGCTTTTTATTTAAAAATGAGAAATTAACAAATAATAATACATAAATAAATAAATAAAAGCAGATTTTGTCAAATAGGCATCTGAACAAAAAGTTTGTTCCAAGAAACAGCGCTTTAATCACATTTTAAATTTTTTGCAGTAATATCATGATTATGGTTATCAATTATAACTTTGTATTACCAGTAAGCCAAGACCAGGGCACCTTTAAAAATTGTAATGTGTCATTTCAATTGTTTTTTGATGGCATCATTATGACTGAATTTCTGTGAATAGAACTTAAATATTTGAATTCTAGACAAAATGATGATCATTAAAGAGTGATTAAATAAGTAATTATCTGAAAATCTCTGCAAAAGTTTTTACTATCGATCAGATGTTTCTTATGTTTATGATTGCTGAAAAGCACCAG
This sequence comes from Uloborus plumipes, assembly GCA_038373865.1. Classification (NCBI taxonomy): domain Eukaryota; kingdom Metazoa; phylum Arthropoda; class Arachnida; order Araneae; family Uloboridae; genus Uloborus; species Uloborus plumipes. The sequence goes on along the minus strand of JAXGGA010000823.1, from coordinate 173,413 downwards.
TCTCATGCAATCCAGAAGTAGTTTACTAAACTTAAAACACCTACTTAGATGCTTTAATAGGGTATCTTAAGCTTTCTTTGTGACATTTTAAGCAGTGAGACATCAATGTTGTATGTCAAAAAGTACATCTATGTGCAAAGTTTAATTAAATTATCTTTCCTTGTCTATTGCTTAATCAAAGTGAAACATTAAAAATGAATTGAATCTCCCTAATGCTTTTAAAACACAAATGTATGCTAGAGAATGAAATTCATGTTCTTCATTTTGTATGAATATAGGTCCAGAACCTGGAGTTTTTAAGTCTAAGCATTATTGTCTACGCTTACATTACTCTGTGTATGGACAATCCGGTTATTTCCATATGTTTCGCTCTACAAACACTCGCTTCTTCAACAATATGGCTGTGCCAATATCTAGTGAAGAAGAAGCTGCAGGTAAAGCTGATTTTCTAGTTCTGAGAAATTCTTAGAAATTCCTTCTATTTAGACGTAACTGCATGCTTATAGTTTGTACCTAAATTAGCCATCGTTGTCTCAGATCAACAGTTGGATATATTACTGTTATTTCCAGAAAAAGACATCATCTTACTGTTGCTCTGATGAAACAATATTCAGAAGTAAAAAAACCTTGCATGAAATGTTTTATGCAAAAATATGATGCAATAAATTATTCCTAGTATTGCAAGATGCTGCCAAACAGCTTGTTGCAGCTTCTAGAGTTTGCAGTTTTGCCTTTATTTGAGCTTATCAGTCTGGAATAGCCATAACCAAGCTGAAGGCCAAAATATACGCAAGGAGTCTGAGTAAATCTTCATGTCAGAATCTAAAAATATTTCACCACACTAGCAGTGGCGTAGCAAGGTCTGATGGCACCTGGGGCGGAGCTCTATTTGTCACCCCCCCCCCCAATATTTCAAGCAAAATGACAAATTGAAGATTTTTTTAATTTTTTTATTTTTTTTATTTATTAGGTAAGAAAAGTATCATATAATGCCTGTAAAAGTGTTTATATGAACAAGAACTAACTACTGAAAATTTTCTAACGCAACATTTCTCGTGCAAGAAGAGAAAAATCGAGACAATTAGGTAAATCGCGCCTTCGTCCCCGAAATACACACGAGAGTGAAAAAACATTGTTGCATTTTGATTTGTAGTACGTACAGAAACACGCAGTATATCCGCTGGGCTGTGGAGTCGGCGAAAGAATACCCGACTCTTTTACGAACATAAATATAGTGGCACTTCCATTTTAAATCAGGCAGGTATAGCATAGAACAGTGGCGCAAACAGAAAAGATTTTTTTCTTTTTGGGGGAGGGGGGCGCTTTGAAAAATTGGTCCGGTGGGAGGAGGGCTCAGAATTTTTTTGAAATATTAGTCCTGAAAGCGCAGTTTCAAACGGTCTCTGATGCAAGGGCAGATTCATCTTCTTGTTAAGGAGGGGGTCATATCGGGAAAAATGAGGGGTCATTAGTCTTTTTTTGGTATAAATAAGGGGTGTGAGGGACAAATGTTTGGAAATATATCCCCAAAACACTAGTTCAGCCTGCTTTTTGTCCTTTAAGAGGAGGAGGGTTATGCCCCCGCCCCTCTGGAACTGTACCTGTTCTGATGATGTTTGGGGAAAGGACAGGACTTCGATGAAAAATTTTTGAAATTGGAATCACGAGTATAGGCGCGATAATTAAGTTTCAAAGACCCAACTATAGACGAACTTTAAAGATGTTGCGGAAAGAGGGGCTCTCTGATGGAAACATTTCGAAATAGAAATCTAAAAAAAAAGGGTGTTTTAAAGCGATTATTAGTGATGTTAGGGGGTGCTTAAATTTTTCCAAACCTTTTCAGATTTCTGTGACGATAGTAATCACCCAAAATATAAAGAGGACTGCCTGCTAAGCGTATCATCCAATTATCGTTTTAATCACATAATTTCTGACGATCTTGGATGATATTAGAGAGAAGAGGGTTGGGACCCTTGTCCGAAAATTTTCCGAGTCTTACAAACACGGTTGTAGACCATATTTAGCAGCATTAGGGGGCAGGGGCTCGGAAATTTTTAGCACTTGAAGCTTGAAAAAAGCAGCTCTAAAAAAATTTCGATGTTATTAGAAACAATGGCAGATGCAGCTTCTGGTTTGGGGAGTGGGGGGGGGGGGAGGTCTAGTAGGGGGTTTGCCAGATTAACTACTGAAATTTTTTTGAAAAATCAGTTTTATAGTTTTTGGGGATGTTAGAGGGAAAAAAGATACGGTGAACTTTGAGACAATTAGAAGCTGAAGTCTTATAAATGGGATTATCGTTTATGTTTATAGTTAGGGTAAGGGTTGAGGCTCAGAGAGCGTCCCGAATCGATTTTTTGAAAAATGGATCCATATCTATCCCCACCTCGACAATTTTTCATAATTGAAGTTTCAAAAATGGTATATTTAACGAATTTTTTATTCCATACTCCACGGTATTAAGAGCAAGAATCTGAGAGAGTGTCACGCCTGTGATTCATGACGTCTCAGATTTTTTCCATAAAATTATCAAATGTTTATTATCTTATTGAAAGACCAAATCCAGAATGTTTTGTTCTAAAGTTGAGTTGTTTAGTTTTTATGGATCCCCAAAGTTGAAGGTGCGGCATCAAAAATTAAGGGATTTTCAAGACATGGAAGTTGCTGTGAGCCAAAACTCTTACCAGGAACTGTTGAACTCCAATTTCCTTTTCTTATATGGAATATAGAAGGTTCAAATTTTACAAAATGAATGTTAAATTTGAGGTAAGTTGTTGCCGTAAGGTCAGTGAAGGCCCTCAAAGCAAGGCATTTTTGACGTTTTTCAGCATTTTTGAGGTCCAAAAACAGCTTGTACATTTCAGTGGCCACGGCAAAAGTAGTGTCGTTTGAAAGACCAGTGTAAGCACTTTAAAATAATGTATAAATAACCGAGGAAAGTTCAACGTGCTTTTAGTTGCGTAAGGCAGAAATATGAAAAATGTCATATTTTACCGATATTCAAACGGTCATAACTTCCTCTGCCAACAACATATTGAAATATTTTTTTTTCCAATGTCATACTCTATTCTTTATCTTAACAGAACAGTTGAGTCCTTTGAGGCGAAATGTTAAAAATTTTTCGACAAAAAATTTATTTTTTACTGTGCATTTTTTGTAAAAAAAATTTAAGCATTTCGCCTCAAAGGACTCAACTGTTCTGTTAAGACAAAGAATAGAGTATGACATTGGCAGAAAAAATATTTCAATATGTTGTTGGCAGAGGAAGTTATGACCGTTTGAATATCGGTAAAATATGACATTTTTCATATTTCGGCCTTGCGCAACTAAAAGCACGTTGAACTTTCCTCGGTTATTTATACATTATTTTAAAGTGCTTACACTGGTCTTTCAAACGACACTACTTTTGCCGTGGCCACTGAAATGTACAAGCTGTTTTTGGACCTCAAAAATGCTGAAAAACGTCAAAAATGCCTTGCTTTGAGGGTCTTCACTGACCTTACGGCAACAACTTACCTCAAATTTAACATTCATTTTGTAAAATTTGAACCTTCTATATTCCATATACAAAAAGAAAATTGGAGTTCAACAGTTCCTGGTAAGAGTTTTGGCTCACAGCAACTTCCATGTCTTGAAAATCCGCTTAATTTTTGATACCGCACCTTCAACTTTGGGGATCCATAAAAACTAAACAACTCAACTTTCAAACAAAACATTCTGGATTTGGTCTTTCAATAAGATAATAAACATTTGGTAATTTTTGGGAAAAAATCTGAGAGGTCATGAATCACCTCATAATGCTAGCCGTGACACTTTCTCAGATTCTTGCTCTTAAGAGGGATTCAAAGGCACTGCCCCTTAATTTTTATTGAAATTTTAGTTTTAAAAACTAAAATTTTAATGAGCTTTGACTTTGAAGAGAAAGGGGGTAGGGAGCTTTCGCACGAATCCTAAACACGTAAATAATTTAAATTAGAAAAACTAATTAATGAATAATTTTGGATTTAAAAAAATCAGTTATAATTTAAAATTAAAAAAATAAAATAATGAATAGTTGAAATAAATAAATAAATTAGTTTGAGAAATCCCCCCCCCCCAAAAAAAAAAATTGATGGAGCAACTTGCACCATAATTCCCTCCTCTCTGTGGGCACTCCTGACACCAGCCGCCTATGAACATTGTAATTTCAGTTTCAGAAGGTTTTCGAGGGGAGCCCTAAACCTCTGACGACATCAAAGACAGCCTTAAATAACTTCAATTCTGAAAAAAAAATCCGAAATGAGCTCAAATCCTCTTCCTTCTCTCTTTAACCACAGAAAAATTGACCCATCTCCAAAAAATCTGACACTAAAGCTTCCTTTTCCAATAACTTTAAGCCTGATTATATCAGCCACCTCAAAAATTCTAACATAAAAACGCCACTGTCATAATGTGACAGTAAATTAAAATGTTTTCTGAACATTTACCGATATGCTTCCCATTTATTCACATGCATTTTAAAACGAAAAACACATGCATTTGAATCAAATATTAAATTAAAAGCAAACAGTAATCATTTCTTTCCGTGTTACCTTTTTGATGCCTACAATGGTCATTGGCGACGTTACTCGTAATCCCGGGGCAAGGCCATATCCCGAGGTCCTAAAGGAGACAGTCAGCCCCCCACGGGGGATGTCTTTGCCTTTCTTCACCCAGTCGTCCGGTCTTTCTAGAGTAGGAAAAAAAGAGGCAAACGGCTATCGGGGGGGGGGGGGGCAGTTTTGCGTCGTTTGAAAATAAGACTGCAAAATTACTTTCGTAATTTATCCCAAAACGACCAATATTTTTTTTCCGACGGAAAAAAACTCCCTGTTGGGGGTTCAGCAGCTTCCGAAGGTGGTGGTGGGGGAGGGGGCTATTACCCTCTTGCTGGAGCCGCCCCGATAAACACAAATATATATTTCTACTGGTTAAAAAATCACGAAAGTGATAAGAGAAAAGAACTAAAAATCATTGCTCGTATTTCAATTTTAGGAAATTTTATCTATCAGTTTTTTTTTTTTTTTGAGCCTGATATCATTGGTTCCTCGCAGCACCCCTCATCTGTCGCTGAAGCACCCCACCCCTATGTGCCACAGCACCCAGTTTCGGAACCTCTACCAAACGGGATAATTTTCCTCCAGTAAAAGAAGAAATGTAAAATTTCTAACCAAATGGCTGCTTTCTTGTATACGGTAAAAGACAGTGCCTCCTTCCCTCCCCATTTTTCATTAAGCTCACGTCATATCATTCTAGCACATATTTATGCAATAAGCACATAAGAGCTCCAGGAACTCATGCCAATTTAAAAAATTGGGTTTTTTTCGGGGGGAGGTTGCACAAAACTTCAAATTCAGCACGGGCAGGTTTTGTCACCCCTTCATAGCTGGCACCCGGGGCGGGCCGCCCCCCTCGCCCCCACCTTCCTACGCCACTGCACACCAGCACTTTGGTCTGCAAACATGGTATTACTCCATCTCAAAAAGTGAAGATAAAAGTGTGGAATTTTTTTTAGCTACTGCTGTAAATATACTCAGCTTCCTTATGAGGTTTTCTGTCTTCAGCTTTGTAATAGTTGTTCCAGGTTAAAAAGCCCAAAACAAAGGCTTAACTGCAGTCTTTGGCTGTTGTAATGAGTTAATCGGTATTTGCTTTCTTTTCTGCTTTAACTCTGGCTATCTGGTCAATAACTTGTATCTTTACACTTCGCACATGTTAAAATTATTAAAATATGTTACTTAACTTATGTTTGAATTTTTTTATGATATGTTATGCTCTTACAAGTGTTTGCTGTGAATAAATCATTTTTTACAGCAATAATTCATGATTTTAGAATTATTTCAAAAATACTTGGTTCTGTCCAGTTCGTTATAAAAGATTCATGAAATCAGAAAGAAAATGTTAAGAATGTTCCTTTGCTACCTTTTGAATTAAAATTTTGATCTCTTTTTCTCAATCCTCGTCATTTTGAAGGACTATCATCACTTATTCAGGTCATGTCATTGAAGTACAAGCACCAACTGTATGAATGGTGCTGACATAAAATGAAGTTTTATGTAAGAACAGTAACTACCAAAGTACATTTTGAAATTATCCATCAGTTTTTCTTTCTGTAAATATGCATACTGTTGAAATAAATAAATATAATATACTCATTTTTGATTTCCTTCTTGAATGTTCTAGAATCCTTGAAAGCTATTTGTGAAACCTTCAAAGTGGCCTTGTGTGTCAAAGAGTTGAATGTCCCAATCTTCGAGGGCAAACTCGAGAGAAGAAAAAGCAAGATGCCACTTTCCCAAGCCGGGGTCCGAGCCGGCGTATTTCGCAGCAACCGCAACCATCATAATCACAACCAGAACCACAGCTTCCATTTGGAACTTCCTTCCTTCTCTTCCATGCCGCGCAACATCTCCGAGGGCCAGCTGAACTCCTTGAAGACTGTCGGCTCCCGAGCACTGAGTAATGTGACGTCCCATTTCGCAAAGCTCAACCCCATCAGGAGCGTAAAAGCGCTGAGTAAGAAGAGTGGCAATGGGTCATCTGCTTGTGTTCCTACCAGCTTAGCATCTGTTGATGAAACTAGTACAGCAATGGTGAGTATTGTACCCTGTAACAAGAGGAGGCGGCTCAAAGTAAAATTAATTTCCCACTCTCCACACTTTCCCCCTGATGGTTGTCTGAGTTAAGGCACTATGAACTTTTTCCCCACTTATCTTTTGTAACAGTGGTTAAATGCAAACGGTTAAAATTGTTTTGTGCACAAACTATTATTCTATTGAAAAATCAATGTTTATAAAGCACAACATTTTCTTAGAAATTTTTGCTGTATTAATGTATGACTGGATTTGTTAGAAAACATTGAGAAATTACTGAGACATGAGGATATAAATAAAAGCGTAAGCCTAATTTGATAAACAAAAAAATAATTGAAGTGAATCAACATCGGTGCATGAAAAAAAGAGTGGAGCTGTTTTATTTCGTACTAGCGGTACCCGCGCGGCTTTGCCCGTGGTATAAAATTAAAAGTTCATTTGTAAAATAATTGATATAGCAGAAAAAATGCTCTATTTTAGTTTAATTCAACTATAATTCCTTCAAAGTGATATGAAGATCTGATATGGACCCCACACTACTTAATTTTACGTGTAAATTTCTTAGTAGATGCCTTAAGTGCTAAAATAGTGCTTGGAGTGAGCAAGATAACAATTCAAACATTTGTATCCCTAGTTTGCTACGAAACAATGCAAAAAAATGTTTTACAATGATTAATCTCCTAAATATCGTCGATTTTAACATTCAGTGGATTTTTCGCAAAATATCGCCAACAGCGCCAAATTGAACCTAAATCAAAAAAAAAAATTTTTTTTTTTCGCCAATTGGCGTCAAATACTTGGTGTTCAAAAGCTTGGCGATATATCGCCAAGTGGTCGCGCCAATTCATATCACTTTTGTTAACCAATTCATATCACCTTGTATTGAAAACACTGATTTACCTGATAAATGGGGTAAAACACCCCCTTGGAACATTCGAATGCAACCCCAAGGGAGATGGAGAAAAATAAGCCAAAAGAGAAAATAAGAACAATTTTGTTGATAACAGGAACCAACAGAAATCTTACCAAAGTGTAAAAGAAGAAGAAAGTTTTCTTTCCTAGCTTAAAAAACAAAACAATACATTTTCTGAAATGAAACACTTTAAAAAAACGATGCAATATCGCAATTGATACGATATTTCATTAATCTGTGCTTTAGGTACCCTTTTCTCGCTAAATGAACGATAAGCGCGCCAAGCGTGGTAACCCTAGCTATTTTGCGTAGTTGACTTTTTGAAAACGCGCCAAGCAGGGTCCCAAAGCATCTTCACCAGGAAAAAAACAGGGTTGCCAGAGAATTGGAACAAAAAAATACTACGCCTCCTCTAAAAAAAATATTACAAAATACTACTGTTTCCAAACGTTGCCAAACTCAATGTTGCTGAAATGCGAAATCTTTGAAAATGAAAAAAAAAAAATTCCGCCAAATCTTTTAATTATGCCATTAGTGTATTGGAAACAAGGTTGCCAGAAAAATACTACGCTCCTTATTTGGGCCGAAAAAATACAACCGTAGAATCAAAAATACTACGTCTGGCCGTAGCCTACGAAGATTGACGCTGGCAACCCTGGAAAAAGAACGAAACAAAAATAAGTATGAACACGTAACCATAGTAACAACATGAAAAGTTGATTTCGGTTGATAAAATAATTCATTTTATCTCTCTTTTCAAACAAATTTTATTCTAGAGCTCAACCATTTTAGAATCGTTTGGCTTGCCTTACTGAAGGTAAGCCTTGAATTTCGGGATTCTAAAAACAATTGTTACAGCTCTCCTGATGATCGTAGAAACTTCGGAAAAACTTCATTTTGTGCAGAAAATTTCAAGCTTTCGAATGACATAAGACTTGAAAATGTGTGTGAAATATTTCTTCCCTATTTTATTGAATTTCCGCTAAGAATTCGAGTAGAAAAAGAACGAAATGGAATTTTCGAAAAATCGCTTTGAGGTGCAAAACTACATGCTACAAACTAATTTTGTGCCAAGTGGCATGAAAATCAACCGAACGGTTTTGGCGCTACGTGCGTAACAGACAGACAGAAGGAAAGACAGAAAGAAAGAGAGACAAACTTTCAGCTTTATTATTAGAAGAGATGGTTTCCATGGAGACGACGCAAACTTTCAAAACTTGATATGCCTATCTTAAAGTAATCGTGTATAGTTTGACAGAGTTTGCTATGTGTAACTTCTAGATATCGACAGGATTACTGGGCAGAAAATAAGAAACTGTATTATTTTCAAAAGCAACACACATACTAAAAAAGAAGGGAAAAATCAAATAAACTAGGAAACATCAGCAATTAAAGTGTGAAACCGAACAATGGGACACACACTATTACGGTAATGGCTCAAGTACCATTATTTAACCGAATGCTTTAGTTTTTGGTATTACTTTCTGTCTAGTGCTATGGGCTGGTAGCATTGTTGTACCCCTAAAAGTTTTTTTCTCAGCTATACCCAGGGCTTTATAGCCTTTTTTTTTAAAATTGAATATGAGAGCCATGTTTTATCCTTCTTTATTACAATACAGTTGTCCTTTAGTTACTATATAAAAACATAATGTATGCTAACTAAATTTTTTGCCCCAAGTGCCTGCTAGAGGGAAAAAACACACTTAATGAAATGATCAATTTCTTTGACTACACATTTAATGAAAAGTGATCTCTAGCACCCAATTCATGCATCTTGTTTTTTAAGTATTTTGGATAAAAGTACTATTATTTTTAAAAATCAAATGATAATATTCCCCCCCCCCCCTTAAATCCCTTTTTAAAAATTTAAATGTGGTGATTTGATTTTTCTTTTACTTTTTATTTTTTAAGAATTAGCCATTGTATATTAAATTTAGTAATGATTTAGTCGTGTTATGCTTAGTTTTTACTTCAGAAATGTGTCATCAATTGATCAGACCAAAAGTTGTAATTATGTTTACGGTCAAGTTATTTTGATGATTTGTGTACCTAAGTTATTTTTTCATTATTGCAAAAATCGAATGTTTGCTACAAAATGAAATATACTCGGTAATAAAAAGATGAATTACAGGCAAAAAAATTTTAAGGTATTGTTGCTTCTGCATATTCTTTTAGCAGAGCAACAGTAAGAAAATGTCTTTTACTGAAAATAACAGTAATATATCCTATTGTTGTTCTGAGAGGACAATATTCACTTGATGTGGCTGCCACTCAGTGTGGCAGTGATAAAGTTTTGCTTCTAGTGGAGTATCATTTTCTAAAAAGACTAAATGAATCGAAATACAATATCCTGCTCTTTGAGCATAAACCTCTCTCCTTTAAAATCTTCATTAGAGTGCAACAATCAATTGAATTTAGCGCAACTTAACTTTTCCCACGATTGATTCTGGTTTGAGAAAGCGATGAAGCCAAAGTAAATTTCTCTCTATATATGCAGGTATAGCAATAGGATGCACCCAAAAAAGAAAAATACCCTAATTAATTCTTCAACGTGACATTTTGGAACACTAATGCTGTGTGTTGGATTATTTCAGGCATGGTAGTCAAAAGATACCTAACTATATTGTTTCAGAAATGCTCTGCTTCTTTTTTCAAGTGCAAAGTTATTCATCTTTCTCCAAGGTTGTACAAGTTTTTTTTTTTTTTTTTTTTTGCGATACTATTTTACGGAACTAATTTTGAAAAATTGAGTACTTTAAATTAATATAATATTTCTGTTTTCAGAATCCTCGTTTCAATATGGATAGTTCATCCGAGTCTGAAGAAGATTCTGTCTTGCATCACAAAGCTTATCCTGTAGCAGGACTACATGGTCACATTAGTGATCGTACACTGAGTTCTGATTATTCTGAATTCAGTGATGTGGATGAGCAAGAAATGATGCTCTCCACTGAATGCCTAAATAATGGTGCTAGTGACAGCAAGCATGACACCGTTCTTGAAAGTTGTGGCATTCTAGCAACGTTTAATTTCAAGCAAGATGAAGCAGCTAATGACAATTTTGTTTTCCTTGAAAGTCATGGTCCCACAAACCACAGGAGGTACAACACAGAAGTGGATGACTTCGTATTAGATGCAATGAAACGAGCCTCTCTGAGGCAGATAAACAGAAAAGCTTCCCAAACATCAGAGGATGGAATTAAGTTACCATTGGCCTCAATGCCTCAAATCCACATTAGCACAGAGAGCAATTTGGCTGCATACGCCAAGCCGGAAGAGTGTGCTACCAACAAAGTCGGAGTGTCCCGAAAATTGTCCAAGTCTTCAGAGGATTTGGACTTCCGCCCTTGTGCAGTGGCTACCTCAAACGAAGTGTCCCATTTGTTGGTGCAGGAGGAAGTCATGCTTGACACTGATGGCCTCAATGCCAAGATGAAGACATCTCATTCAGAGAGCGCCATCCAAGACTTTTCCCTCTCCTCTCTCAACCTGTCCAGTACTCTGTCCCCTATTGCTATCAAGAAAGATCTTGTGCTGTCCCCACTGTCAAGGATAGCCAAGGGGGTGCAGAACTTTGGCATGAATCTGAGGCCGGGCCATCGAAATAGTCCAGTAATCTCTCCAGATAATGAGGACTATGAACGACTCAAGCAGAAAAGAAAGAATTGCTCTACAAGAATTATAGAATTGTGATGACCGATTTTCTCTTCATAAGGTCATGCTGTTATAGCTTGAAGCTCTTTTTAAATCAGATGCTATTGCTGCGTCTTGATAACTATGGTGTGAAAGATAGTCAAACCAGTTTACTGAAATTTGCTGAAATTTTCCTCGTGAGCTCGCACTGACTGTAAATGATAAAATAAATGTACATAGAGAAGCAATTAGAGCATAATTGAATTAAAAATTTTATTTTGTTCTATAATGTATAAAATTTTGTGCATGCTCACTTGATTGAAAATTTTTCTGTAATTGATTTGATCGAGCTTTTCAACGCTGGTTGTTGAAAATAAAGAGTTTAAACACACTATTTAAAGGGGTCATCCACAAGTTGATAGGTTTATTAATACTTGACTAATGAAATTTTATGTAGATGACATGCATAATCTGATGCATCAATATTATTTTTAATTGGCATCTGCAATAGGAGCACATTAAGTCCAATTAGGTTTCAATTACAGTCAATTTGGATAATTTTGTGTGTGATCTAGACTTACACATAGTATTAGCATAGGTTAATACATATGTGTGTACAGATTTGTGTTTAAATAATTGTGTTGCTTAGCTTAACATAAATCATAGAGGTTTTTACAAGTCCAATTCATACATTAGCAGAATTTATTGTTGTCATAATGTTCTTTTACTCTTGCTTGTATGGGACATTTCCTTTTTAACATAAAAAAACATGGCTTTTTTTTTTCAAACATTCTGGTACCATTGATGCTAAAAGATGAGTAAATGAAGTGCCTTGTTATGCAGCTATCTGCTAAACAATGATGTCTGCGCTGAGAAAGTGACATGTAGGCACAAATTGTATTATTTCATTTGGCATTGTTTAGTATGCAATTCTGTATATTTTTCTGCTTGACTAAGCTATTTATAATATTTTTCTGCAAAAGTTATGCAACAAATTGCATATTTATTTTCTGAAATGAAAGACTTAGATCAATGAACTTACTCTTGTTGCTATAATGGAGCTATTAAGGAAAAATAAATGCAATCCTTTTTCGTTTTTTAAAAATGTTAAACATTTGCAAAGCAAAATTAATAATCTATTTCTCAATTATAGTTTGAACATGTGTCTAATAACACATTAATAATCAGTGGATGGTTTTTTTTCTTTTGAAGAAAAAAAAAAAATATGCATCATAAGGAAATTTTTTGTCAAATATTTTCTGTACTGAGAAAGTGTCAAAAAAGATGATGATTATCAGAGTCATTAAATGGACCTCTGGGGTATTTTTTATGGAATTATCTGAAAATAAATCTCTTAAAGAGTTATTGTCTTCTACTGGAAATACAACTGCTATACAAAACAAAATGTAGCAAAGTATTTTGCATTAATACAAAATATATCTTTCTTGTGGATGGCTCCTGATCGGATTGCTGGACAGAGATGCCTTCTGTTTGTTTAGAAGGTTTAAAATAGAATCAATGATAGAATTTTTGGAGCTGATTTGCTTAGTAAAACTTGTTTCCATTTTTACATTGCAATTATGATCGCAAATATTTATACACTGTTTTCCACCTTTGTATATATTGATTATCAATTTGTCTTTCAGGATCATATTATGTCTACGATTTTCTAATGTGTTTTTTAAAATTTTCAATAATACCTTTTTTTGTTCAGTGTTTATAAAAAAGACTCTTCTTTAATCCCTTGACATACGATTACGAGTCTGTGATTCATTTTATGGGCCACTGTAGACTTAGACAAGCCTGAAATTATTATCTTTTAATGTTATTTAGATGCTCTTTATTAACACCTAATTGATTAATAAAAACCCATAAGTAAAATGTATTCTTTATCCGCTTTCAGGTAATTGTTCAATTGAGTGAAATTAAATGATACTCTTCAGTTGCATCAAGCTCAGTTTTATTTGTATGTCAAGAGGTTAAAACTTGTTAATATATTTGATCAAACAACATTTTGAAACATATAAAACAAGTACAAGTCAAATGCTTTTTACACGTGTCAACAGATGTTTTTTTAAATTTATTTATCTTCTTTTTTAATGTTTTTTATACACTTTAAGTATTTTTACAATCTTTTATTTTCAGTAACAGTGCAGATTTTTGCTTATCTTCAGCACATGTTCTTGAAGCCTTCTTTAAAATGAATTTAAGTTAGAAATGTGTGCCCCAAAGGTTTTTAGAACCTCCGAAATTTTGATTTGCTTTGAGTATGTTAGGACAATAAAGTGCTAAGTTCATTTGTGTCAAACAGTATGAAGTAGATTCTCTCAAGCTTTGTGAGCAGTAAAAAATTCTCTTAAGTTTTATTCTTGTAAAACCATACAAAAAAAAAATTGAATTGAACAGCTTAATTAGTTTAAGATGTGTCTTCTGCTAATCAATATTACTTGAAATATAAAAAAACACTTAAATTAGCAATACTGTTCTAAAAATTGCTGCTTAATTTTTCAGTTATCAGATTACATGGCTTCAATCAAAATTAAATTCTATATAATAAACATTTGGAGTATTTTGCTCATTTTTAAAAATATAATAATGCTTTTAGCTTGCTCTTATCTTTGGCAACATACATCTGGCAAAACCCTGCACATTAAACTTAATTATATGTATAAATTCATTTCAAAATAAAAAAAATTCCAGATACATTTTTCAAAAAAAAAAAAATCAATGTAGTAAAGTAATTCAACGGTTATTGCTGTCAATAATTAACAGCTCTGAAGGTTTATTACAAATTTTTTTAAAGAAAACTTTTTAAAATGTAGGAAATTTTAGCGAATGTTTTATTTTGATACATAAAATCAAATTGTTGTTTCACTGCTTATTTTCTTTGTTAATATTTTTTTTTTTGTTCTCTTTTAATAAATAAACAGTATTAAGTTGTATGTATTTCAGTTGTGATTTTTATTTTAGGATTGTTGTACTTTGATTTATGCAAAGTATGCGATGCAATATATTTTACAAGTTTACCTTTTTTTTCATATAAAAATTTATGTTGTGTAACTAACTATGTTGAAATATAGTTCCTAGATTTTTTTTTCTATTAAGCTATTTAAAATTCCATTAATGTTACTTGGGGATATTTGTGTGGTTAAGGCTTTGTAATGTGTTTACAAATCCATGCTTTGTTGTTAAGTTCTAGCTTGTTAAATTTTATTTTTCAATATTTTATTTTTTAATTTTTGCTACTTTTTAAAAAATCTATGTTGTCCCTTGATTATCCTTTTATTTGTTCTGTTTTTGTTAAAAGATTGTACGGAGAAGAAGCATTAATTGCTGTTTTCTATTTATTTATTTATTTATTTATTTATTTATTTATTCTAGTATTTTGTATTTTAATGAAATTCCAGTTTCATTTTAAGTCATACTTTAAATCTGTAAATTGTGTTGTGGATGCAGTTGGAAACTAAAATAATTCAGTACTTTTTAAAATTATTTATTTAGCACTTTTGAATTACATGGCAAACTGTATAAGTACATTCTGTTGTAATCTTCAGACACCCTGCACAAAAAGGTAACATGACGATTTGTATCCCATTTTGAAATGCTTTATCACTCTGGTACAAAATTCAAATTAAATCAATTTATGTTGTATGTACACATTAATCTACATGTATTAAGTTCACAAACATAATGATAAAAAAAACATTTAGTCATTTTGAATTGAAAATGATCAGACCAAAAACTTGTTAAAAAGGAACAATTTTCTTTTAGTGAAATTTTTTTTTCGAAAGAAATAAAAAGGTTTAATAGTTTTCTTTTTTCTTAGTATAAGTCTAGCTTAGTGGTTCCCAACCTTTTTGAGCGATCTGCGTCCCTCTAGAAGTTAACCGACACCATTAAGAGAACCATAAGATGGTGCCAGTTAACATCAGTATTATTAAAAATATGAATGCATAATTTTAATTTGAAGTAAAATGAATATTAAAACTCATTTGATAAATCACCTAAGCTAAAAAATAAAAATAAAAACATAACATTACAGTTTTTGATCTTTTTTACTTAAAAAAAACTAACTGGTAGAAATGTGAAGTGAAACAATACTAACTATCATCTTTGACATATTTTTAAACATAAAAGTACATTTTTCATTAAATTATTTTTATTTATTTATTTATTTTTTATTCTTTTTCTTTTCTTTTTTTTTTTTTTGAAATTAGAATCTAGGGAGTTATAAACACTGATGATAACTTGGCGATGTATGCTGAAATACTCATGTTTCAACCGAGGTTTTAGAAGGAAGCTCCTGAACTTTAATTTGTTTCTTTTTTTTAGCTTGTGTTTCTTTGTCTGAGACCAGAACCATCATTTTGGTTTATGTTTTCAATTTTGATACTCGCCGGCTTTTTTATTATTAGTAATTTATCTTTTAAACACTCATTGTTCCTCATGAAAGGCATGCCACTTTGAGGAGCCAAATTGCCCCCAGGTTGGGAACCCCTGGTCTTGCTATTCTTTTTAATGTGGGCATATTTAAGGTTCATTAGGTGAGAGTGATTGCACTTTTCAAATCTTGTTAAAACTGAAAGCACATATGATTGTTTTAAATAGCATTACGAGCTTAATTTAATTGTTTACTTTGGTTTCTGTGTATTAAAGAATATTTGTTTTTACTATATTTGTATCAGTATTGTTTTTCATGAAGTTATTGGGTAAAGTATACAGAGAGTAACGAATTAATAAACCAATCTCTAAAAGATGAATAATTCACAAATCCTCGTTATGCTTAAAGCTCCCTGTATTAATATACTTGTTCTAAAGTAAAAGTAGTTTTAAGTAGCATTATGAGCTTAATTTAATTTATTACTTTGATTTTTGTGTATTAAAGAATATTTGTTTTTACTGTATTTGTATCAGTATTATTTTTTCATAAATTTATTGGGTAAAGTATACAGAGAGTAACAAATAAATGAACCAATCTCTAAAAGATGAATGATTTACAAATCCTTGTTTTTCTTAAAGCTCCCTGTATTAATATACTTCTTATTAAGTAAAAGTAGTTTTGAAAAGCATTACAAGCTTAATTTAATTTTTACTTTGGGTTTTTGTGTATTGAAGAATATTAATATACTTGTTCTGAAGTAAAAGTAGAAGTTGTAGATTAAATTACTTTGTTTCAAATATTTCTTTAGTTCAGATTGTGCAATAAAACAAGCCTTTAATTTAGATTATTGCTTAATGTTATCAATAAATAGTACTCAAATAAGTGATAAGATTTGAACTTTATAGTAGAATCTCATTACAACAAATTTTGGAAGATAGCCATTCACAATTGATTTGAATAAAACTGATTAAATGAGCACCCCAAAGTGGAAATTTTAGATTGTCTTTTTACCATAGTTGACTGTAGTTATTTGATTATTTACTTGAGTTAGTTCATTTAGGTTTAACCGTAAGAGCAAGTTTTTAGACTTGCAGATAAGTATAATTTAAAAAATATATACATTATCCTTTTTGTACATCATAACAGACATGAATAATCCATCCACATAATTTAAAACACTCTATATGCATTATTGTTGCGAGGAGGGGTTGAGGATCCCCCCCCCCTCCATGCATGTAAATTCGGTATGCACTAGGGTATATATGTAATATTTTGTTCCTATTTTGCTACCACCCTCATTTCATAACTTCAAAATTGGTGAATTTTAATCAGAGTTGCACCAAATACCATATTTTACTGAATACCAAATATTCGCTTAAAATTCTAATTCTCTTAATGTATCTAAAGCTGAATTTTATTGGTTATTAATTCTGTAAAATGGATTTTCACCCACCCCCCTCCTTTCTATTTCTAATCTTCATTTTATTTTTTGAATAATTAATTTTTATTTGAACAAATGTATGAAAAGTAACATCTCTCATTAGTGCACTCTTATCTTAGCTTAATTGAAGGGGCAAGTGGATAAAAGTGATATGTGACAATTTTGGAAACTTATTTTTTAACCATGGATGAAGGTAATCAGTCCATCAGTATCATGTCCCCTTAGTCACAGAAATGGTTTGTATCTTAGAATATGATCCTGTTTTACCTGTTAAGAAAAATCCATTGAAAAAAATAATTACACAACATTTTTTTAAAAGCTTTTTCTAAAAGTTTAAAAAAATCACATATCACCTTTATCCACTTGCCCCTTTAATTAAAATTGACTTAGTTCTGCTTTTCAGTGCTTAATTTTTGTATGAGTAAATAAATGTATCTTGTATTACTATGTACACTGAATATTTTGTTTAGAATTATTCAGAAATAAATTTATAAAATGTATAGTACATTCTATTTTGCAAAAAGTTATGCTACCACTAATTAGATTTGGCTGTTATTATTAGTCAAGTATGTTACTTTATCAGAACCAATTGCAATAAATTACATTAGACGTTAGTGGTTATGATGGAGTCACCTATAAATGTAAATTGTATATTCTATATGAAAACGATTAATGCAATATTTTGAAGTATCGACATTGTAAGATGTCAGTCTCCTGTATAATTCATTGCTCCCAGTGTTATTCTACTTCAAAGATCTAGTGAGATTTGGTGCTTTCTTTAAGAGTAGCCTAAACTAGGCTAAGTGTTGGCTAATGGCTAATTATAATGGGCTGTTGAGTAGTTTGCAGTATGGTTTCAGAAAAGGTAAATCGTGTGCTACTAATTTATTACATTTCTACGACAAGGTTTTCTTCTGCCTCTATATAGAAGTTTGGTAAGACCTCATTTAGAGTATGCTGTTCAGTTTTGGTCTCCTTATCTGAAGAAAGACATTAATTTATTGGAAAGGGTACAAAGGAGGGCTACAAGGTTAGTGAATGGACTTTCTAATTTAGACTATGATTCCAGACTTAGAATGCTTAATATGTATAGTCTTGAGCAACGGAGAACCAGAGGGGACATGATTCAGTTATTTAAATTTATTAAAATGAATGATGTTGCAGGGTTGGATTTTTGCAAGGAAAGCAGGACAAGGGGTCATTGTTTTAAGCTGTTTAAACCTCAGGCGAACCTGGAAATTCGAAAAAATTACTATTTTAGCAGGGTAGTGGGAACTTGGAACAGCTTACCGGAAGAGGCGGTAAAGAGCAATGGAGTAGATGGCTTTAAGAGGGCCATTGATCTTCATTGGGGTCTTTAATTTGACTAGGACCAGCCAAGTTGGGCCCTGAGCCTGCTGCTGGTCGCCACATTTGTATTTGTATTTGTATTTGTAATAATTGTTATCAAGTGTAGATAATGCTAGGCTCATGATAGACACTGTTCTAGTCAACTTTTGTTTATAAATCCTAATTATTTGAACTGGTATGTTTTGTAAATGTTAACTAAAATGTTTGTTTTCAAACAGACGTGAAATTTCATTTGGTGAAATTTCTTATTTTTTGTTAATAATGTACTTAACACAGAGTTGCCCAGACTCTTTCAAATGCTGCAGTGCAAACTACCAAGTGAAAAAAAAAAAAAAAAAAAGATTCTTAAGAACATCTTTAAATATTTTAATGGCAAAATCTGTATCCTGAACGCGTCCTCAAATGGGCAACCCTGTTTAATAGTCATTATGATAAATTATTTGATATTTTTAAACTCAACTAATAACTTAAAAATTCGTATTTTTTAATTCAATAACGAAGTTTTTATACTAGTTTTAAAGTATTTTCATTCATTATACTGTGGCAAAAAAGCATATACAGTTTTCAAACAAAATGCTGTTTTAAAAACAAAATGATTAATATATCTGTGGCTTGGTTCTAAAAGGGCCAATGTCAATTTTTTTCACATTCTGTGTTATTTACATCAAAAGTTTCTAATTTAGTAAAACTCTAATTCTACAAAGGCCAATGTCTAATACAGTGGTGGCCAACCCGCGGCACGCGTGCCACAATGTGGCACGGCAGAGCAGTAACAGTGGCACGCGAAGAATTTTTGAAAAAATTCCAAAATTGAGGAAAAAATGTCGATCTCAAAAATATTGATAAAAACAAAAACCCTTAAGCTGATAAATATGATATTGTGACGATTAAGTGTCAGGAAGTTGGCTTACAAATTGTCTGAACTACAATATTGCAAAGTACTTAACGTTAGATTTTGATATCCAACAAAAGCTGAGACGCTACAGATAATGCTTTGTAAAGCATATTTGCGTCCGACACGAATGAAAATTTCGATGTTGCAGAATGGATTTTTGATCTGCAATAGTTTCAGCTACGGGTGGGTGATGAAATTTTTAATAAAAAGTTAACTCTGCTACCAAAATTAAGAAACCAGATTATACAAAATTCGTTATGGTTGCATAAATGAAGATCCTTAAATTGTTTTTGTTACATTACTTGAAAATAATTTGGGAAAAAAACTTCAAAAGTATCATCGAATTATTTATCACAAATTCATTGCCAACGAATGAGATTTTTTCTCTGCTGGTGACCCTGTAGAGTTCACTGTATTAACAAACTACGAATTAGAGCTCTGAATGTTTTGTGAACTTTTCCCAGGAGAAAGAGGAGAGCATGGCACGTTACTCCTTCATTGAAATGTGCAATAGTTATCCAAGGGATAAATAGTCATAAGATTTTAGAATTTTAGTGAGTGTTTTTTAAAATGTTTTGAAGGAAAGCAATGAGGACTTGCTACTTAGGAATGAAGAATAGCAAATGAATTTAGCTAAGTCATCTCTTATTATCCGGCGTTTAAGTAATTTAAATTTAAGATAGTACAAGAAAAGTTTCCTAAACCAGTATAGGCCATCTACATTCTTTTATGGTGAAACTTCAGTTTCTTTCTAATTTGGAAAAAAAAAACATTAAATTTAATACTGAAAGTATCAACACAAATTTAATAATTTTTCAATGTTATATGGAGAAAATTTTACCCCTATTTTGAATATTCATTCAGTGTTAGGTTTGATGATTTTCAGGATCATAAAAAAATGCTGATCTTTTCAAATTCTTTGTCTCTTTCTCGGCAAGACACTACTTGTTTTCCTTCTGAAATCCGAATCAGAATTACTGATCTTTTGCATCGGTAATCAAATATAAGAGCTTACTTCAACAGAAAGTCATCCACGTTATACAGAAATTTGGAAATTTGTACCAACAATTTTTTTTTTTTTCACATTTTACACACTTTAGCCGTCTGATGCTGTTGTAGATTTGGTTCAACATACGCTTCTAAACAAATAATTTTCGTTATGAATGTAGAAAAATCTAAATACCGTTGAATATTAATTGATAGTACTTAAAACATTAAACTTCTTAGGATTCTCCAAGAACTAATCCTAAAATTAAGGACTTGGTAAAAAAGATACAGACTCATAAATCACATTAAGTACCGACTGTTTAATTTTTAGAGTAGAATGTTTGTTGTCACTTGTTTCTTTTTTAAGCGGAAGTCAAGTGACAGAACCTATTAAAGTGTTTATTAACGATAACTCTTAAGTTTGGACTAGTAATATCTTTATTATACATTTAGATTTCAATTGCTCAGATTTACGAGAAAAAATGTTTCATTTGAGTAAAAATTACATAGTCAGCTAACATAAAATCTATTTTTAACTTAAAAAAAAAGAAAAATTCAGTTTGTTGGAAAAATACAAGGAAGCACGGTGAGCTTTTTCTCCCCAGATAGTGGCACTCTCCCGAAAAAGGTTGGCCACCCCTGGTCTAATATCAAACTAAAATTGGTTGTATTTCCATTATAATGTCGGCCATTGTCATATACACACAATGTCATTATATTTACATAAAATAGTAACAGGTTAAAAAATTTCATGTGATAAAATAATGTTTCTTTGCACTAACAATAAACAAATACCAAAAAATAATAATGGGAATCTTAATATAAGAAAGTTATAGCACTCTAAAAAATCTCAAATATCTTTCATCGCCTTTTTCTCGAAACTAACATTTTTGACTTAGGCCCTTTTAGAACCAAGCCACAGATATATTAAAGTTTTATTTATTTCAAACCCTTAATTTTTTTCAAAACTATGCTGTTACTTCCAAAGCAGTATTAAATTTACATCTTGTTGCATTGACATCATAGGAGTAAGAGTAATTGAACTGTTTCTTGCACCTACTAGTAAATCTATTTTATACCTTTTCTATTTCAACCTATATCTCTTCATCTTTTTACATGTGTTAGTAAAAGAAATGATGATGCTTTCTGTATCCATTTAGAAGAAAATTGAAAATGTATATACCACGGAAATATTTTATTATAAAAAAGTGTTTTTCAAATATTTCTCAGATGTAAAGTGATGTTGCTGTTATTTCATTTAAATGTAGTGCAATTCATGCATTTAAATTTCATATTAAACGCAAAATATTTATGTCATGGTAGTGATAAAATTTATTAATTTCATTTTTCTTTGAAAAAATAAAAATTAAAAAAGAAATGTAAATTTAAATAGGGTTTGAAAAAATGTAACACTAAAAAGATCCAAAAAATACACATTATAGGTCGTTAATTAGATACGCTAATAATTATAAAAAGAAATTTGATCATTTATGGTGCAATAAAATGCATACTTCAGAACATTCCATTTACTTTCTTTTCTTTTAATTTTATGCTATGATAAATTACCTTGTAAACAATGCATATAATATTGTTTGCAGGCTAGACCATAGTATTGGTCTGCTTTATTTCAAGTTATTTTTATGTCTATTGTAAACAAGATTGAAAAAAAAATATATATATTCAAAGTATTTTTAAGCTTCTATTATGAACTGAAAAGTTAGTTCTATAAATACAGTGAAGTATTTTAAACTTCACTTTTCTTGTGTAATATAAATGAAACTTGAACTGCATTATTTTGGCAGTATATTATTTTATTTAAATTGTTACACCATGAAGAAATTGTTATATGTCATATACAGGAGTACAAATAATATTTAAATAGGTTTTCATTGAATTTTGATTGGATTAATAGTTATCCTATAATCATGATTCTAAATTCCTTTAATGTGCCTAAATTTAAAAAACAAAAAAATGGTAAGTTAACTGAAATGTATAATTTTTATAAGTGATGTCATTCTTATGAATTTTTCTAAGCTTTGTCTACTTTCCCTTTTCAACTATCTTCTCCTACCTCAAGTAATGCACTGAATTGGTATCACTGAAAACTTTTATTATTTGTGCTTCTACTTACTCATCACCTTTATTGACAAAATAATTTTTTACATTACTCAAAGCAATAACTTGATGTCAACATCTGCGTACATCACTCAAAGTTATAGATTTGTATTAAAAAAAAATCCTTTTGGTGCTTACTTTCCCTAGGGCTTATTTTTTCAGATGTTAATCATACATTATCTTTAAAATGTCTTGCATCAATTACATAAGTCTGCTAGATAAACCAACTTTTAAAATAATCATAAAATCTGAATCAAACATTGAGAAATGCTTTTAAAAAAAGATGGTGATGAAAGTACATGCTACCTGTGGATTATATCGCAAACAGCGCAGTACAAACCTTCACTGCTGAACTTTTAAGATTTGTTTCCCTTTAAAAATTATGGGTTTTTCTCCCCCAACTGAGAAATAGTTTACAGATTTTCTCGTGAATCTGTGACACATGTCGCAGTAATGCTTTGTTTTGCTACTGGAATAACAAGTAGATGTCTTAATTTTTTTTTAACGCTTCAACGCAACAAGGTCCAACCTTTAGTTACCTTACGGTCAATCTATGTTGTTTAGTATAGAAATTTGAGAACCAGAGTCCGTTTTGAAATAAAGCAAATTACCTTTTTTCAGAAACATTCATTGAATTGATTTTAAAAGAAGATAAACATACTAATTTGTTTGATATACCACTTAATTTCAGTCAAGAAATCAATGTAATGATTCACAGTGTTTTCCTGTGTATAAGTTTATCCATGCGCGCATGTTAATGTATGGCCGTTATAGTAGCAGTGCGCATCTGCAACCACTCAACTGCCGTGGAGATCCCTCCACAAAAAAAGAAGAACAATACCTCTGAAAACAACCCCCTAAAATTTCAATGGCACAGTTTGCACCCTGACACGCCCCCCCCCCCCCCCAAAAGGGCATCCCTGGTTACATAAGAATTAAGCTGCTTCTGATGTAGGTACTATTTAAAACTTAAAAGTCGTAAAAAGGATAAGGATTTTTTCCCCAAGTGTTACATTAAAAAATTTTCTTTAATGAGAAAGACAAAAATGAATACATGGGCCATTTGTGTCTTGAGAGTTGAACCACAGATTTGACCGATATATTGGTTGTGGAACGTATAACGTACTCGGAAA
The DNA here is from genome assembly GCA_038373865.1 of Uloborus plumipes. NCBI lineage: Eukaryota > Metazoa > Arthropoda > Arachnida > Araneae > Uloboridae > Uloborus > Uloborus plumipes. The sequence goes on along the minus strand of JAXGGA010000823.1, from coordinate 149,957 downwards.
ATACAAAAGTTTTATTTTTTTACAAAAATCTAGTTGGCGATGCATTGTTTTATTTTAAGAGTGGTGAAAATAATGTACTTCTGTTTCATTCTTAAAGAAATATTGCAGGAAAGAGTATCAGTCATTTGTCTAAAATCGACGTATTAAAATAAGTGAATAAAACCTCCAATTGGTAAGTGGGTTTAGTAAATTATAAGTTATGTTATACAAATAAATTGTTCTGCACCATTTTGAAACTAGGAACATTTGTAAGAATTAAGAAACTCTCGACGTCAGAGAAAATGTTTCAATGCAAAAGTAGCTCAAATTAATTTGTAGTAAGTATTAAAAACAGTTTGCGCTGCTTTATGCCATCACAATTAATGTTATCAGTCGTTTACTGTTAAAGAAAAAAAAAGGTTTGTATGCAGGACATTGAAGTTAACTTACATCTGATAATTTTTAGTGGATATATAATCTATAATTGGTTTCTGTGAATGGTACAAGATTATTTTCATGATTAAAAATTTCAGTGGTATACAAAATTATTATAGATTGTGAAAAACAAAATATGACCATTTTGACGTTAAAATATCAACAGTTAAAATAAAAATATTAGTGAAAGTGCCTGAACTTGACTGTTCTGCTTGGAATTAAATTATGTTATGTTAATGTAAATCAAATTCCTGTAAAAATACTTAACTAAAGTATTAAAACACTACATCCATTTTTCATACATGGTGTATGAAATCCTCATTCATTCATTCATTCTTAAATTTTTTATTTCACACTGACTTGTATAAAAAAATAATTCTATTTCTATAATGTGCAAATTCTTATTTATTGTATAATATTTTGGTAACTTGTAGATAGAAGTGAAAACCTTTTAGTATTCCTATGCATTCAGTGATTCACTCCCTGTGATATGCCTAGCTTCACAATCTGCTAAAAGAATTGCTGTATGTAGATGAGATATTGTAAATAAAACGAATTAAGCATAATTTCTGTTGTTCTTATTCACTTTTTGAAACGAATACGAAATTGTTGTAACACCTGGAACCGTTTTCTGAGATTGTTGTAGAAATGTAAAAATACCAGGATTTTTTGCGTTTCGATTGAGTGAAACTCAGAAGGAATGAAATTGAAAATTGTGCATACTTAAGTTAGGTTCGGTTCAATCAGGGTTCATAGTATCTTAACACACAATAGTTTTAACCATAGTTCAAACGTAAGTACAGGGTGCGTACAGACTTCAGCAAAAAAGTTCCAAAGAATTCAGATGAATTCCAAGGAGTCCAAAAAAATTACCCAAGACTAAATGCACAGCGTGTTACAAATAGCACTTTACATTTTTATTTTTGTATTAGAAAAAAAATATTTGGGGATACTAGCCAAAAGAAAAGGTGGTTTGAAACCAATTTACATGCAGCTGTATTACACTGAAGTGACAAAAGTCATGGGATAGCAATATGCAAATTTTCAGATGGCAGTAGCATCGCATAGAACAGGTATAAATGCGCAGTGCTTTTACAGAGCTTTCATTTCTGTTCAAGTTATTCATGTGAAGAGGTTTTAACGTGATGATGACCGCACAACGTGAATTAACAGACTTTGAACGCGGAATGTTAGTTGGAGCTAGACGCATGGGTCATGCCATTTCGGAAATCGTTAGAGAATTCAACATTCCCAGATCCACTGTGCCAAGAGTATGAAATTTCAGGCATAACATCCCACCATGGACAGCGCAGTGGTCGACCGCCTGCACTTAAAGATCGAGACCGGCGACGTCTGCAAAGAGTCGTAAATTCTAACAGACAAGCAACACTGCGTCAAATCACCGTAGAAATCAATGTGGGACGTACAATGGACGTGCGCAGCAAGAGTCATCACAGGGCTACAACATAGTTGTCCAAATGAAAGTGTGGATTACGAAAGTAATTTGCCATCTCTTTCCCAGAGAAGAACCCTGTGCCTTACAAAATATTATAACAAGCTAATTAGCTATAACGAGCAAAACAGAACTTCTGGCTACCTCCTTGATTGGACCAACAACCAACGACTAAAGAAGCACAGCCCCTTTTCCTACGCCAGGACACTAAATCTCCCTTCTTCGAATGTAGAGGGTCACTCGTTGAAACCAGTAGGGGCCGGATTAGAACTTGACGGAATTTACTTCCATGAAGAGCTCCTAACAACTGTGACAAAAAACTCGGAGATTCCGGCTCTCGTTAAGCAACTGGCACTTGAAACAATCCATAATATCCCACCTTCTTCTCTGAAAATCTACACGGATGGTAGCAAAGGTGAGGGTGGAGTCTCGGGCAGTGGGGTATATATAAACACAACCTCTGGAGTACAGAAATTCAAAATAAGAAACCCAGATAACTGTTCCGTGTTTAGATCAGAGCTAGTTGCCATTAGAAGAGGTTTACAGTATGCAGTAGAGGTGGAGGACCAATTTAGGGACATCTGGATTTTGACCAATAGTCGCGCTTCGGTTCAGCATCTCTCAAATTGGAGCACTATTGGAGATCAAACTAGCCTGGACATTCTAAAGATTCTTGAGAGACTATCACCCAAGCATACAGTGCATTTCCAATGGATCCCCTCGCATGTTGGAGTAGAAGGGAACGAAAAGGCGGATTTCTTGGCCAAGTCGGCATCAGAGGAGGGAGTTAACCCAGGAGGAACGCTCACATCTAGTGAGATTACATCCCTGGCAAGGATTGAATTCAATCGGCTCATGAAAATCCCTCCTAGCCATTCCTGGTACTTTGCCAAAAGACCAGGTGAGACTTTCAACATTACTCCAAGACCATATCAAACTGCCTTTTCCCGCATTCTGAGTGGGCACACGAGGGGACTCACCTTTCAGCAGGGGAAAAAGACTTTTCCAAATTGTCCTTGGTGTTGCGCCGACGTGGCTTCCCCCGGACATATCTTGACCTGTTTGAATTTTACAAAAGACGAAGTCCTTAGGGACCCTATACTTTTTTTAGATGTTTTAGAAATTTTTGGTTTTATGGGGGTTGTCTAGCCCAGCTAGACAACCTGAGATAAGTAAGAAGAAGAAGACAATGGACGTGTCTGCTAGAACTGTGCGGAGAAATTTGGATTTCTTGGGCTATTCCAGCAGAAGACCGACTCGAGTGCCTTTACTGACAGAACGACATCGCTTGCAGCGACTCTCGTGGGCACGTGAGCATATCGGTTGGTCCCTAGATGAATGGAAAACCGTGGCCTGGTCCGATGAGTCACGATTTCAGCTGGTAAGAGCCGATGGTAGGGTTCGAGTGTGGCGCAGACCCCACGAAGCCATGGACCCAAACTGTCAGCAAGGCACTGTTCAAGCTGGTGGTGGCTCCGTAATGGTGTGGGCTGTTTTTTCATGGCATGGACTTGGTCCTCTAGTGCAACTGGACCGAACATTGACTGGAAATGCTTATGTGCAGCTACTTGGAGATCACTTGCAGCCATTCATGGACTTCATGTACCCAAACAACGATGGGATTTTTATGGATGACAATGCGCCATGTCACCGGGCCACAACTGTTCGCAATTGGTTTGAAGAAAATTCTGGACAATTCCAACGAATGATTTGGCCACCTAGATCGCCCGACATGAATCCCATTGAGCATTTATGGGACACCATCGAGAGGTCTGTTCGTGCCCAAAATCCTGCCCCATCAACGCTTTCACAATTATGGACGTCTATCGAGACAGCATGGCTCAATATTCCTGCAGAAGACTTCCAACGACTTGTTGAGTCCATGCCACGTCGAGTTGTTGCACTTCGCCGGGCAAAAGGAGGGCCGACACGATATTAAGAGGTATCCCATGACTTTTGTCACTTCAGTGTATTTTTACAATAAATAATCAAGTATTCAGGGCTCGCGGTAGACTTTTTCAAAATTTTAGGGGAATTTTAGGAACATTTTGACAAAATTTTACGAAAATTTTAGGGGTAATTTACGATTTTATTTGACTATAAATAAGTCCCTAACAGTAATACCCGACAAACCAAACTGAAAATGCATTTTATTTATTACAGCACCTTCAAATACCTCCGATACAAAAATTAAAAAAAAAAAAAAAAAAAAGAGTCAAAACAAAAAAGAAATAATGCTTCAATGCTTTATGACATGTTCATAATTTTCACTTTCAAAGACAGACATATATGAATTTTTCCAGTTGATCAGCTTCTATAGATATTAATTCTGTTCAATAATTACCTGCATAATGCTTTAACTACAATAGCTTACTACAGCTGTTTTTAAACCCTATTTCACTAGACCCAGAGATAATATTCATTCTTTAAACTCATTAATATTGTTACTATTTCAACAAATCTGCAAATTTAAGTTTTCCCCCCGCTTTTTCCAATAAATTTGTTTTTATGTTTTTTCTTTATCATTTGTTTTTATCTAGTAAAACAGCATTGACCAGAAAACAGTTTGTGAAGTTAACTCGTTTGGCCTGTGATATTCAATGTTACAAATCGAAAACCATCTTGCATCACAAAACAATTTTCAGTTAGTAATTTTCTCCCCCCTGTCCCTATGTTTTTGAATGTAATGTAAGAATTTAAAAACAATTGATTTTCCATTGCCGGACAACTTTGGAAAATCTTATTGGGTAAAATTTTCTGCATTTATCATTAAGTAATGCCACAGCTTTATAAATTCTATTAGCTGAGCTTAATGCACTTCGATTTCAAAGCTTTAAGATTATCTAAAAACAAACCTGCTTGTTAATATTTTTCTTCAGTATTTTAATTACCAGAAAAGTTTCCTTTGGATAAAATTCTTTAGATCCACGACAATCCTTTGTTTTGAAACCAATAGCGTAATATCTAAGTATTGTCAAAAGCCCATATGTTTGCTTTTCAACTCTGCCCCCCTTTCCCCTTAAGAGTTGTGATATTTGAAGTAACATAAATATTTCTGAATATCAAATTAAGCGGAGGCTAATATTTTACATACGTTACCACACACAATCCCGATAACTAAGACTCGATAAGTTAATACATTTTTTAAAGCAGAAAAAGTATGCAAATGGTAAAGAAAAAACTGTTAAGGAAAATTTTAAAGAACTGTAGGAATAACAAATAATTATAATTAACATAATAACCCTAGTTTTGAATAGAAAATGAAAGTAAGGAAAATGAATCATTGGCTTAGTAAAGCTCACATCAGTTATCATACAGTTTGTGCATTATAACAGTTGCCTCAGTTTACTAGATCTGTTGGATTCTCTGATTCCTGAATCCTAATGCTATCTAAACATCCTTATCAACATTTTAAATCTATTTAATTTTTCAAAATATTTTTTGAACCAAAAACAAAGTTTGATAAAAACTAATTCTACTTTTTAAGAATGTTCATGGTTTGAACTGATTCAGATGTAACAGGTTTGACCTTTTTGAATGGGTTGACGTTAAATGACGAGCCTATATCTAATAATCTAATCTGTAAACAAAAGATAATTAAACAAAGTTCAGACTAATGGTAAGAATAAAATTAACGATATCCAAGCAGTGAATTTACACAGTAAACTAAAATGAACAAGTTTTATAGAAGCGGATGCAAACAGATTGCAAAATTCGCAATTAATCGAGCTTAGGCGCACGAAAACAGCTCAAAATTGAAAAATTTCACAGCAGGTTATGTTTCATTCAGGTAGAGTGATGAAACAGCTGTTTTAAAGATTAAATAGTTCGTTTTTAAGTGGAAGAATTTTAACTTTGACCCAAGATGAAAAATAGTGTGAAGAATGCATTTTTAGCGAAATATTTCGTAAAATGTCTATTTATCACATTAAATATCTAGGGAAAAGTTCACTTTGGCTATAAAATACTTTCAGAAAGGTATTTTAAGTTCGCCAAAAGAGCTTCTGTAAATTTTCTAATTTTTTTAGGAATGCCACAAAATTTTAGTACAATTTTAGGAATTTTAGGAGGTTAGAAATATTTTAGGAAATTTAGGAATTTTAGGGGGAATGCGAGCCCTGAGTATTTCAGGGGGCATCCCTCCTCCCCCTCACCTAACTACAGCACTGCCTACTACAATTACTGCAATAATTCGAATTACCTAAAATATACTAATGTGACAGAAAATTTTGCACTTTAAATATAGCTCTGTTTCCAAAGTGGTTAATTATTTAAGTAAATTTTATAAATGGTGTAGAAAAATTTGGAACATGTCTGTGTTAATCTGATAAAAAAGCCTGATACCCTCCCCCCTCTTCCCGGTACTCTTTCATTTGTCACATAATTTTAGGTTATGATCGTTGTTAAATAATTAAGAAATAGTACAAACTGAAATGTAGGCACCAGAATGACTGTAGAGTTAGAAAGTTCTTTAAGCATAAAAACAGTAAAGACACCTGTGCCTTTTGATGCATCTCACATCAAACAGCCATCATTCAGAGCTAAATTTGTAATAAATCAAGGGTTGTGAATCAAATAAATTCGGTAAAGAAAGAAAAATAAATGCATTTTAGTTGTCAGATAATTAAATTTTATTTCTTTATATTAACTACATATAATCATTTGGAAGATATACACTGAGTAAGCTTAAATAATTTGCTATTCTTTGCAATGCTACCTGAGTGATAAAAATTACTATCTATAATTTAGAATACGATGCTTACAATTCGAAGGAAACCTGAATTGAATAACAATAAAAGCAAACTTAATATCACATGCAAGTTCTAATAAAACATTGATCATTTCTAATATGCCTGAGTTTCTAAAACAAAAAATGAATTCATTTTCTCCTACGAATAAAAAAAACATTTTAAAATGCAAATCAACACATCTTGGTGTTTTACAATGAAATATATTAAACAAAATGCAGAAGCCAACATTAAAAAATGCCAATTGAATAACATTTTTAAAAGCCTATCGGTAACATTAAATGAAACTCATCATGTGTAAGATTTAAGGAAATGCATTTTTTCACCATTTTGATTATAATATTTAAAACAAATCAACATAAAACAAAAATTATCAACTGTAAAAAAGTGCATGAACATTTCAAAATATTCAACTTTTTTTTTTTCATTAATGAAACAATTTCCAAAAACAAATTTTACAAATAATGCTTTTCATAAAGTTTCTCATACATGCTAGATTGAGTTTTATGTATGAAATTTTTAAATACAATTTATTATAAAAACTTATCTTGTTTAGCATCTATTTCACATTCCAGAAAAAATGCTTACATGCAAATTTAGTAAACTTCAAAATTTTAACACAGTTCCATTTTAACTTCTAATTAAACTCGCTTGACCTCACTGATCAGAAGAGTGCTAAATGAAAAAAGTTAATTCTCCCTTCCTGATATAAACTGAAATAACTTTCAAAAATAAGTATGAAACTTCAAAAGTAAGTAGTTGTCACAGTAAGTGTTTGAATTTAAAAAAAAGTACAATTAAAATATTCAAAATTTATACTTAAAACAGATTATTATTACATTGCAACCTCAAATATTTAATATTATTTAAACTACAGCCTTTGATTATTTTACATTGAACACTAAAAAAAGTAAAATGCTTTATGTAAAGTGAGAAATTGTGCTATTTAATCACAGACAATATACCACATGCATGAATAAAAAAAACAAAGGACAAACTTTCATACAAACGATTGGACTTGAACATATTCACGCAACAAATCTTTTGTACAATAAAGAAATTTCAGACAGTAACATGCTTACTAAACAATAAAAAAATGCTACTTTAATAACAGTAGAATACATGAACAACTGTTTATAAATGCAATATAAGGCATCAAAATATACACATTTTAAATATAAACATTCTATTTGAAATCCAGAGTATACATCAACAAATTTTAAACTATAATGGACAATATACAAGATTATAATATAGATCTTTGAAAACAAAAACATTTACATTTGCTACATTTGGTTCCTTTACATGTTTAAAAATATGAACATACTAAACACAACCTTTATTTTTTTTACAGAACAAATGGATAATACTGTGGGTTATTAAACGTAAGAAATTATGGCAGTATTTTACAGAACTAGGCAAATAGTGCTCCCTTAAAGTTACTCATAAGCAACATTTTACTGTTAAAAAATGAACTGTCAATGTGCATATATTAAGAAGTTATCACTATAATTATTTCAATTTTTATAAACATTCGCACAGTAAAAATTTTCTAGGAAAGAAACTAATTACTTCAACAATAGTAATAGCTTTATTTTCAAACATCTAAAAAAAACAGGATGAGTTTATACAACTGTATTGTTGTAATTATTTTTATATAACATTGATTAATAAACATAACACTGTGATCAATAAACCCATTAAATTTGAATACAAATGAGATCATACTAAAATACTGAAAAACAGCAATATGAGTAACTAATTTAATTATTCACAACCTTTATATTCATAACCAATAAATATATATATCTTTTAAATTCAAACAAGTTTTATCTAAGCATTTTAATACTTAGAAATGTACATTAATATTATTAATTTTCTCAATTTTTTAGAGATGGGTGAACTCTGAACCACCTTGTGGTTCTTGATGAGATATCTCATCCATTTTACATGTCACTCAGGGACTGCATATCCACAGGGTGGATAATATGGATAAGATCTTAGTAAAATATAGCAACGCACGATTGATTTCACAATTAACAAATTCATTTATTTGTTTCACTTTGACATGCTAAAGACAAGTAAAAGAAAAGCAAGTAGTATTGCAAGGTGAAATTTTATATGATCAAGATTTTTTCAATTTTATTATAAAGAATGCAATATTTAAAACCTGAGGTAGTTTCAAAAACGCAATAATAGTCTGTCAACAAAGATTATTTCCTTTATATGTACTTAAAAGCATTTCTTGTGGTGGTTGTATGCAACTAATTTTTCACTTAACTCTGTCTGGAAAAGTTTCACAGTTAAGAGAGAAATATTTTTATGCATAACAGTAAAGAAAAATTGAGTCTTCAACTAGTTAGTTAGGATTTTTTGAATAATGAAAGCTGAAAATAGATGAAAGAAAATATCATTATCAACAGCTATATAATATTTCTTTTGTCATGAATTTTTGAACATTAATTCAAAATTTGCCTTTTTATAATCAATATGTATTACTTCCCGAATAACGTGATATGATTAAATTGGATTTACTCTACAGACTAAAAAGCTGAAAAATGTTGGTAGTTAAGATGTTGGAGGCAAAAATATCAGTCATAAAAGGCGATATACGTTGGAGCGCAGCAATAGTTGGAAGCTCTCAAGCACTTGCTGTAGTCAGACATGTGACCCAAATAGGAAGAAAAATACTAAAATTACATGGTAGTGAGAACAAATACAGAATTATTAATACATAATATTATATTACACCAGAAATTTATCAATAGGTTTTTGTCACGAAATAGCCAACTATTTTAATTGGATGAATGAAATTAACCAGTAGTTGCTGAATCTAGTCTGCAATGCCGCTTCTTTTTTTCTGAATTCAGTAAAAACACTGAAAATTCACATGTCTGTCTAGTCAAGGATGAAAAGCCAGCTAAGGGCCAAACACTTTTTCAATCTTGCATTAATAATTGAAAATTTTAAACATTTCGAAAGCAGCTGTCACCCATCCCTAATTTTTCAATTTTGAATAATAAATGATCTATTATACGCAGCCATATTCATACCACACGGAATTCTCGAGCGACTTTTCTTTGGGGGTATTCCTGGAACTCTGGTCACAGCTCTTGTCTGATTTAGTCCTAGAAAACTTGGAAGCCTCAGTAGTATCAATATTGCTGTTGCTGTCGGAGTACCCGGACAGAGGTCTGGGCGCCTTGTTGCTTTGGGGGGTGTCGTTGGGGGAGGTGACGAATGGCAGTGGCTGGAATGAGTTGTCAGCGTTGCGATGTCGCCCGATGTTGTAGGGTGAGATCTGTTGAGAGGAAGCACTTCTGGAAAACATTTGGCCAGGATTGTTAGTCCCTTCTGGGTTGGTCAAGTTGGTAATGAAGTTTAAGGTCATGTTGTTTTCTAAAGTGGTGTGCTGAAGACCTAGGTCGTTGAGATCGGGTGAAGACTGGGAACGAAAAATGGATAGCTTAAGTCAAGTTTTCATGTTGAGAATAGTATGTTGTTAAAAAAACAAAAATACAATGTTGAAAAGCACAAATAAGCAGGAATACTGAAGATAAGTGTTTCCACGTTACAAGGAACGCCTTTTTCAATGCAAAAATGTGAACTTATGGCTACAAAGACATCCGACAAAAGTTCTTTTACCGGAAAAAGGCGTTCATTGTAAGGTCGAAATTATTCCTGCGTATTTTTGCTTTTCAACTTTGCATTTTTGTTTTTATTTTTAAGCACAAAATATTAATTTATTTCAGTATACTGTAATGTATGCTTAAAATAAATACAAAAAAAGCTTTTTATTTCCATTGCAAAAAGTTCATGATTCAATAATAAAACTTTTGGATAGAGTACTTAGTTACAAAGGATTTCTTACAGCATTTTTTTAAATTTCCTAAAAGCATTGTACATTTAATACTGCATGAACTTCAGCTCATATCAAAATCCAGTTTAAGAAAAAACAATTTTTTAACTCTACATAAATATTTTATTTTCAAAACAGATAGAAAATTATGCAGTTAATAGCAATTACTTAAATTTACGTATAGTCCCATAAATAAGAAAGCAATAATTTCATAATAACTAAAAACAACTTTAATTTTTTGAAATAAAACAGAGGTCACTTAAAGGTAGGATATTTAATAGTCTTAAAATAATTCAAATATTTACAGAATGCAGAAGTATTTAAAATAGAAGTATCTCAAACACAGCATGGATTCGTTGTTGATATGTTACCAAAACATGCATTTCGATTTATATGTGTTAGACATTACTAAATTCAATTCATGTACTAGAGATATTTACAGTATGACAAAAATTTCAATATCAGAATTTATAACGTTCTCCAATGAAGCAAAATGGATTTTTCCTTGAAAAAAAAAAAAAAAAAACCCCACAACAACTTTGTACGCTAAAAACAAGAAATTTGGAGTACAGCAACTTACATCATGTTTATTTGAAGGCAGTAGAGTACTTTGGTCATTCCCATCTTTCTGCACAGCTAAGCCAACATCTCTAACTGGAATGTGATCCTCTTGACATGAATCCTCCAAATTCAAAATCAGGCTTCCTAAATAGATACAATGTCTGGTTGAAGATATAAAACATTTAAAAACTATCAGTACTTTTGGGGAGGCCCAATACTTAAGGGTTCAGATAGTTACAGTTGCCCTCCACTTGAATGCTAAATATAATGAACTAAAATTTTAGGATACATGGTTCTTATTGCATTTACTAGTTTCCTTCACAAAGGAGGCTGAAAGAAACTGCAATGAATTACTTTTATAGCTTTTGAAATAAAGCAGCTATTTTTTGATGTAAGGAAAAACGATCAGGCAATATTTTTTTATGGTTTCACATTAATTCAAGGTTGCAACTCAATGTGGACAAAAAACTTTGCAAGTCAGTCTTCACTAAGCATTTTCAAACAAAAAAAATTAAAACAAAATTTGGGATGTTATGGAACCTTACAAGGAGAAAAATGCTTTGAATGACTGGATTACAAATAATGCATTTTCAAGAGATTAGAAATATAAAAGTAGCAGAAGCTTTGTTTATTTTCTATAAACAATGCTGAGTAGTAAAAGTAATTCTCAACGAAAAATATTATTACTATTTACCTTACATATTTTTAAATTTTTCACATCATTCAATGTTATTTCCGTCTGCTAGGAATGTTTCGGTACTATTTCAAAGTACTTTTTACATACAAAAAACGTACCTTCCTTATTATGATTTTAGCACAAATTTACAAGAAACCTGGAGTGTCACTAGTTTCAGCAACAATAGAAATTGAAAACATTTCATACCATTGATAAATTCATGTACCTCTCAACCATTTAATTCCGTTTTCAAGGATTTTCTAGACTTCAAGTTGGAAATAAAAATTAAGGGCTTCTCAAGTATTATGGCAACCATGTAATTGATAAAACAAGATTCTTAAGTTTGTTGACTATTGTAGAATGTCACACAATAGCTTTTATCTTTAAAATCTCCTTGAAAATGTTGGAGGGGACTCTTACCTTTTTGGAGTACATGATTTCTGGAGGTAAAAAATAGACCTATGTTACACACAAACTATATTGTATTTTAAAATAGATCAAATTCGAATATCACATAATGCACTTTTGAGACGTGTTGAAACTTGCCAACACAAGCACACGTGTAGAATTTGCTGATGGTATTACCTACTATTACATAAAGACTAATATCTACTTGACTGAAGAAAACTCTTATTTAAATTAATTTTAGTATTTACTAAAATGGAGAATGTTGATAACCTGAACTTGTCAAAATATTTTAAGCTTTTCAAATTCCAAACTAGTCTTGACCTTGTGAAACATTACTACTTCAACAAGGTTGGCAGAGTTTGAAAGCGTTTACATAAAGCAATTGTTACTCGAAGTTGAGCAAGTACTATTAAAAGGGCTCTTTTGATCTTCATTGATAATTTGTAAATTGACTAACATCAGTCTAGCTGGATGCAGATCCAATAACTGGTTGTCAAGTTTGTATTTGTACTTATAAATATTAATAATTGTGAATACAGCTTTGCAGCTATTGGACTAATAATGTCCCATCATGCATCATCATGAATTAAAATGGTGGGACAGTTTTAATTGCATCATAAACCCTAAGACTTAATCATAAAAAATGAAGGAAAAAAAGAGGCTGTTTTCTTTAATAGCAGAGGGCAGAACTGTTGACTAGCAGATTTGACGCCACATTTCTTTTGAAAATGAAATACTTTACATGTAGAAGAGCTAAGTTGAAAGAGGGCAAGTAAAAAATACAATCAACACATTAAAAGCATCATTAGTTAGTGCAACAAAGACAAAAAAAAAAAAATAATAATAATAAAAAGAAATAAATACCTCTGTTTTTGTGAGGCCACCCCAATGACTTGTTAGTTCTGCGCAGACTGCAGTATAAGCTTGAATCGGTTGAATTGTCTGAATGTGAGCTTAAATGGTCATTATGTTTTGAATTCTAAAATGAAAGAATAAATGAATAACCTAGTCTGATGCACAATTTCTTTCAATGATGTAGTTTAAAAATATTTAAAGTATTATCACATAAAAGGTTCCCATGTCTGTGTTCAATATGAATTAATACTTAAAAAATGAAAAAGATGGTAAAACAAAATTAGTTTTCTTGATCATTTATTGATAATTTTGTATAGTGAAGCATAAGCTCCAGCCTGAATATTGTTATTATCAGTTACTTATTATTATTTTTAATTAGATGAGAATTTCTAATTTATTAGTAACTTTTAAATGCAGCAATGCTTTCAATTTTTGAAAAGAATATTCTATGAAGCTCTGTGTACTTTAGCAGAATGCAAAAATAAGTTATGCTATTTAAATTATAAGTACACATTAAATAATTTTCAAAATTTTACAAAGACAAGATAGTCAACAGTACCCTATTTCAAAACCAAAATAATAGTAAAAAAGTAAGATTTTTTTTTTGACTATTATTTCTGATAAAGAAGTAATAATTATTAAAGATATACTGTCATTATATTTTTAAAATTTTTTTTCTTCACATGAGTTTAACCCTTTATGTACTGAATTAAGTTATTAATGATTTTTTACATATTTTTTTGGTTTTTTTAGTTGAAAATACATCAAAAAACATACCGTAAAATGGGGTGTATAGGAACAGCGGGGTCAATCGGAACAAAACTTCCCAACCGTACAAAGAAATTCTTCATAAATATACTATTGGGTATTTTTCGCCATGAATTTTTTTTTAGAAAGGTAAGATCATAGGAAGTAGGAAAAAAATACTTTTGTCAATCTGGCAACGCTACTGGCTTCTAAAGAGGGCTGCACGTTGAATGCTAGAAAACATCACATTTTCATAGACTGCAAAACTTCATATGCAAGAAGAAACCTTCTTATATTTAAAAACTATGAGTGGTATGTTTCAATTATACATGTATCTGAACAACAGAATACCACATAAGAATTTACATTTTTTATAAATTGTGTCATAAAAGTGAAGAATTCTGAAAAATGCCATGGGAAAAAAATTTGCGGGGTGAATCGGAACACTTAGTTCTGTTGTTCCAATTCAAACTTATTTGAAGGAAATTGTTTGAAAAATCAAGATTCTAACCCCAATTCTTCTAATCAAGACAGGGACAAGGATTTATTACTGTTTATCTCTTCTCGTGAGCAACTAGATCTTAGAATGACAAAAGTTACAGATTTCAAAAGATTTTTTCTCCAGGAGACTTTTTTTTACCTAAAATAAAAGGGAGAAAGTCACATAGACTTTATGTAGTAAACGTCCAGCACACAGACAGTGATGAAGAAGCGAAAAAATCTTTCAGGACAATCCCCGAAACCCAGAAATTTCAAAAAACTAAAGAAAAGGCAGAGTTCATCCCAGGAGATGTTATGAAAAAACTTAAGCCAAGTCACAATTGCTAGTTTTAAGGACAAGTACATATTTGTGGACGACATGAGTGACTTCCATTCATGTTAAATCTTTGCATTTCAATTCAAAAGCTTTTCTTAAATTTACCTTTCATTTTTCATAAGTTCAAAATTATTTTGAATTTTCACAAATTATAAACGTTTACTGGTACTGAAATTATACATTTATTTGACAGTAATTATCTGTTCTTATTCTCCCCCATCAATATTACTCATGTTTGTGAGACCTATTACAGATTAAATTGAAAAAAATAAAAATTTTAACAAGTGTTCCGATTGACCCCTATCAACGGGGTGATTCGGAACACCCATAATTTGCTATATATTTTAATAATAATTGCTCAAAATCTTTTGTCTTTGCTTGGAATATCAAAAGTAAAGCAAGACCGAAGTTTTTACCCAAAAAATCAAATTAAAAAAAAATCTTTTAACTGCTTTTTTTACAATCAAAGCTGAAAAGTGTTCCGATTAACCCCATTTTACGGTATTTATCAAGTAAAAAATTTTCGAAAATTTTGGGGGTCTAAGGACCCCTATGCCTTAGGGCCCCCAAGAAAACTGTTTCCGATAGCAGGTACCATCTGTGGGCCTTTCAGCAAAATACAAGGAGTGGTACTTAAAAGTTTCAGCATGATTACAGCCATTTTGGATTCATAATACTAATTTAATAAAAGCGGGACTTCTGAGTACCGTCAGTGCATAAAGGGTTAAAAAGTATTGTTTTCTATACAACACAAAAACATAAAAAAATAAAAAAAAAATTAAAAAAAACACACACACACATAGGATAATTTCATTTTGGTGGATAAATATTCCTACTGAAGCATATTTGTTTGTTAAAAATTAGAATGTTTTTCAATAAAAGCTATTGCTTTTTGCTCTTTTAAAATGTTGAATAAATCTTATTGTTTTTTTTTTTTTTTTGCATTTCATTTCTTTCTTTAAAATAAAAATGCTGCACATTTCTTGATATTTTTAGATGCTTCTTTCTGATGATTAATATTTTTTTAGATGGCACTTGGTCTCACAAAGGAAATATTAATAAAATTTACCCGGAGAAAAGCTGAACGAGTCCTTCGCATTCGCATGGAGCCACCTGATGTTGTTTTCCTAGGAAATTCATTGAACATTACACAGTAGAATAGTTTTTCATAGTGATATGACAGAAAAATAAAATAACAACACTTTTCAATTATTAATTATTTATATTTCTAAACAGATATGAATTAAGCTCAATGCTGCCTATAAGCTGACCTGAAAACCTGTCACTCCCCTTCTTTTAAAAGAAAGAAGAAACCTACCGTGACATTGAAAATTTTTAAAGAAAGAAAATGGTGTCTGAGAAATGCAAAACTGGCCCCCGATTGGGAATGGATCACTAGCTCGGTCATGCCACCCAGAGATTGTAGTTTCTTCACTGATCAGTCCGGATTAGGCAGTAATGAGCTGGAGGCCTTGGCCCTGGCTATGGGGTGGGAATTTACTGCTAAACTTTCAGTTTCCAATTCATATTACACAACTGCTCTTCAATTCCATAGAATTACGTGAAAGTTGCAAGTACTGCATTGGTAATACATAGCACGGAAAATTAGCACTACTTTATTCTTTCTGCTCATTTTAGTAAGCAACCAAATTTGCCTGATTTAACCATTTATCTACTGCTTTACAAACCATTATACAATTGGTTGATAGAGTACATTTTTATCAAAAGTAAAAAGCAAGTAGTTATTATTTTGTGCTAAAATCTTAATAAAAACTGATGCAACAAAAACCATCATGCTGTGATAACTCATATCCCTCTAATTCACTTTTTTCTTTGCTTGCTCATAGAATACGACTGATACGTTTTCACCTTCCAAACAATCATTGAACATAAAACATTAAGATTTACAGCAAAATCACTTGGAAAACATTTTAAAAACAGTTACATTTCAAACTTCCTATTAAAATTATTTTTTGTATTTTTTATTAGATAATATATAAGCTTCAAACTATTTACTTCATACATATTCAAACATACTTTTCTTAGAGGAGTTGATGAACAATGACAAGCACATTTCCAGAGCTACATTATTTATATTATCTTCCATAAATTAAAAATTAATACTTAATTCTGTGGCTTGGTTCTAAAAGGGCCAATGTCAATTTTTTCACATTCTGCAATATTTACATCAAAAGTTTCCAATTTAATAAAACTCTAATTCTATAAAGGCCAATGTCTATATAATATATAATATATATATTATAAATTATATAAATTATTATATATATTATATATTTATATAATATAAAAAATTTCATATGATAAAATAATGTTTCTTTACACTAACAATAAACAAATACTAAAAAAAATAATGGAAATCTTAATATAAGAAAGTTATAGCATTCTAAAAAATCTCAAATATCTTTCATCGCCTTTTTCTCGAAACTAACATTTTTGACTTAGGCCCTTTTAGAACCAAGCCACAGAATCAATAAATACTGTAAAATCCTGAAAATAACCCCCCCTATTTTCAAAACTAAACTGATAAATTTCAGGTGGGGGGGTTATAAACGAGATTTTTTATACAGTATATTCATAATGAGAGAAATTTCACTTTTTTCCAAAAAAGGGGAGGGGGGTTATAATCGATAGGGGGATTACTTTCGGGATTTTACGGTATATAGATACATACCAGCCAAAATTTGCTATAAAATATAATTTTGTAATTTTACACCCAAATGATCTCTGAATGTTACTTTATTCAAATAAAAAGTGTTTAAAAACAACTTAAGTACCGATTCCTGAAATAATTTTTGCCTAAAAACTGAATATATGCATCACAGTGTAACTCAAAATCCATACAGTAAAAATTTGTATTTATTATTATTTCCTGATAATCATATGACAAACGAAACATATTCCATGAAATATAAACAATTGAATGAGTTTGAACTGCAAAATAATAGTGCTCCTCTAGTAAGTTAACCTCCCATGTAGACAATGTTTCTCTCTTTTTCGGGTAATAGGATAGGGTAATTGGCACTGAATTGAGTTGAGTTGGATTACTTTCGTAGTTGATTCGCAAAAGTATTCTAGCTCAAATTCATGGAAATTACTCTTTTCTGAGACTTAAAAAGAGAGAAATATTGTCAATGATGGAGGTTAACTTACCAGAGGAGCACTGTATTCCATAAAATATATTATTAATTAAAGTATTTATTCCAAAATAATGCAGTAAAATCTTGATACAGTAACACTTTAGGTGCGATTTTTATTACATGAATGATGTGTGTGTTTCATAGTATTTTGTTTGAACCTAACTTAAACCAAACATTACTTCTTAAATACATTTTAGTGAGAAAAAATGAAAGACATCACGAGTAATTTTAAATAATGTTTACAAAGAACATTATTGGATACATATTCTAGTCATACATGATAATTCAAAATCTACTGAATTTTACATAGGAACTAACCTTCCTTAAATGCATGTAAAAATAGTTGTCATTTTATTAAAAGCAATTTTTATAATATTCAAACTGAAAAAGTTGTCAATAAAAAAAACATACCTCTTAGGGGATTTCTGTAATTTGGAACAGTGGTCAAGAATTTTCTGTTCTAATTTTTCTTTCTGTTGACACAGTTCTCGCAGTTTTTCACGGCTAGAAGAGTATAGTTATTGGCTTTAGTGAATTGCAGCAATGCTGTCATTAATAAGGCCACAGTAATAAACTTTTCTCAAGTTTAAACTTAGGTTTTGAGATTGTTTTACTTAATGCACTTAGTAAGTTACACTATGTCATGTAACAATTTGTATTCTTCTAATCCAATGAATATGAACATTTATATAATATCAATACATAACATTTAAATCTTAATGATGCATAAAATTAAATTCCGACACTTATGACATTGACACATTACGCTTGGATATTAAATTAGAGGAATACCATAGATATTCAGTTTCATTATTTTTCTAGTCATTTTAATTTTTATGCACTGAAAGAAAGGAGAACTGGTAATCTTATTAAGCATAGTTAGGGCAAAGCCCAGTTAACAGAGTACTCAATGGTGTGATCAGAACCTTTTTAGCCTTTGCAATTGACTTTGCCCCAACTGTAGTGTACACAATGATTATTTTTAATTTGAACTCTAGTACACTCTAGCACTTCTCTTCTAGTGCTCTAGCACTTCACTAGTGCTCTAGCACTTCACTAGTGCTCTAGCACTTCTCTTCTTGCAGATAGTAATATATTTAAAACAGATTTAAAAAATTTAAACTAGCTGCCATGGTAGCTAGATTAGCTTCCTGCGGCATGTTGATGCACAATGCCCCCCCCCCCCCCCCCGCCCTCTTACCTCATTCTGGTGTTGTACAATTTGATACAATTTAATTTTCACAAGATTTCCAGACATACTATGTACGTGGCCCCTAATGCCCCAAGCAGCTGCTGCGTGGCCCGGCATTGTACGAGCGCTTCGCGCCTTTAAAGTAGTAAAGAAAGTTTCAACAAACTACTCGCCGCCAAGTCGGCTCGCTAAAAGGCACTTCACGCCTTTACTTTTTTCCTGCATCAAAAAATCATTCGAATTAAGAGATAAATGATGAGGAAAGCTTCTGCAAGCTCAGCTCACTCAAGGGAAAGAAGTGGACATAGATAGATACTCAGTTTTTAATTTTTCAACTAATTTATATTTTTCAACTAATTTATGTTTCAAAACATTACAAGTTGCTAGCGATAAAAGTACTAAGTACGTAGCCCGGCAATGAGTTTCATGTTTGATTCAGTTAAGCTTTCATTCAAAATTCTCATTATCGTTATTATTACGTTTTATAGCAACCACGTTTTGTAACAATGGATTTCACATTCAATCATTTAGGACAAATCGCTTTAAATTTGAATACATATTAATTGATATCTTTGTTAATTAAAATCGTATAATTACATAAATTAAAACTAATGAAGCCTGAAAATTTACCAATCTATCGGTACCTGGTTCGACTTTCAGTCCACTGGCGTTCAAGAGAAAGAAGCATTACATATATAGATAGATAGAAAGATACTCAGTTTTTAATATAAGTAGATAAGAAGGGCACACTTACAAACTGTTTTCCTCCTTGCGAAATTGTCCATGTTCAGAAACAACTTGATACAAAAGCTCATGATACTGCCCTAATAATACTGATACATTTGACATAAGGGATTGCTGCTCTTCTTCTAACAGAGAATTTTTCTGTGACAACAACTGTAAAAATGCCAATAAATTATTAAAAAAATGTCATGATTGAAAAAGTTTATTTAACCAGTAATGAACAAAATATTAACAATTCTAAGAAAAGTAGAGTACAATTAGTTTCATCTTTCATTACAATCATTTGAAAGGAATTATTTCAATCAAATATTATAAGTATGAGATGCAATATTGTTTAGGAAATACACAGAAAACACTTAGTGGAAAGAGTCAATAAACAAAGCATCAGAAATAAAAGATATTATCTCCTAACACACTAATTATAGTATGACAATTTTTACGTGGGAATTGCAATGAGGGGTCTTGGTAACTTTTAAATCCATCGAAAGTCTATGAAATGACAGGAAAGTCTTACCTTTGATTATTTTATTTCAGCATTACATCTATGCAATAACTTGACACATTTTTTAAATCCAAACTACTTAAATAATGCAGGTTATAAAACTTCATCCATTCCTTAGATTATCCCTTTAACACAAAATGTATGAAAAATGAACTACAGTATTCTAACGAATTTAAAGGCACTACCAGCCTGCTATTATAGTCAAGCTTTGATTTTGATAGTTTTCATAAAAATTCACATGAAAACCAAAGCTGCCCCTTCTCCTCAAGAGCAATGGTGCACCCTTTCTAACAACAACTCTCTTAAATGTTATAAAGAGAATAAGCCTTTGTAGCCCCAAGAGAAAAATAAGCCTTAGCAAAACAATCTTCCTAAAAATTTCAATGGCTATGACACTCACTCGTGGGCCTATCTGTGAAAGTAAATTAGAAAAAATGTCCCCATATCATTAAATATTATTTCATGCAAAGCATTTAACTCTTGCAGTCTTTCTATTGCATGCAATATTATTATTATTATTATTATTATTATTATTAAATAACAATATTACAGAAAACTATTACTGACCTCACAGCAGCTAGTAAGTTTAGAGACTTCAATATCCAGGGAGGTGGTTTCATTTTGACATTCGAGGAGCTCTCCTTGCATGGCAGTGTGCTTTAATTTCAGTTCATTATTTTCAGTCTTAAGAGATTTGTGGATAGCTTGCAAGGATTTCAGTTCTTTAGCTACAGTTTCATGCGTTTCATGCAGAGATTTCAGCTGCTCCTTACACGAAATATAAATGCAAATTACAAAAAGTTTAATGTCCTTTGCAAGAACATTAAAACTGAACAGTTAAAAAAAAATAGTTATGCAATTTTAAGTAAAATATGTACAGTTAAGATACTCAAAATATTCGCCTCACAGGAATAAATTAGATGAATAAGGATCGTAGTGAGGCTTTATGCACTCCCAATCAAATTTTAATTGATAGCTTTCAATTTCAAGATTTGTAAGCACCTTTTTCCATACCATAATTTCTTCTTTTGAAAAATCAGTTTTGGAGTACGAATGTTTTTGTGAATCCCAGAGTGTGTTGCGACACACTCTGGGAATATGATGAGTCTCTGCTAGCTACCTGTGAACTGTATCAAGGGATTCCTGCAGCGCAATGACGGATCCTCTATTTTCCAAGCTCGGGGCAAACATGAAATATAAAAGCTATTTTTACCAATCTTCACTTAAGTTTTTGTTTTGAGTTTCAATTATTAAAAAACCCCACAAAAATAGGGAAAATTTGCAGCCCCCATAAATTGGTGCCCAGGGTAAGTACTAGGGATGCACTGATTAATCGGCCATCATCGGTCACTTTGCCGATTATTAACAATCAGCAAAATGAGGCCGATTAATCAGCCGAAAAATATTTTTCAAATATTATTCTTTAAAGTATACCTTCACTAAGAAACTATGATGAATAATTTTATTAACAGTAAAAATAACCCTCACAGTTGATATAAAGTTTTTTTTTAAATTAATTCTTTTACTTTGAATAAATATACATAGACAATGTTGCAACACATTTTTTATGTGGCGATAGTTTGCTCCTTAGCACAGTGCTTTTAGATAACCTCTAACTTTCAAAGAGTAAAAATATTGAATTAAATTGCTACTAATTATTAAAAAATATGAATTAAAAGTGCTCCTAAATTGAAGTGCTCACCACATACTCCCCCTCCGCCTTTTTTTTTTTTTTTTTGAATTTTTATGTCCAATTATCATAACTAACAATGTGTTACTAATATTATTGACAATAAAATGAAAATAACTTCTAAGAAATTTGATAAAATATTGAAATTATTTTGTGAAAACTAGAAAAATGGGAAAAAAAATCTTCTCTCATAATTACATTACTTACTATTTCTAAACTTGGAATTTTAAAAGAGAGAAAAAAACAGTGGTGGTAAAATTGGTAGCAGAAAAACAATTATCCTTATCATAAATTGGCTCAGCCGATTAATCGGCCGATTATCAACAGTCGATTCATCGGTTATCGGCCAATTTGCTTATCGGTGCATCCCTAGTAAGTACCCTGGTTTGATCCCTTAGATCGGGCACTGCTGTTGTCTCCAAGTAGTTCAGGGTAAAAATATGTAAAAAAGACAAAGAAAGAAAAACTCTAAAAATAGATTTAAAAAAAATCCTCTTTAAACATTAACTTATCACCAAACTACTGAAGAATATTTTTAATTAGCACAAGTTAAAAAACGAACCTTTCATTTGTGATATATTCTTTCAACTTTGGTAGTAATTAGAAGTCGATATTTTTTTCAAAGAAACTCTGGTAGTACTCCCCCCCCCTCCCTTCTCACTCTCTGTTTCTTAAATATAATTAAAACTTTCTTAGAATATCACTAACTACTTTTCTGATTCTTTTTTTCAATTTTCTACAATGAAAAAATATTTTTTCTAATAATGAATTACTAGCATATAATAAAAATTTCTCAAGGTAAAATATCTAGTTAAATATCCAATTTATCTTAAAAAGAGAAAACTACAATTGCGAAAAAAATGTCATTTAAAAGTGCAGATCTAACACTTAAGTAAAATAGGCAATTTTTCAATTTTTATTGTCTAACAGCAATCCACAAAAAGAAGTTGTAACATGAGCATAAATATTCAATTGAAAGTGCATTGGTTCTGGCTTCAAGCACATGGCTTATTTATTAAGAAAAAAATGTTGCATGTATGTAATAAAGTTACATTGTCATAATATTTTTAATATAAGAATAATAGAAAAACTCTTGAAAACTAAAAATTTCTAGGACATTAGAACCATTTTTTTTAAAAAATTCATGTCCTCATAGTAATTATGAGCAAATAAGAGTTTAAAAAATATATACAGTCGAACCCGCTTAATGGAATAGCCATTTTGCCACGAAAAAATATTCTAATAAGCGGGATATTCCATTATCCGGGATGAAAATAATGCATTTCAATGGTTTGGTACATTGAAAACGTATTACATTAAGCGGGATATTCCTTTAAGCAATATCCTAATAAGCGGGCTCGACTGTATGTACATATGAGAAACAAATTTAAATAATGAAATACACAATGAAAAATCCTACAATTTTGATCAAAATATACTGTTACTTATTTAGAGGATTTTCATGCGATCAGTTAGCTAATCATAACTATAGTCAAGTACCACTGGGTGCACACACACAACTAAGATAAAATATTACCTTTAGCTGCAAGTGTTCAGAACGCAATGTGTTCAAAAGTCTAGTCTCGGCTCTAGCTTCATCATCTTGCAACACTTCTCTGAGCCGCATGACCTCTTCTTGAGAAAATAATGCTGCTTGCAGCTTTTCCTGAGAACAGAAATGTGAACATTTATCTAAGTTTTCAGGTTAGTAAACCTCAAAAATGTAATTTAATATTCAATTACACTGATTGTGTACATAGGCGGCTGGAGCACACAAAAAGTGGGGGGTCAAAAGAAATGGGACAACACATCTAAGCTGTTTTTTGTGCAAAGTTTGGCCCTATTAATGGCATTTAAAATTATTGATTCAATGATATCGGAAAAATGCGGAATACGGCCTCGAAAATCCAAACCGATGGTCACTGTAGGCATCCCCTTTCTGATTCAATGGTCCACTCTTATGAAATAACAAGAAAAAAATCTTTCTTTTTACTTTCAGCTTTTATTTTCTTGAAATAAATTTGATTTAAAAGTCATTTCAATCGATTAATAATTTTTAACTCTAAAAAATGAAGGGGCAAAGTCCCTTTACATTTGGAAGTGAGGGGGCAGCTGACCCCCTTGCCCCTCTACGAGCCGCCTATGCTTGTGTATGTCTAATATAATACTCCAAAGCATAAAATTTAAAATAAGAATTGGAAAGCCATTTCAAATGGAAATTGCAAACTATTCAAAAGTTCAACTCTCTGTTGTACTTTGATTTTAGAATAGACGCAAAGTTATGAAACTAGGCTCTTTTAATATGAAATATTATCATTTAATCATTGTTCAGTTCACTCAATCTATTCTTCACTACTATGGTCAAAGCTCCTCAAAAATATCTATATTTGCCCAATTGAACATACATTTCAATATATGGCACATGATTGCTATTGTTAGATTAAATTTCTTTGGGGGGCTATTTAAAGACAGCATCATCTTGAGCCCTGTGCAGTGCATTATGAATGTAGCACTTGGAGCAGTCATTCACTAAATTATTAGCAATTATTTTCCAAGCTAAAATCTGCAAAATACTAAAGCATTTTTGTGAGTTTATTGAAAGTGAATTTTTTTTTAGTTTACTTTAGTCAGTCACAATTAATAATTTGCATCAGAAGACAACAGGCTAAATACATTCTGCATAGTAAGTTCACTACTTTTGTTTGATTTTAAAAACATATAAATAAAATACATTAAGATAAATTAAGGTGTGCTACCTTTAATGAATTATGCTCAACTTTGAGACTTTTATGATGAGCCTTGAGTGAACTGTGGATCTTGACTAAAGAATCATAGTCATTGGTCAACTGTTCATGTAAACGTTGTAGAGATTCATGGTCAGTGGCCAACCAGCGATTCCTACTGTCTAATTCTGTGTATTGTTCACTAGCCTGCAAAGCAAGACAATTAAATACATTATTTCAAAGACGTTTTTTTGTGGAAAAGCCATTACTTTCTCAATATGTCATTACCCTTTATAAGTAAGTTGTCATTTTAAATCCCCCCTCCCCCCCACACACTCTTGGCAAAAAAAAAAAAAAAAACAATTTAAATTTTTTTACCTGTTTTATTAATTAATTTATTATTGTATTTTTTTTTTTTTTTTTTCAATATTTAACACTGGATGGATTTATTCAGTTAAGTTGCAAACTTCTGCTTGATAGTTGAAAGATAAAAAATTTGGCTTTCAGTCGAGCGGTCCAGAGCTTGAGTCTCTGTTCAGGCTCCTTACGATTATAGTATTTTTATAAGTACATATTTTTCTTGTTCCACCTAAGGTGTTAAAACTCATGAATGCTTTTAGCTTTTCAAAAAAAAAAAAAGATAATGTTGTTTATTTAAACCAAGCATTTGGTGCCCTGAATCCTGAAAATTTTGAAAATTCTGAAATATTAAATAACTCTTAATGAATGTAAATGACTTTTTGAAACTTCATACTCTGATTAAGCACACAGAAATATGAAGGATTATGCATTTGTAGTCATTAGCTCAATTAGTTCTGAGTCCTTGAGTGTGGTAATTTTCCATCCGATGAATACGTTAATTTTTGCATATAGTGCTTTAACATATTTTTACAGCAGGATTACAAATTTTGAGAGCAAATGCTTCGCATGGATCAGCTAGTTGTATTAAGCACAAAGAATGTGGGAAGAAGAATTTTTAGGAAAATATAAATGATTAAAAGATCTCTTCCACTAGTCAGCAACAAAAATCAATTTTCCAAGAAAATGGGTAATACATTTTAAAAAACTATACAAAACCCCATAACAGATTTTAAAATCAATAAAGCAGTCAAACAATTGAGCACACACAGATATAAATACTTTTATAATAATTTTTTAAACTGTAAATGCACTTAAAAGTATTCCTTTTTTCCTTCAAGATTTATTTTATTAAAAATTTAATTTAATCTCAGAACTAAGTTCAAACTTATCTTAAATGGATTAGGAGGCAAGAGTTACACTTTCAAAAATAACTTCTTGATTCTGATCACTATATGTTATTAAGATATGATGGCCATGACCAAGGACTAAATACTGCATTAATATGCAATACACCACCAGCTCATTTATTTCATCTATGGACTGCAGTTTCGTGCTTATTGTGCACTCGTCAGCCAGGCGCGGATCCAGAGGGGGGGTCATGGGGGTCATGACCCCCCCCCCTTAACCGACAAAATATAGCAAAAAATTACATTTTTGGTACTTATATTAAGAAAAAATTGTCAAAACCCCCCATTTTTGCCCAAAAATTGCACTTTGATCCCCCCCTTTCCGAAAATGACCCCCTCCTTAGCCAGAAGCTGGATCCGCCCTTGTCGTCAGCATGGAATGGGAATTAAACGAGCTGGAGGCAAAAATCCTCTGACAGAGCAAAGAGAGCCAACAAAAACTGGTAGCTACTGTGAAATTAGAACACCAGTGAGCGACCGCACTTGGCACGGTACAACTCGAAAATTTTGAGGCAAAGCTCAGGTGTATTGCATAATTCTGCCTTAGCCCTTGCTTAGGGGCGGTTAATTACTGCTTTATACTCGAGCTTTGCCTCAAAATTTTCGAGTGGTACCGTACCAAGTGCGGTCGCTCGCTGGTGTTGTAATTTCACAGTAGCTACCAGTTTTTGTTGGCTCTCTTTGCTCTGTCAGAGGATTTTTGCCTCCAGCTCGTTTAATTCCCATTCCATGCTGACGAGTGCACAATAAGCACGAAACTGCAGTCCATGGATGGAATAAACGAGCTGGTGGTGTATTGCATATTTCTGCCTCAGCCCTGTGTTTGGGGGTTACTTACTGCTTTATACTACACTAGCCGGGTACCCGGCCCTGCCCGGGTTTCGGCCGGGTATGGTGTTTTAGTGACACTCGTTCATAAATTTTTCAGCATCAAAGCGCATATCTATACACACAATGTATCTATACACACCTCTGTAAACAATGGCAATTTTTTCTGACTGGACAAACTAAAAAACTGTATTACACACCTTAAATACAAATGCAAGCTACAAATAATGTTTAGGTAAATCGGAAATGTTATAAGTTTGGTACAAGGTGCGGCGGAGAAACTTGCAGATTTGAAAAGTCAACTAAGGGAAAAGTACATCATGTATCAGTTTACTACTTTTTATAAGATATGGTACCCATTCTGAATTTTTATATTAGTTAGATTTAAAAACTACATCGGGAAGAATAACGACCCCTGTTAATGATGCACTCATGTACCCTAGATTTGTTGCACTCTTTCGAGCATGTCGACTGATGGGATGTTGGTGATAGCAAGCCGGACGTTGTTCTCCAGGCGTTGCAGGGTCTGGGGCTTGTCGTTGCAAACGATCGATTTGAGATACCCTCATAAAAAATAGTCACAGAGTGTCAAATCGGAAGAGCGAGCTGGCCAAGTTTGTCACCTTTCAAGGAGACATTATCACTCAAGTGGTGAACCACAGCAAGTTTGTAGGGATGAAACTGGAGTTCGTAGTGAAGAGTTCGTCTCAGTGTCCAATCAAAAATCCCCAAAGCAGCAGCGTGTTTACGCGCCAAACGACTGGGAGAGCGCAAAAACGACTCCCTCACTTTTTCGACGTTTTCTAGGGTTCTGGAAATCCGTTGACCTCCTGGGCCTCTGTTTGCCACACTCTCACTTTCCCTGAATGTTTTCACCCACAAAACAGTCGATTCTCAGCCAGGAATGGGAACAATGGGCTGAATTTTGAACTGAGTTCGGAAGGCACGTTGAGTGGCGACCACCGAAAGATTATTTGAAAAGTAAGATTCGGCGGCGAACGCTCGTTGTTCCTTTGTCCAACGCATGGCGACAGCTAAACTATGAGATAACAAAACTTCAGGACCCTCTCTTTAAAATGAGACTCTTCCCACTCCTTGCTAATTAGTATCCAATTAAAATCAGCAAGTTTCTCTGTCGCACCCTGTAAAATCAATCGCACTGGAGTCAAGTATTTCCAAACATTACACGTAAAATAAGTCCCTTCATTAGTTTATATCCTTGTGACTACATTGGTGAAAACATCTTATGTACCTACCTTAGAAATTTTTTGACTATAAACATTTTCTATTCTCTAACTGTTGCCAAAATCAATTATCCTTTTATTTAGTTCCGTTAGCGATTATTGGCACAGATTAATCTAAAAATCCTAAGAAAGCAATAAATTTCATACTTACTCCTGAGAAGCCTTGGTTCACATTTTCAATATGATCACTATTAATATTGTTGTTGCCAGGCAACAAATTTTTTGCAACAATGAACTGAAAACTTAATCATTTAATGGGGAAACTATATGAAATTTACTATTTTCCATAATAACTTTTTTAAACTAAGCTTTTTAGAAATAAATTATAGCTTATCCTGCTCCCTGTTACTGTAGCTATCTACGGTGAAAAAATGGTTGAAATCGGTCCAGTAGTTTGGAAGATTACCCCGGCCATATGCATACAAAAGTAGTCTTTTATGTATATAGATTAATACTTTCTGTAGCTCAAAAATTAAAACTTTCTATAGACAAAACTACTTGTGATAACAAACTACATGAACAAAATGAAATTTTAGAAATTCATTTTCAACTTATAGTAATAAGGAAAAAGTTATAGGGGGCATGGTAAACTTTTCTTTTAACACCACCATTGTTAGATTTCTCACCTTTTTGAGCTGTTCCTCAAGATTTGACACTTGCGTTTGGAAAAGTGAGTTTTGAGAAGTAAGAGTTTTATTCTGAGATGAGAGCAGTGTGAATTCAACTTCCAATTTGGCTAACTTTGACTGCAGAGTGCCATTTTGAGTAACAACAGAATTCAAATGCTGGTCCAGCGATTCAAGTTGGCATTTTAGATTATTATTTTGATCTTTAAGGTTGGAGAGTTGATTATTGAGATTGTAGTTCTCTTCTTCAACACAGGATTTCTATTTTTAAAAGAACACAAAAAATATAATAAGTGAGAGCAGACAACAAAAGAAATAGTTATTGAAATAAGATTTTAAAAAGAAATATTTACACATAAAAATGCGCCAAAAATCGTAAATAAAAGATAGTAAAAAACTATTTGAAAAAGTAACGTACTCTTTTTTCTAATTCCAGTACATCTGCTTTCAATTCTTGCAATTCTTCTCTAAGAGTCAGGAGGTTCTTCTTTTCTCCAAATTCTTCCTTTTCAATTGTAGCGCTTAACCTTTGTTTGGAAGATTTCAAACATTATTTAAAGCAAAAATGTATTTTCAAATGACATTTTTTTAAAATCTCAAAACTACAAGAAATACATTCAGCTGTTTTTATGAAATAAAATGACATTCTAATAAATATTCATAATAAAATTCATTTACGAACACACCAACAACAAATTTAAATGCAGCTGTTTACAGAGAATAGTTTAGAATATATTTAAAAGCTAAAAAAAAATTTTGAGATCAGACTCCAGATTTTCATTTAGTTTTCTTTTTTGAACATCAAAGCTTCTGTTAAAACATTCAGATATAATAAAAGTATAAATTAATTCAAATACACACAGTGAAAATATTTTTATAAATAAATGACGATTATTTTGAAAAGTACAAATGATGCTAGAAATTACATTTTCAAAGCATTTTTTTGGAAACTTTATTTATAAAGTGAAAATACTGAGCTTGCAGGAAACAAACTAAAATGCAAATTGATTTTCTGAAAATTGGACACTTAAAACAATACTTAAATAAATGATAAGAGCATTACGACAAGAAACATTTTAAGACAATCCCAAAGCATCCTAAATGTTACAAGCCAACACTTAGAATTAAAAGGTGGAGGTGAACATTTCATGTACAGAGGTAACTAGATAATACATTGTATACCACCAAAGAAAGAACTCAATTTATCAATGCTCTTCAGTGTGCTTGAAAAAGTAGGAATGTATTTTGTTTTACAGAAACACGAAAATCTTTACTCAATGCTTTGAAAGACACATCAAATAACTATGCTATCAAAATTTTGTTACTCAAAATGATAGAAAAGTAGCCTTGATTTGAAATAACTTTCTATTTTGCTTCTTTGCATTAAGTGGATCAAAAACTACTGATTTCTACTGATAAAAGAAAAAAAAAATATTAAGTTCGACTAAAATTGACATATAAACGAGTGCGAATATGATTTTCTTACATAATAGAATTTTGAAAATACTTCAGGTGTTTTAATGACATGCTAAAGTTTGGTACTAAGCCTGTTACTTGATTGTATGCATTAAAGAAGAAAATTGATTGTACCTGTTACCAAATTAAACGAATAAATAAATTAAAATTCACTAAATCAATAAAAAAATTTATTAATTTCATTTACTTTTTAGTTATATGCTTATTTTTCACTTCCGGAGAATCATCCAATTTCTTCTTTTCGAATTCCGGGGAGGAATCAGAAGGGCTGTTGAGAATGAGATCCAAATGTTTCTCTTGTGTTGTCTTCTTGGATTCACAATCACTGTTGTTACTCGTACTGTTTAGAAATAATGGTTTCAATAAATGACTTGAAGCAACAAAAGTAATGAGGATTTTAAATAAAATGACCAAACATACTTGTAATTCGGGAGAAGTGATGTTTCCTCATTTGTTTGTTCTTTGTCACATAAAAATTTATCTGCAGCCTTTAGTTCACTAAAATAAATTACAAATACAGTAAACATTAAAAAATATAAATGATAATCGATACTATTTAAGAAAAAGGTCACAAGTTGATTTTTGCAATATTCTTGCAATTTTATGCTTCTCCTTTAATGGCATTTTATTTATTTATTTTTGCAAAAAAGTAACTGTTATCATTTTTTAGAATTCAGCAAGTAAAAGTTAAGATAAAAAGAAAGAAAAAAAAAACACACTTCTAAGCAGATTGATGTACATTGTAGTTACAACTACAACATATCTTTCCTACACAATTATCTATTCATACACATTTTTCACTATATTACATTACTAAAAAATGTAACAGCAAAAGGAACTGGCTCCTGAAAAAGTGCAGCACAATGCAGGAGTTTTAGTTTTAGTTTCACAATACGTAAAAAGACATTGAAATATTTGCACCAAGAAAAAAGAAAAAGAGACAGTATAGCAAATGAAAAAAAAAAAAAAAAAAACCTTAAAACAATATTTCTTTCTACACTTAGACCCAGACTTCTTGAAAATAATATATTGCTTTAAATATCTTTCATGAAAATGATAAAAACAGATATTGAATTGCAGATATTGAAACATCCGCCAATAAGTTGTCTACAAGTAATTAGCTCTCAATCTTTAAGAAATCTAAACTAAATGAACCTTTTACTTATGTTTCTGCGAAAAACTGTAAAAAAATCCTTTTTATATTATTGCACTGAATGTATGTGAAGTATGCAATTCCACTCGCCTCGTTCAAAGCAAGGTTAACATTTCACTACAGAATGTAACATATCTTGTATTTTAATCCTAATGTAATCCCAGAAATAGAGATACAGCTAGGGATTTTTTTTAAGGTGTAAATGTACTCTTTGGCAATTTAATAGAGGAGTGAGATTTATTTTTATGCAGTGAAATATACCCCCCCTCCTCCAAAAAAAAAAAAATAATAATAATAATAACGATCACTTATACAAAAATATTTTGATTTTTAATATTTACCATCTTCAGAATTTATGTATTTAAAAAGAGAAATTAAACATACTAATGCAATAGTTTAAAAATCCTAATTGCTCCTTCCCCTTCTCCATTTTTCATAAAGCTAAAAATTTATTTAAAGGGTCATTCCATGAAAATGTCAACCTCAGCCGAAGATAAAAAAATACCGAAATGAAAAAAGTATGAAAAAAAAAAAAAGAAATAAACAAATAAAATCAGATAACATAAGGAGTTAAAAAAATTAAAAAAGTATTGTAATTATCACTGAGATTAGCCACAGTAAATAGTTTATACAGGGTTGCCACAGGAAAAATGTTACAAAAAAGTAGCAAAAGTCGCCTAAAAATACTAAAAAAGCTGCAAAAAAGTTGCCTTCAAAATAAAAAAAAGTTGCAAAAAAAGTAGCCATAAAAAAAAAAAAAAAAAAAAAAAAAAAAAAAAAAAAAAACGGTGCAAAGAAGCTGAATAGAAACATGTGACAAGCTAAACTGAATCATGAGTAATGCTTTAAAACAAGTTCAGAAAATAGACATATTTTGAACTAATGGTTAAAGGTACAAATGGGGAAAAAAACAAAACAAAAGAGTACAATCGGGGTTGCTTACTTTACAAGACTGCTGCCATTCAAAAGAAAAAATAATAATATACTCATATAAATACAGAAAAATTACTCCGAAAATCTATGTTTTTGCTTTTCTACAGAAAAATAATTCTAACAAAGTAGTTTTCCTTTTGTTCATTAAGCAATTTAATTTATTTTCTTCATCTTCATGCTCTCTTTTCTATTAATCAACTTTATACTGCTGAGCTATTCTAATACTTTCAATGTCTTTTGCTTTAACCCTGCTGCTGTGTTCGTTCCGAACATACGTATACTGTGTTCGGGTCCAAATGGACCCAACATATGTAATTTATTCCCTAACACCGCTTTTTTTTATATTTTTTCGAGTTTAATTGTTATATTTGATTTTATTAGAAACTTCCAAACATAAATCACTCAATTTTTGTATTTTATTTTACCTATTTCATCCGAGAAAACACATAAATAAAATTTAAATATTATAGCAATTCCAGTTTTCGTACTAAAGAAAACTAACAAAATTATGTAAGCTGTCACTTTA
The DNA here is from genome assembly GCA_038373865.1 of Uloborus plumipes. NCBI lineage: Eukaryota > Metazoa > Arthropoda > Arachnida > Araneae > Uloboridae > Uloborus > Uloborus plumipes. The sequence continues at coordinate 117,356 of JAXGGA010000823.1, read as the reverse complement.
AGAAATTTACTAGAAATTTTTAACCTTAAAAAGAAGTGTTAAAAATGGAAATACGAACAGTACAACATTTGTATGAGATGTACAGATTTATGTACAGAATCATATGCGCGGGGGAAGCGGCGGAGAGAGGGGGTAAAAGGGAATTCCCCTCAGATAGGCATAATTGCAGAGTTTGCAGTTCTATGAAAGTTAACCTTGAAACATTTTCACTAGTACTGATTTCAATTCATAGAAAGGAAGAAATGGTATTCAGAAAGAAAAAAAAGAAGAAAAAAAATGAATGAAAGAAAAACAGAAGATAACCATTAAAAATATTTAAAAAACGTACAAAAACAATGTACAAATGTTTTATTTATTGTTTCATAAATTATGAATAAAATAAACAAGCATAAAATTATTTTGTTTCTCTGATACATGCTTTTTAATCATATGGGTCCAAAAGGACCCGAACACAGTATTAGTAAACTTTTTTTTGAAAAGTAGGGTTATACTTCAATCAAAACAAAAAAAATATGTGTGTAATATAACATGAAAATGAACACATTCATGAAGTTAAAACGTTATACCAACGTTACTCGAAAATTTATAAGCAAATGAAATCTGTTTTGGGTCGAAAAGGACCCGAACACAGTAGCAGGGTTAATAGCTGATTTTAGCCTAAGGTTTACCTGTTTAAAAAGTACATCAGCTGATTTTTGAGTTTCCTTCCTCTCTCTATTTACAAATTTGACTTTTTATTCTAACTTTTTAACAGATCCCTTCAAACTTGACTGCTTTTCTTTTTCTATTTTTCTTTGTTTCAACTTTTCTTCATTTTCTTTTTCTAATCTCACAATTGCTCTTCCTTCTCTTTCTTCTGGTCTTCAAGGTAGAACTGGTATGATTTGTATGCACCATAAGCTAAATTTAAAAGTCCCTTATCAATTTGGAACTGTGCAACTGTAGAATAGCACTTCAGAGCATCTTATAATAAGCCTGTCATTCAATATGCGTTCCGACATGAAAGATTTATCTTCCGATAGAGCTATCCTGGATATTGAACTTCACTATTACCATGAGGCTAAATGTGACTAAAAATGAATGTTACTTTCTCTGATGAAAATCATTAAAATTTGGGTGGCTTAGATGGATTATAATTCTATTAGCTTGACTAGAGAAAAGATTTGATGAGCATAAGCTGTGCTGCTTTTACCATTAAAATCTGGCTTATTTGGGACACTGTTTCCGAAGAGGCTCAAGCACAATTCTTTTTTTTTGGGGGGGGGGGGGGGGGCATCCGACGCAGTTGTTTATCTACTTAGCTGTCACGTACTGTTTTTGACCCAAGTAGAAGTTTTGTAGGATTAAGGGGCGAATCGCCAGTTTTAGCCGTTTTTACAATTCCTTCATCCTTAAGAAATATAATTTTTCTAGGCCTTTTTGATCAATGCACATGTCTGAATTTGCTCTCCACGAAGTAAAAAACAACGTACTATCATACTAGGGCCAATTTAAAAGACGAAAACTCAGCAAAGTGGATTCCTTTCCCAATTTCGGCTTCTAAACTTTCTCTTCTTCTTTACATGAGAACTACAGAGATATGGAAGTTTGATTATTCATTCAGCAATCTCTGCACCTGAAAGTCGAAGCAAAAAGTCCCACCTTTCCTCCAACAATTTCCTTTCAAAAGATATTTTCATAAAATCTGACTTTTGTCGAAACTTTTGCAACAGCAAAAAAAAATGTTTTTTGTAATTTCCGAATTTTGTTTCGGTTATTTTTTTAAAAACTCCACACACATATTTGGGACAATATTGTCTACCTACAGCAGAAATTCGAATGCATTTTGCTGAATAGTTTTCTTTTTATTCATATATTTGCATTTTGTCTACTATTTTGCATCGCACTGTATAAGGTTTCAGCTTTTGGAAAAGCGTAAATATCAGTAATGTAAGAAGTATACAAATTAGTTCTATACAGGATTGACTTTCGTTTTCGCATCACTTAAGCCACGCCCAACTTGTTGATTGGATGCAGTGGATCGGTGCAGCCCATAACGTCTATTTAGGAAAGGTTTTATTCTTGAAATGGAAATTATTTAAAACCATGGGTGAAAGAAAATCTCCAGGTGTTTAAAAAGAAAACTTATGTCAGGAGGGAAAAGTCTCCAAAAAAGCAGATTCAGTGAAGAAAAGTAGCTTTTTGGCCTGTTTTTGCATAAAAAAGTAGCTAAAGTCGCCTTGTGTCTAAAAAAGTAGCAAAAAGTAGCATTTAAGTATCCTGTGGCAACCCTGTTTATAGTGTGTTTATTGCTTGTTATTCGATGGTTACGTTAGTCACACTCCATCTTGAGTAAAAGTGACACTTAAGACTAAAGAAAATTAAGACTTAATAAATGTGTTTTATGTTTTTAAAAGCCAACTTTACACATTTTTCAAACATATCATTCACTTTTTAACACTTGTTTAACAACTTGCTTGAAAAATGATTAACTGCAACTGGAAAATTACACATGTACAATATTTCATGTTAAAAATCGCAAAGTGCCATTGCTTGTAGAGAGAAAAATGTATCATGATGAATGGAATAGTAATTCCCAAACAATTGGGGAGCAAATGACTTACTTCTGGAAAATTTCTTGATTGTTGAAAAAGTGTTCATGAGGCAGATCATAACTTTCCATCTGAGACTTGATTTTATGCATTTCATTATTCAGTCTTTGGTTTGCAATTTTTTCAGAAACTAAATCCTATAAAGAAATTGATTACTGCATATAAAGAAATAGGCAAGCAATACATTTAACAGTACAGACTTATAATGAAGACAAGCAATAAATTCCTCACAAGATTCACATAGACAAATCAAGTCTCAACTCTTCTTTTAAAGTCTACTTAAGACTGAAGACAGGAATTTAAGTTACCACATTTCTCTAGAGAGAAAGTTTTTGAAAAAAAGGGAGGGGGTGCAAATTTAGATTTAAAAAAAACTAAAGGATTGAATATGGAATCTACAACATGAAAAATAAAAACTTTTCTGCGAAAAATGTTCGAAAATAAAAAAAATATAAGCACACTAAAAACTAATAATTGCCTCAGAAATAAATTTATAGCAAATTACTTCATTTTATTTTTGTTTAAGAGTAATTTATTTTTTACCATTAGGCAATGAGTAATAGTTCTCATAAAAATGATCACATAATACAAATTGAATACAACAAGTAATTTTTATCTAAACTTTAACATAGTTCACTCATTCCTTGATATTTTGTTACTTTTTAAATTTTCTCTTTATCGACCTTACTCAGTCTCAATTGTTTTAAAAAATGGATATCCATCAAAAGACTGACAACTTTCACCCCAGACAGAAGATTTTTTTTTAAATATCAAATTAATAATAAACTATAGTTATTACTATTTATTACAGTAACCCTGCAGAAGATAAAGTGCTCTTTAAAGAACAAAATATATTTTGATTTTTGTTCATTTTGTAATAAACAGTTTTAAGTGCCATAGAATAAACAAAAACAAAATTTCATAGCTTTTTTCCCTTTTTTTGTTTAACTGAACATTTCTGAGCATTATATTTGTAGTAAATTATGCCAGATAACTACATTGTACTATACATTTTTAATTGAATTTTTAACCTTATGCTACTATAAATATTAAATTAATAAACAACTATTAAATGACTTGTCTACAAATGCTAAAATTAAACAATTGTTATGAAAACCAGAATCATTAAAATTTATGAAATCTCGAGAACATTTTTATAAATTAAGTCACTAAGCTTTTAATTAACTCACACCAAGCTTTAAAAAAAAATCATGCAGCTAAATTATATAGCAGCTATATTTTTTAGCTTGAACATAATACAATGACAGAGCATATCTATGTTATGGTTCATAACTCTTTTCGATCAAAATACTGAACCTTAATTTAATACTACTAGGTGACCCGTGCGGAATTCCGCAAAAAAAAAAAAAAAAAAAAAAAAAAAAAAAAAAAAAAAAAAACTCTAAACTTAAAATTTAATACGTCAATTTTTATTGGCTTCATTTGCACAACATCGCCATCTACTGCCGTCGTTCTGACAACTTTTCAAAGAGATCAAAGACACGTTCACTTTTACAACTACTACAAAAGTGATACCCTATATTAAAATCAAATACCCAAGGCTACTACTAAACTAAATACTAACGTTATCGCAAAACTACCATAGTACTTTGAAACAATAAAAGTTACAATTAAGGTTTACCGAGCTAAGCCTTGGCTTGAAATGTCGCATTTAAAATTGATTTGAACAACAATGTAACGATTTTAACGTCTGAGCAAAAAATTTAACTTTTTCAAACTTCAATCGCTTATTATAAGTTGCTTAAACGTGGATTTTCGAGATTCTCGTTACGCGGCGCTAGCGGAGAAACGTTCTAAAGAAAGCATTTTTTTAAATCTTTCGAATGAAATCAAAATGGAGACGATACGACAATTATTTCGCTAGATAGAGTCAATTTTGTGCCCAAAAATTGAAGTTCGAATAAAAAACGAACCAACACTTTTTAGAGGGTGGGTCTAATTTTCGTCAATAGCCCGCGGGATAAGCTTCAAAATCATAAATTTTCTTGCAATTCGGTAAAGAAATGAGCGAGTTTTGACCGGGTATAGGATTCGGCTTAGAGAAATAATATATGGAGATAATATTATAATATTTAATAAATTAAATTAAAAATTAAAATTAACCATTGATCAGAGGCAAAAAAGCACTGCTAAAAAAACTCCCGACCTTTATTTCATCAAAAAAAAAAAAAAATAAATAAATAAAAATAAAGAAAAAATTATGGAGCAGCATGCTTACCTGCCTCAAAACCTCCAAAGCTTTTTTATCTACGGCAGTCTGTTGGTTCAGATCTTTATTTTCCCTCTCAAGCTCTCTAACTTTGGTAGCTACTTGAGTCAAATTTTCCACCTCTTTCATTAGCTGTTTGTTTTCCCTATCCAAATAAGCGGCTCGAGAGGCATACTCTTCAATAGTAGAATCTTTTGACTAGATAACAACAATCAATTAGAAAATTGCAAGTCTTTTAAAATCGTCAATAACCTCAACAATTGCTGGAAGGATATTGTGTTTGAACACAAGACATACTTAAATGTATATGGGTGTATTTTATAATATAAATTAAATAATGCCTAGTAGAAGTTTAATTTTTAAGCTTTTGCAATGATAAAATAACACAGTAGAAACTCAATAGTTTTTTTTTACAAAAATTTTATCCATATTGCTATGCATGTATGCATGCATAGGCTAAGATCCTAGCATATAAACATGGTTTAAACTAATTTTGTATTTGGGAACAATCAATGTTTATTTGAAAAGCTGGTGAAAATAAGAAAATACGTCAAAAGAAAATAACAACATGCTTATCGACAAACTTCTTTGAAACTTCTATTGCTACACAAACCTTTTAATGCAAATTAAAAATGTATTTTGTCTGAATATAAATACTATGCCAAACAGAAAAACAACCTCATAAATTAAGTCATCAGAAATCTGTAGGTAAATTTTTAATCAGTAATTAATGGCAATAATTTAAACTAATCTAAGATTATTTGTTTGCATATTGTTTTGATACATTTTATAACAAATTCTTTTGATCTAAAATCTCATTAAAACACATAAAAGTACTTTTGCACAGTACATTGCCGGAAATGTTATTTAATTCGTTTATGTATAGAATTTTAATTTAAATGTATTGTTTCATTTGAAAATAAATCAAATTTATTACATAATGAGTATAATTAATGCATTAAGTTTGCAAAAATCAACCTGGAAAATTGAAGCTCATTTGCAGTAACTGACAAACCAAAGATTTATATATATATACATAAATAAAATTAAAAAAAAATGTTTTTTTCTGATATATTTACTACTATAAAATCCTGAAAGAGGATACATTTTAAAATCTTATTTCTTTTCATTTATTCTAATTTTAATTAGCTAGCATTTTAGAAATTTTAAAATGTTATGATGTAAAATATTTTTTTGTACTTAGGTAAAAACACTTTCAGCTAGTTGTTGATATTTCTACTTCAGCATTTATGATTTTTTTTTTTTACTGATAGCTCAACGGCATAACAATTAAATACTAAAGAAACTATATCTCCACCTCAAAATTGCATGCCGAATTCTGTATTATCTGTAAATAAATAAATTTTCTCATCAGCCTGTTAGGCTTCTTTTTTCCTGATCAGCGTGTATCCTTTTGCCAAACATTAAAAAAAAAAAAAAACTTTTCCATGGAGCTATCTGGTTTCAATAACTTATTTACTTCATTTTTCAATTCATTCATGTGCGGTTAATTGCTTCTTTTTATGAGCAATCGGCTTGAACGACCTGATCTGAAAACAATCAATTGTTTCACGACAATTTAATTGTAACATAACTGAAATAAACATTCAATTTTTCATTGATAATACAGTGTATTATCCAAAAAGGTAGGGGACATTTTTCTTAAATAAATATAGCTTAAAATGCAGCACAACAGCAGTACATTCGCACACACACACACAAAAAGAAAAGTGGATGTTTCAGCTCAGTTTCAGTCAGAATAGTTTACAGTTCTTAAATTCAGAATTTGTTAACTATACTTTTATATCTTTAATAATTTTTAGACACTTTTGTACAACGTCTATAACATATAGAAAAGATAAACAACAGACTTTTAACAAACCTTTAAAAATTTAATGCTTTTGAAGGCATATGAAATTGGAACTAACAATAACAAAATGCATAAAAGGAATAAAAATACAATGGAAAAGGATTTTAGAATGAGAAGGCATAATATATTCCAGTTTGTTAAAACCAATACAGAAAAGACAGCTTTACAGAGATAAATTTAAATCTTGATGTTCAACAAGAGACTATGAAAAAAATTGTGAGTACCATTCAACTGTTACTGGATTTAGAATCTCCTTCCTAGACCCAAATTCAATGAGATATAGGAGCCAATCTTTTGCCAGTTTACGATATTCCTCCTTGCATTCCCCACAAGTGTTTTCGATTGAGGTTTAAATTTTATCTTCATCCCATCAAAAGAAGAAAAACTTCAAAACCTTTCCATTTGTGAGATGATGTCAACACAAAAAATAAAAAAATAACATGACTTTTTTATCTTATATTACCAACCTTCTATTCCTCCTAGAATAGACTCATAGATGCTTTAAATTAGAGATAGTGAAATCATTTCAAATTTGCTTGGAACATACTCATACGCAAGAAAATGCATGGGCAACACATACAATCTAAGTGAATATACTGACCTCAATAGCAGTTTTGAGTCTATTATTTTCCTTTTCTAAGCCTTTCATTTCTTGATCTAGCCTGTGGTTGATTGTTTCCAAATTCGTTGTCTCACGTTCCAAATCATGGTACTTCCGAACAGATAACTTGAGACTTTCAACATTATTATTTAATTTCTGATTCTCATTTTCAGTTGCTTGAAGATCTTGCTGTAAATCTTTTATTCTCTGCTGATTAGTCTCTAGCATTCGTTGAAGTTTTGAGTTTTCAGTAGTTAGAGAGCTTAAATTTAGTTCTATCTGTTCACATTTGGCAATCTCTGCCTGTAAAATTAACAGGCAAATTTTAAAAACTTGGAAATATTATTAAAAATGCAAAAAATGTCTTAAATAGAAATTCAAAACTTTAAATTCATAAATTCGTTTTTCATTTCAGAATTAGTAATGCCAAATAAATCATGATCTTTAAAATTAAAAGTACTGTCTGACAGATCAAATTTAATTTCATTTATTGATAAGTTATTTTCACATTTGTTATGGTTTTCACAGTGCTAAAAACAATCACTCTGAGCAAATATATAATAAACAACAAAATAAAAAAAAAGGATAATTCAATATTTGCAACTGGAAAATTAAAGTTATTGGAAAATACACACATGCACACACAAACTACATGTAAAAGGCTCAGTAATATGAACTCTTTTTCGGCCCCCTATTATTCTTAACAAGAAAGTGATAAACGGGGAAGCACTCAATCAAGAAAATAATATGCTGTCAATAACTTCAAAGAACATTTTATAGCCAACAAATTAAAACCCATTATACATTCATAGTCATTCAAAGCAGACTATACATATCTCGTCATAGGAATTTAATAAATTGAATAATATATATATTAAAATTACTAACTAAGGCTGAGTAAATCTAGAAAAATTTTCATTTTTAAGCGTTTAAAGACATTTCAGCATAATCAAACTTTTAAAAAATCACTATACTTCTTTAGTTTCATTCTATTAATCCATTTTCATAGCTTAATCCGAACACGCTGTCCTCTTTTTGTAGACAGTGATCTCAACAAATATATTGAGCATGAATTTTAGCAAATCTCTCTGTGATAAATTACAAAAGACTGAATGCTAAAGAAATGAATTGCGGAATTTCATCATATAAGTTTTCAAACTCAAAAAATATCTTTACAAAAAAATTCATGTACGATAATTAAAGTGCTTAATTCCGATGATATCTATATATATAAAGATGACGGGCTTTGTACGTTTGTAACCGCTGGCCAGAAGCCACCACAGCACCTGCAGACCTGAAACTTGGCGCAAAATTCGAACGTACCCCGCCCTCGTGCACCTTGAAGCCAAAGTTCTAAATTTCGAATTAATTATTTTTTAATTAATTAATTTAGGTATATTTCGCCTAATTAAGGAACAAAATATTCCCCCAACCCTTAACGTTATACATCGTTGGAAAGGGTTTTTTTCTAAAAAAGAAAAGTTTTATCACGTTTCTGTCCGATAGTTAGAACGTTAGATACAGGGATGTCAAAAAAGAGGAAAAATTGCGCAGCTTAAAATTCGGATAGATTTTTTTTTCATATTATGCAAAATTAGTCATGCAAGATTTCCTCTCAAGTTGCTCCGTGAAATCGAAAGTAAATAGTTTTAAAACTTTTCAATTACTCATTCAATTTATTTTTAAGTCATTCCCAACAATGTAAAAAAAAGGGGGGGGGGTGCAATTTTTAACGAATTAGACACTTGTATTTCAAGAAATAAATCCTCTAATTAATATTGCATTGTGTTTAATTACTTTCGTAAATTTTTAATTTATTAATTTTTTTTTCAAAATAATTTTCCTTATTTTTTGATAAAGAATTTTAGCTGAACTTTCTCCTCCTGCAATGGAAACTAATGTTTTTGGCAGCATGCCAAAATAGAGTACATAGTTTGTCGATATTTGTGGGTCATCTTTGAGATTTCAATCCTGCTGCATCCTAAAAACATTTCCATTATTTTGGAAGTTGGAAATAATTTCAACCTCTACTACTTAAAATCAACTTATTTTAAGCTTCATTTTAATAATGAGTGCATTTTTATTTTTTTTTCTGAACTTGATGCAACATGAATTATTTGATCGCGGAAAGAATGAAAAAATACAAAAAGCGGAAAATCGTGGATCCGCGGAAGATTTTCATCCCTGGTTAGATATTAATTATTCAAATTTGCTCAGTTTCCAAGGCTTAGCTGGATGCTTTAAAATATAACACCAGATCCATTTTCTGGACAAACTATTGTTTTGCCACTGAAGTTACATGGTGGATTAAATTTGATTGTCGAAAAACATCAACGATCAATGAAAGTTGTTTACGATTACATTTCACTACCTGGTTTTAGCGAATTATGCTAAAAACAGCAGGAAACTGTTTCCCCATTACGTTAATTCAAATATTTAGGTGTTTTGTTTGTCAACATTGTGTTATGCGGTCAGAGCCCGATCATTCTGACATTGGTCATGGGGCACATTTCTATTTCAGGGCCCCCACCCCCTTCTCATATCAGTTACGTGTTACCAGTAAAAAGTTCTTACAATACCAGAATGAAACAAAAGTTTTGTGCAAAGATCGAACTTAAAATAATAATAATAATATTGCTATCAAATTATTAAAAGAAAAATATGCGTCGACATACGCAGTAGGCTTTTACTTTTAGTATTAATAGTAAAATACACAGTAGGTATTTAGTATTTAGGAGGCGTTGGATAAAGTAAGGGGATTTTGGGCCTCCCCTGAAATCTAAAAGGAGGGCCTGTGCCCCGCGTGCCCCTGCGGTAATCAGGCTCTGTATGCGGTTGCAGTTAAAAAGTACAAGCAGTTCTGAAGTGAAAATTTTGATTTATTTTTTTTAAAAATTACTTTTGCGTGATTTAGAACCTAATAATCAAATATTTTCAGTGTCATATTATTCTTTTTGGGTTTATTTTCGGACATAAACTCGATTACTCATGGATTTAAAAAAAAAAGATAGAAAAACAATTTATTTGAAATTCTCAGAAATTGACTTTTAAATTGGCAACCTCAAATCGAAGCAGCTCCGCTATTTAAGCATAGCACTTGGCAGCGTAATGAACTGTAGCTGATTTGAAAATTCCATGTTAAACGTTAATGGTTGAACAGAAAAGTTCGATAAGCAGTACAGTTGATTTAATTTTTGGGTGGGTCCTAGAATAGCCCACCTCTTACGACTTTTAAAAATCTCGGTTGAAAATCTTAGTTTCTGGAACAAATTGGTTTTGTATTAAGTAAATACTGCCAACTAAGCGAGATTTTAAAATGTTGCCAAGAGGTGGCCTATTTTAGGATTTTAACTATGTTTTATTCTTTAAAAGCTACTTTTGGTAGAATTATGGTAACCGGGTCACGTTGGCGTCAATCAGCTATGTTGTAGGACTACTAACATCGAAAAATATTTTTCCGCTTCTAAGAAGGTAGCGGGTCGCCAGAATAAAATAGTTAATCACTGAGACCCGGTTGCCGCAATTCTATCCTACTTTTAATGTTTTCAGTAGTTTAATGCCTTTCTGATTTATTTGGGGACATATGTAAACTCCAACTTTTACTGGAATTTAAATTGCTGTGAAGTAAATTTGAATAAAAGAAAATAACTATTTTACTCTAGAGCAGGGCTTCCCAAACTTTTTAAGCAGCGGACCCCTTTCATGAATCAAAGTTCGGAGCGGACCCCTGTCGTTAGAGAAAGTGCAAAGATAATTTTTGTTCGTAGTGAATTGAACTTTAAATAAATCAACTAGTGGCATATGTAAGATTTTCCTGGCGCATTTTGCTCGTAATTTCAATTTTACAGTCATAAATATTCAAATTTATCTTTTGTCAGTAAAAAGAAGTTCATATTTACTAATATATCGTTCGTAACAAAGACCGTAAGTTAAACTGCACTTTTACATTTGTAATATGAACCTAGTTTAAGTGCATAAATTTTTGCATACTGTACCTTAAAAAAAAAAAAAAAAAAAAAATCAAAATCTTTGCTTTAAAAATTCTCTTTTGAAAGATCTTTTTGTTAACAATTAGATTAAATGAGCTATGGGATAATCTGCCGGATTTTTTTTTTATTTTTAATGGAAGTTTCAATGAATAATTTCTGGCAATTTGCTAAATTACAGCTTTTCAAACGCACTTTTAGAGTTTGGTTATGTTAGGAAAGAGAAATATTCGTGAGCTCCACAAATTTTTTAGAAATGGAAGCGTTAAAAACGTAGGAATCTGCCGTTAGGGTAACGAAAGGGTGCAAGGAAAGATCCCCAGATATTGTTAAAAATTAAAATTTACAATTTCAAATGCAGATTAGCCTTGATGATATTAAGGAAAGTGGAGGTCAGTAACTGTTCCCCAGAAATTTTTCGAAATTATAGTTGTAAGAACACTAATCCATACGATCAACGGTGAATTCATGTGGGAATGAACTTTCGGGGACCGTCTCCGGTAGAGTTCTTTAAATTGAGGTCTTAAAAGTATCTTGGAAGGTAGTTTCCAAGGCTTAGCCTGAAGTTATATCAATCAAATATCTATATTAACATGTCTATCAAATATTCATATAAACATGATGACAGACAGTACGATTTTGTCAGAGCAGAAAACGGTTTGACAGCATGATCTTGCAGCAACCTGTCTCAAAATATTGAGTATGGCATAAAGAGCAACTGCAAACTTCGAGAAGGGAAACTCTGGTTTTCAAAAGCAAAAAAATAATTTTAAAAATGCACTTAATAAGTTATGATCTAAAAACATTACTCGATAATTGATATACTTCTAATGTTCAAATAGAAGTAAATTATTAATAACAAAAATACCTGTTGACTTTTCAGGTTGCCTTTCAGCTCGTTATTCATTTTTTCTAGTTCCACAACTTGAGCTTCAAATGAGGACAACCTTTTTACTGTCAGTTTTAACTCAGCCAACTCTTTCTCTAAAGTGTTATTTTTCTCCTTTAGAAGTTTATAGTCTTTCTTCAGATTTCCAAGCTTTAAATAAAATAAATGTGTTAGAAAGAAACAGATGCTAAGCTGCAAAGCTTAATCATTTGAGCAACATTTCGAACAAATTTCTTGCACATCACAAAAATCAGTACAAGGAAGTCAAAGTTTCATTATTGGAAATTACTCATTCAATTGCGCACATATAATACATTATATGCTTGATATTTTTTAAGCTTTAAACCACAGTAGGGAAAGGAACAAATGAATGAAAAGTTAAATATGATTTATTATAACAAAAAATTTATTAATTTAAAAATGCAGTTGAATTCTCAATACAGTCACAGTTGACAGGAAATCACAGCTAAAACAAACATTAGTTAGGTAAATTTAGTTTTCTATATTTAATAACATTGAGAATGAAGCAATTACACTCACAGCTCGGTCATGACATTCTGACTGCAGTTTCATCTTTATGCAGTAATAACTCATTGCATATTACCCAGCCGTTTCCTGCAATTTACGAGTTGAGCTGTACCATGGCTTGTGGACGCTCGCTGGTAAGATAAATTCATTTTATCTACCAGTTTAAAGGCTATCTTGGGTACAATAAGAGGATTTGTCTTCAGCTTGGTTATTGGCTATTCCTGACTAAGGCAGGGATTCAAGTGAATCACCATTGCAATTGCTTCGAATTGCAATCGCTACTGGAAGTGAATTACATTATCATCAACTTAACTCGGCACTGACGTCACTACGGGTGGAGTCAATAAGAGCTCACAAGCAGTCAGCGATCTCCTCTTATTCGCCAAGTAGGCTGTGACGTTTTATCTAGCTCATTTTTCATAGGCAAACGTCACGTAAACGTCATGCTGACGTCACGATGTTTTTATCAAGAAACGTTCTAATGTAATTCATTTCCAGTAGCGATTGTAATTTGCGATCGCCTGTTTCACTTGAATTCCTGCATAAGAAGTTCACAATAAGGACAAAACTGCAGTCTCAGGATGTCATGACCAAGCTGTGAGTGTAATTGCTTCAGTTCTGCCTTAGCCCTGGCTTATGGGCAGTAACTGATTGCATATAACATTGAGAATGTCACACAGAGTATATCCATTAAAATGGACACTTTGGCTAATATGAACGAAAACGTGCCTTCTCTTAGCTGAAAATTTTGGCAATTGAATGCTGATTTTTTTAAAACTGTTTTTTGCCATCTTGTGTGGTTGTAGAAAAGTCAACCATGTATCGAGATGTGTAAGTTGAATTTTTTTGTGCAGAGAAAAAGCCTTTACGCATGTTACTTGTCACTGGAAATTTAAAAGATTAAACTGCGCCTACCACAATGGATTGTCACCTGTCCTTTTACTGTTGGTGGACAATGCTGAAATGTGCAGTTTTACTTTAAAAAAAATAATAATAAAAAAAAAATAAATAAATAACTGCCAATATGAACAAATTTGCATTTCTAGCATTAGTATTACACAAGTTCAACTGTAATTACATTTTAAAAGTATACACTTCAATTCAGCTGTGCAATACTGATTAGTTATATACATATTTCATGAGTATTGTTTCACAAGCATTTAAAGCAATTCATGTATATGCTACATGAGAAGGAACAAATAGGGTATAAGTATAAGCAGTTTACATTTCATTAAAGCAATTTTTACTCTTTAAATATTATATAGTGATAGAAGAATTAAAACTTACACTATCTAAGGTGCCTTTATTTTTCCAGCTGTTTAAATCTAGGTTATTCATATATTCTTCCATATCTTTCATTCCCTCCTTTAAAAAATAAAAATTGTATGAATGAGGAAAAAGTACCCATGCAAAAACTAAGAAGGGCAATTAAATAGCTGTAAACATGTATTTATGTAGCTGGCAGGAAAACTTTTTAAAATAAAATTGAAAAGCAGACAAGGGATGCTTAACCCTTTTGTTGCCATGGCTGCTCTATAAACCTTACAAGTTTACAATTCTGAAAACAGTTTGCAAGTAAGAAACTTTTAAGCTTCTAAAATTCATAACTAGCACTCAAGTTTAGAATAATTGTAAGAATTACAGTACAATAACATGAAATAACAAAGAAAGTAAAATAAATAAATAAATACATTTGAAAGCTACTTTTAAACAGTGATGTGTTAGAATAAGACTCAAATGTAAAGGCAGTAGAAAACTTAATATATTTTTTAATATAGCTAAACAGCTCTGTAGCTGGAAAATTTCATAAAAATCTAAAACCTTACAACATCTGCAAAGATAAAATAGCTTCGACAAAATATCCAAATACTAAATGACAATATTGAAAAATTCAAAGATCAAAATTAATTAAAAAAAAAAAAACATTATACTTACAGAATCGGTAATTTCAAATGAAGGGGATCGATTTAAGCTTTCAACCAACATACGAAGTCTCTGATTTTCTAACTCTAATTGCAAAACACGGGTCTGGGCATCTGTATTTAATTGCTCTAAAAGGCTATGGTTTTCTACTGAAAAAGAAAATTTTTTTTTTTTGAAATAAAGAAAACCTTTTCTAAACATTTGATCATATGTTGGAGTTACACTGCAATCCATTTAAAATGATTGAAACATAACACTGGTTAATTTTGTTAAATGAAGCATTTTTAGTGTTTCTAAGGTAAGTTTTGACACTGATTTCAAAAATCCTAGCAGATTTTTTTGATCACTGACAGTTTTTGCATAATCATGGGTTTTAAGTATTTATTTTCCTCATGTTTTCCCATGTCAGGTAATGATAAAAACTCAGCATTAATAATTAAAATCTTGTCATGAAGACAAGAAAGAAGGAGATAGTCAGGTTTGCTGCTACTAGTGGTGATATGGTGGTCTTATTGGCACCAATTTTCCTGATACAAGCTACATAAATGGAATTATTTCCCGTGTTTTAACATTTGAATGCAAACACAAAGAATTTAGATTTTTACTCTAAGGAAACGCTTTAGTATACTGTATTAGTATTGACTCTAAGATGGCTTTGTTTGTACTTCAATGTAAAACAAGAGACTTGGTATTAACTCTTGAAATTAGTTTAACAGCTATACTATTGCATGATTTAAATACGTTGCCTTCGGTACCACTAGCATATTCAGTAAAAATAAAGGAAACATATAAAGATTGGTAAGTTTCTCAGATAAAATTTAGTACAACACATATAACGGAAAAATTATTTTTGGCCCAAAATTAAATGGAACAAATTTTATTAACTGTTGGTGTTATAAACAACATTGTTTTTTCCCCTGCGAATGTGATAGCAATGGCAGAAAGAATTAAAAAAAAAAAAAAGACTGGACCTGTTATTCTACTGGCCTTTCATATTAAATTAGACCTTTTCAAAAACTTATCAAACACTTAGTAATACTGGTACTGGGTTTGAACACTTATAACCAGACTTTTCAAGTATTACTGATATAAAGCTAAAAATATGCATCTTGAGAGGGCTCCTCATTGTCCAAATGAATAGATTCTTACTGATTAATACTAGAAGACATTTAAGAGGAATTTGATTTGAGGAATTTGATTTGAAGAATTGAATGAAGGAAACATTTCAAATTTTATCTCTGAATACGTTCTCAAATTTAAAATAAAATTAAGATACTCTGTACTAAAGATGCCCGAACAAAACATGGTACTGCACATAGTAAAGCAACTTACGTGGGGAAGAATGAGTAAATGCATGAGAAAGTTCACTCTGAAGCTGAACAAGCTCCTCCATAGAGGCTTTCCGCTCAATATGTAATTGAGCATTTTCCTCCAACAGTCCTTGGATTTTCTCTCGATCAGCTTCCCGCTCCTACAGAAAAGAAAAGATAATTAAACAAAAATTGGAAGTAAGAAATGAACATAACAAATATATTTGAAACTTCCTTCAATTACAGACACACTTAATATTCAGCTGAAATATTTCTTGTCTGACAATTATTATGGGATATTGAAAGTGAAGAGGTGACATCAGTTTAACTTAGTTTCTTATAATGCAGGTTTATAGATCTGATGATACATTATTCATCTGAAATTAAATTATATTACAAATTTTGCCAGTTAGGCAAAAATACATGTACATTTGATACACACCCTGATTCTAGAGAGGTATTGATTTAAAGACAAAGCACTTTAACACATTCGAATTGGATAACGTTCAAGTTATAAGAGAATAAAAGGGCATCACATAAAATAATATTGGTTTGAAACTTACATGTGATTTTTTAAAAAACATAAATGCTTTCAAAAGCGTAATTCATACACAATAAAGCGATACTTACAATGTTAAGTTCATTGATTTGTGAGCAATATTTAAGAATTTCAGCTTCTAATTCTATCACTTGCTCAGCTCTTTTACGGCTAGCTTCTAACTGTTCTTCAAGCATAGACTTAGTCTCCACAAGAATCCTATTATCTTCTCGAAGTTCCTGTGCCAAAAGGAAACAATCAAAACATTGCAAGAATATATTAAATGCATGTACTATATTTTTGAGAGTGTGCACCATGCGTATGATAAGTGCCATATCATGAAATGTACTAAAGGAAGAAAAGAAACTGCAGGCGCCACACCCGAAGTGGAACAATGTAAAAGCAAAATTAATAATAAAGAAAACTGGGATGCAATATAAACAGGCTACATACTTTAAAAGTGTTTAAAACATTACCTGATTACTCATAGTTTAGGACCTTAAATCCGGCAACCCTGGGCTTTGCAGAGTTTATGGTTGATGCCAAAAATTAAAAAACTTTGCCTTAATGGCTGCTCTAGAAAGCTATGAACGTTCACTGAAATAATTACTGCATATCCTTACTTAAATTTGGGCAATTTGGTACAAAAATCAATGCTTAAAGCTAGATCTGACTCATTTACACGATAAACTTCTGAAAAATTACCTTGAAGAATACTTGAAAAGTGGACACTTTACTGTTTTAGGTTCAACCCTTTTAATTAAATGCAAAAAAAATAAATAATGAGAAATTCTGGCATATTATATTGTCTGATAATTAATGAAAGACTTTATAGTTGTAGCAAAAGCCCAACTATGTGAAAAATGTACAAAATGGCAATTCATCAATTTTTTTAAGCCCTTATAACGCTAGAAGAAATTTAAAAAGACCATTTTATTAATATAAATTCAAATTAAAAGTATAAATTCAAATTAATTTTCATATAAAACAAATTATGGAAACAAACCCTTTTCAAAAT
The DNA here is from genome assembly GCA_038373865.1 of Uloborus plumipes. Classification (NCBI taxonomy): domain Eukaryota; kingdom Metazoa; phylum Arthropoda; class Arachnida; order Araneae; family Uloboridae; genus Uloborus; species Uloborus plumipes. The sequence goes on along the minus strand of JAXGGA010000823.1, from coordinate 99,872 downwards.
TTAGGGTCATTTTATCAGCCACAAACACTAAATTTGGACATATTTCTGCTATTTTTTTCCAATTTGCTCATTGCATAATGTTTTGTTTTTTTTAATCCACCCCTCCCTCTTTCCAAAAAAAAAAAAAGAAAGCATACAACAAAATGCGGCTAAAAAATAAATAAGGCGGAAAAAATCATATGCACAGCAGAAGTAATTTATAAATTTTTAAAATCGTAAGTGCAGCAACTCTTATGCCTATACAAACATCAGGTTGTCATTACAAACTAAATAAGGGTGGATCATTAGAAATAATGATAAATACATGGTTTAGAAAATATTCCTGATTGACAGGTTAAAAAACAAAAAGACTGATTTTTGACATACCTCAACTCGCGATTTGTAAAAATCTAGTTCATTCATCTTGTCTTTATACCTTTGGATTTCACTTTCTAGTCTGTCAACTTTTCGAACCTAAAGCAAAAATAAAAAGGAGCAAGGTGCTAAAGTAATATTTGAAAATAGCGATATACATAATGTTCAAAGAATGTAAAACAGCAGTGGCTTTCTTTTTTTTTTGCAACTAATGAGCATTTTTTCTTACCCTTTCTTTCAAAATATCAATTTCATCTCTATAGGTTTTGGCTGTACGAGCATCTTGGATCAATTCTAAATTCTAAAATGAAATGTTAGAATATTTATTCAACTATCATAATTTAAAGAAAACAGTAAGACACATCTATTATTTAAAAAAGATAATAAACAAATAAAAATTACTTTTAAAGAATATTATATTAAACTAATAAAACATAAATGACAAAGACATTTTTTTCAACTGCTATCAGTCTGATGTCACCGAGAACTTATTGATCGAAAATCTTTTAGAAAAATAAAATTTCAAAATCATTAAAACTAATATTGCAATAGATTAGCTAATAAAGCAGAAAGAAAATTTATAATAATTTGCACAAAATCATTAAGTATCAAGTTTCATATTTTGTGTCACACATTCAAGCGTCTCTTTAATTATAGTGATCAAGTTAAGAAAGAAAAGTTAGAAGATTGTTTGAGGCAATTCATTGTGATCTTGATTCATATAATTGTGAAAGATAACAAGCTCAAAGAAAGTAAAAATGGTTTGCTAGAATATTAAAAACTGATTTGCGATGTAAGGAAGTCATGAGTTTTAACTTTCATTAAAAAGTTCACAACTATGTCTGAAGCAAGAAGCTAAGATCATGATAGCTGATCACATATGTAAAATATAGAGCTATATTTCCCAGCAATGGATCTACTGATTTTAAAACAGAATTTTTTAAATTAATATGAAAGTTTTGGAATATTTAAGAAACAAAATAAAAAAGCACTCACTTCTTGCCGAAGTTTAGTCTGAGATTCTTTGGCTTTTTCCAATTCTTCCTTCAGCTCAGTAATACCTTCATTTTTTTCTTCTCTGTGAAATTAAAAGAAATAAGTTATAGGTTTTAAAAAATGACCTATAGTTAAAAAAGGACTAAACTACCTAAAAAGCAAAAAGGACAGTTCATTGTATTCTACACTGGTTGTTCACCTAAATAAGTTATATATCCTCAAGAAGTTATGTTGTAATTTTCCCCTATACATATTATGTATTTACTAGTGGTTCACAAGGTGTTTAAGTATGAACCAACAATGCTAACTTTTACTGCATTTCTACATGGATAGTAAATCATAGCTGAGGTAATGTTGAATGAAAAAGGCATATAAAATATTTTGAAATAAGTGTCAATTTTATGTATAGCAGAATTAGAAGACAGAGTGATGTAGTGGTTAAGGCACTGGCCTCTCTCGCCCAAAGGGGCAGAATCAAACCTGGCTCTAGTTGCATCTTTTCAAGATGCAGAAAATTAACAGTGTCCATGATTATGTGGCATGTAAACAGGGGTGATTGTGAGTTCATAAAAAAAATACCTGAAAGTTTTAAAGAAAAAGGGGGGGGGGGGGAGTTTTTTTTTAAAACCAAGTCCCCTATTACTAAGCACACCTAGTAATAATTTATTTCCTTTCATAAACTAACACATTTCATACATTCAAATAGTTTTTATTCAAAATATTGTACATGCATTTAATTAAATTGTAAATGAGTAATACAGTTACTTTTGAGCTGGTGATGAGCAATTATCTTCAAAAAAATATTTTAAGGAAAAAGCAAAAGTCTAACCGAATTGCTATTTGTTGTGCGAAAGCATTTATAAAGTAATGAAAGTTGCATTTGTTACATTTTGTTGCATTTTATTTATTTGTCTCCTAACTAAGGGGAATAAGCATCAAAAGTGAGAAAAATTCGATTCTCATATCGGATGCAAATAAGGTAATTTAGTAAGGTAAAAAAACAATTAGAATTTACATCTGAACATTTCTATTTGATGAATATTATTAATAATTATCTGCATAATCATCGAAAATTCGAAAAAGAAAAAAAATCCGGAGGTGGGAAGATAAAAGCATAATTAAAAATATTTTACTTCCGGTATTTTCGAATATGAAAATACCGGAATCTATCATGAAAATACCGGAAATCCGGTAAAATACCGGAACACAATCACCCCTGATGTAAAAGATCCATCAAGTATTCGTTTGGCATTGAGTATCTTTTGATCAAATATTTCTAGTGCAATTTTGCATTGATTAGAGCCCAGGTGCTTCCATCCAGTGGTGAAACTGGGCATCAAAATTCTCGTGGCAGTGGTCTTCGCCAATAATGGTGCCACATGAAAGAAAGATGGGAATGCACTAGGCAAATGGTTAGTAGGCACTATGTAGCCCTGTTTGATACAAACAAGCAAGTATAGTTAGACTTTGGGTTAAAAGGGATTAGACAATCAGGGACACCCCTCTTTCTGCTCTCCTCCCCAGATGAAAAAAGGAAATCGGAAAGGGTACTGCATTAACTGACGTAAAAGTGCTTTATTAATTACTTAGAACAAGAGGAGGTTAGGACATCTGCATAAAAAATGATTTTAAGGAATTAGCAGAGCAGAAATAATGTTGAATGTTTTCGTTGTTGAATGTTCATCGTACAGCTAATAAAAAGCAAAAACAAACATCAATAATTTCATTTGTCAAAAAAAAAAAAAAAAGTTTAATTGTAAATTTCTATTATGAAGTAGAAAATGTAGAAGAACAGAATATCAAAAGTTCTCATTTTATAAAAATAACTCCTTCGTTTCATTTATGTCCAATCGTAAAATTTTACATGGCCTTGAAGTCCCACTAATCGTGGTGAAATTTGGACACTTAAAACTGATAACGGTATGTATAAACGGTAGGTGCAGGGGACTTCAGGAGGCGATGCCATGTCATGTACAACTTTATATTTTGTACCTTTACAAATGTTCATCAAAATTTGAAAACTGGATTATAAGGGATATTCACTTATAGAAGGCAATACATGTCCTGACTAAACCTGCTAATTGTTAGTATACTGTACTTAAATGACCTAGAAAACACTTTCTGATTCTCCAAAACATATTAAAGCATCAAGTAAAAGAAAGTAAAAATCAAGCAGTTCATAATACATGCGAGCGGTGCAAGAACTTCATTAGGTTACAAAAGGCGAAACTTACACTTCTTGTTGAAGTTTCCTCAGTCTTGCTTTAACATCAGCTAATTCTACAATGAGATGTGATTTGTCCATGCTGCTAGCACTGGATGGGCTTATAGGAGTGGTCCCGGAAGTGAGGCACAGATTTTGCAAAGCTGAATGAATTACTTTCTGCAAGAAACATATCAAAGATAAAAATTTGCATAAAAGTATGGCCAAAAAAATTTTACCTTTTGAAAAACATAATATCCTTTAAAATCAAAATAAACAAATGAATCTTTTATAATTATAGACTTCACTTTAACTGCCATGCATGATCAAAGCAAAAATAGCATGAAAAATCAGAATAATTCTCTTAATAGCAATTTACACCCAAAAATGCACAGATAAAGTTCAATGAAATCAATAATTGAAAATTACTTCATTAAATGAATCCAATTTAAAAATAATTGAACAATCAAGTTTTACATAACAAAATATTATCTTTTACATTAGGCAGAAAAAACTCGTTTTTAAAAGAAATAAAATCATGAAATGGCAAAGCATTTCCTTATTGCTTTGTCAGAGCTGAAAAAATCTCATTGAAAATCACAATAACATCATAACTATTTGCCAGTCCAGAAATTCACATAAGAAACAATTTACTACCACAACACACCATGTAAATTTATTTCAGCTATGAGCACATATTTTGTGTGTTAAAACCAATGGCAAGTTTTCATAAATTATTCATTTGTGCCCAAACTTTGAATCGCATTATATCACTATGGTAGTAGTATGTACACTCTTAGCTTATAAAGCTTTCTTATTGTTCCAGTCACATAATTGCTTTCAGACAGCACACCAAAGAACCATATACTATTTTTGAATTATACTAAATCCAGTTAGAGTTATACAGACAAAAAATACTCAAAAATTATGTTTGACTGCAGTTAGATACTTTTGCTTCTTTAGTAGCTACAATGTCTTAGGTATGTAAACTACAGAATAAGAATTAAAAGAATGGAGCATAATAAATACTAGTAAGCCAAAAGTAATGAATTACATTTTAAATGGGGAAGTAAAATTGATAGCGCTGATTTTAATAACGGAAAGATTTTTTCTTGAGCAATCAGACTAATTCACAATCAATAGCAACATTGTACATAAAGCGTCTTCAAGATGAATCAAGAAAATATTTTGAAAATAAGTTCTTCAGAAGAAGCACAGCTTTGAAAAATAACATTTAAGCAGAGCAATCACGTAAAATTTTCATATGAAATTTAAATATCATGTTACAGGTAGGGATGCACCGATTAATCGGCAGTACGGATTAATCGGCCACTTTGCCTATTATTAACAATCGGCAAAATCGGGCCGATTAATCGACTGAAAAATATTTTTTAGATATTATTCTTTAAAGTATACTTTCACTATGACTTTATGATGAATAATTTTATTAACAGTAATAATAATCTTCACAGTTGATATAAAGTTTTTTTTTAATTAATTCTCCTACTTTGAATAAATATATACATAGACAATGATGCAACATTTTACATGTGGCGGTAGTTTTCTCCTTAGCACAGTGCTTTCAGATAACCTCTAATTTTCAAAGAATAAAAGTATTGAATTAAATTGCTACTAATTACTAAAATATATGAATTAAAAGTACTCGTAAACTGAAGTGTTCACTACACACTCCCCTCCCCTCCTTTTTTTTTTATAATTTTTTTTCCAATTAACGTAACTAACAATGTGTTAATAATATTATTGACACTAATATGAAAATTGGTTCTAAGAAATTTGATAAAATATTGAAATTATTTTGTGAAAACTAGGAAAATGGAAAAAAAAATCTTCCCCCAGAAATAAATTACTTACTATTTCTAAACTTGGAATTGTATAAGAGATAAAAAACAGTGATGGTAAAATTGGTAGTAGAAAAACAATTATCCTTATCATTAATCGGCTCAGCCGATTAATCGGTAATCAGTAATCAGCCAATTTGCTTATCGGTGTATCCCTAGTTACAGGCCCTGTGGCAGCTTTCTGCGACAAATTTTCTAGAAATAATATCTTTCCGCAACCTGCTTCTTCAATAATAAATATGCAACCTTCTTACAGTTAACCAAGGTGTTTATATTTTTAAAATGTTAACATTAATACTACAGATTCATAGGGTTTTTTTCTGGTAGCTGTTTTATATTATTTTTTTTCTAGCCTTTTTTTCCCTCCCAATCAGAAAAATCTTGCTGCACAGTCTTCCTGATTCTGCGACAATGTCGCTGTGTCGGCAGCTTTCTGCCACAGGGGTTACAGGTACTTAAAATGTTCAAAAGAATGATTCCATTTTGTTAAAAAATTCTAACCAGCATCAGGTTTTCTTAAAAGATTGTCAGAAAAAAATATTTTTAAAATTTTCAAAAATGATGTTGCAAACTTATGCATCATCATGAAATGCCTTACTTGAGATAATTCATCTCTTTCTTTGACTAGACGACGAAGGTGCTGGACCAGCATGTTATACATGTGCTCTTGCTCTTCAGGTGGTACAAGACTTAGCTCATTCCATTCGTTGGTCCAAATGGCTTCTGGATTATCTGTTATCTAAAATAATAAATTTTGCATTTAAAATTAAATCAACAATAAAAAACTTAGCAGCATGTAAAAGATTTTCTTTCCTTTATTTATTTTTTAATTTTTACCAAGGTTTTTTAACAGGAATTTTTGATTCAGAAACAACCCAAAAGAACTTCTTTATAGCAGAAGCAAAACCAAAAAGACTATGACAAAATCTCTCAAAGTTCAATATGTTGATTATTTTCTTACAGATCTCTGTTATAAATTTCAGAGTTGGCTAGACTGTTCTTAAAGAAAAGAATATTATTTAGGTAATTTGCAGCAATTTGATTCCTTTTTTAACAGAATACATAAACTGCAGCAAAAACACCATCATGAAAATCTCCAGAAATGCCATTTTTATTCCAAATGTTTTGAAAGTAACAAAAAATTGACTCACAAATGCAGATGCATCCCAAATTATTTCTTCCTACTTTAAAACACAGTAAACTCTCGATCATCCGTGGTTCAGATTATTTGCAGGTGTTTCACACCTTTGCTTTCATTATGGTCCTTAATTTTTCGAACTCTGGTAAAGTAATAAACGAAAAACAAAAATAGAAGCTATTATATTTTAAGACAGGATTACTCCACAGCTAAGTGTGAAGTAAAAAAACTTCCTGAAAATCCTGTGATTTTTACAGAATAAAAAGTCTCAGGGACCAATTCGACAAAAAAGGGATTAATAGGGACTTAAAGACTTTATTAAAAACCTGGTTAAAATCTGAGTTATACTGTACAACAAATGAGTAAAAGGTTCCATCAATCAAAGATTGTCCCTCAACAGAATACGTCGGTATCATTCTATATTTCTATCTGAAACAATAATAATAATAAAAAAAGCAAAGGAGAAAGAAATCTTGAATATAATAATTCCAAGTAAACGCAAGAAATAAAATCAAGTTCTTCAGAATTAATTCTAGAAAAAATCTTTCATAAAAAACAGTAAAGCTGGGCAGCATACGGCTGTTTAATAAGCAAATTTAATATACATCTGATTCTGGAATATTTAATAACACTTCTAATAATTGCACATTTTATAAACAGGAACCATTCTAAATCTACATTAGAAAGATAAATACTTTTCAGGTACTGTCGGCCCCCCTTTATTGAATAGGGTCGGTTCCAAGAAATATTATTCGATTAAGCGGAGAAATTTGTCTTAAGACATAATAAATTAATAGTGCAACACATAAAGGAAATAATTAATGATATTGGTAAAAAGTTTTTAAAATTCACTAAGTAAACAAAATAGTATAATAATTCATTCTTTATGTTTTAAGTAAAAAATTGTAGAAGAGTAATTTAGGACTTGAGTTATAAAATGTTTATTTTAACACCATTTTCACTACATTATTTGTTAAAAAAAGTCCACATTGGTGAAAGACAAAGTCACCCCGCTTGTCTGCAATGCTTATAATTATTCGTGTTATTTAATTTAATTATCCTCTGCGTTTTCAAATTTTATAATAGCAACGTCAAAAGAAAGGGGAAGGGGTGAATGTTGCTTTTCTCGCCCGTTGTTGACGGAATTATAAAATGACGATATTATAAAAATCTTTATGCAAATAATTGCTCCAATTTATTTTTAATTTATTCAAAAATTTTCTCCGTAAAAGTTGAGGCGAAAGCTGATCAATATTATTCGATTATCCGGCGAAATTATTCGATTAAGCGGGGATCTTTAACATTGCGTCTGTGAGGAAATATTCGGTTCCTGAAGGTTTTATTTGTATAAGCGGGGTATTCGTTTATCCGTTATCCGATTAAGCGGGGACTACAGTACTTCAAAAAAGAAAAAAAAAAGTCTTTATGCATCACATTAGATACTAAATGAGGGTCCAGTGATGCCACAGAAAACAAGATAAAAGATATTTCAAAAAAAAAAAAAAATGTATTATAATGAACTTACCTGCTGAATATAATCTACTATTTTGTGTTGTATCTCCAAATCCATTGATTTAATAACTTCGATAAAATGTTCTTTTCGTTCACACTGAACTGCACATCCTAAGATAAGAAGCAACAAAGTCTCCATCTCTCCAACACTAGAATCTAAAAATATACAATCATGTGATTAGACATTTCTAACAATATGCATAGAAAATAAGTAAATTAAAACCCTATTTCGGATTAACAAATATCATAGATAATACATCAGGAGAACAAATACAATAACTTAAGCATTTTACGGCTATCATCAATCATACCAGCAATAAAATTATTCTCTGGCATGTAGTCTTTTATTATTTTCCTCAATGCATCTGACGTGATTTAAAACACCAGCCGCCGAGACTGCCTCCATGCATAAATTGAACTCGATGCATAAGTTGAAGAAATATTCGCAATGGAAGCTTGTTAGAATATATGTCCAACAGTATATATGTATGTGTACAAGTAGTGCAAAATGACAACAAAAAAGCGAGCACAAAACATGAGCACATATTAATAAAAATTAAGATAAAACCTTACAATATATAAAATAAAATGCATTCTGCATTTTAAAGTACAAAACTACAAAATATGCATTTGTAAAACAAATCAACTGATACAAATTAATTTAGAGGGGAAAAAACATAAAATAGATGAAAAACTTACATTCATCATGCTGCTTTGCTAAAGTTAAAATGTCAGGAATCTTAATTAATAGTAGCTGTCCAAGAACTTCCTATAAAACAAGCATATTTTGTATGAAAAAACAAATTTCACTATTAAAAAGAATGCAGAGTTGTAGCAGTACGCATTAGGAACAGTAAAGAATAATCAGAAAATTTATAAATGACGACTTTTTCTTTCCTTCTTTTGTACTAATTTCAAATACAGCAAACCTAGTTTATCCCGGTTAACTGGGACCAAAGACGATCTGGATAGTCAGGGTAGTTTGAGCAATAAGCAAAACTAATTCTTAACTAAGAAGAACATTCATTATTATAAGAAATAATGTTTTGTAACAAAATTGCAAAGAACTGTTTACAAGATAAAGATATTTAAGAATACCTTTAAAAGTGAAAGTTTGTTCAGGTGAGTTAGCATGATCATGCAATAAGGTAGCCAATAAATTTAAACATTTTTTTTACCCTCAGTTTGGTAGTTTATAGTGTAAACAATTCATTAAGTACAGATTGTTTAACGTTAATTAGGGCTTTCCTAAAATGTGCAGATTGCTTTCTCCAAATCTGAACATCACAAGGTCGGAAGATCAACTTTGACTTTTTTCTAAGTCTGGCACTATGTGCAGAGTTGAACTCTGTGCAACTCTGGCAATGTTGTGAATTCTACTCATCTTTTCTACCGTCCTGTTCTGAGCAAGACTTTTTTTGAGCAGGAGTGAGCATTACTGGGAGGAAAGAGACATATTAGACTACTTGATTATATTTCAGGGGTTTTTTTTTTTTTTTGGTGTTCATTGTTCTGCTATAACTGTTCATAGTTTACCATTAGAAATAAAATAAAATAATAATTAAAAAAATTTAAAGAATATAAATAAAATTCACATCATTTCTTAACAAAGAATTGACTAAATATCCCAATTTTGTGATGAAATCATCTCTTTCAGGTTCAGGAATAATGTGCAATAATAACTTAAATAATTTTTTAACGTACTTCGTAGAATGCTTTGATATTATGAAGCAGAACATCCAGATTTCTGATGCGTGTTGCAACATCCTCTGTTGAACTGTTAATCCCATGATAAGGAGGGTGAGGATCACTGGAAAAAAAATATGTACGTCATTTAATGCACAAATATGAACCAACATAGTGAAACTAAAGAGCCGACAAAAGAATATTCATTTGGACTTATATTTAAAGAAGACATAAAATCTAACAAATAAGTAAATGAATGAAAAAGTTCATAAACATACAGGGTGATTATGACTTAAGTTAATATTTAAAAATTCTAGTTAAAATTACTTGATATTTCACCAGAGCAGTAATGAGGTCATGGGAATTTGCTTGGTGAAAGGAAAATAAGTTTTAAAATGTGCCAAACCTTGACCCTGTCATGGTATAGTAAGAGGCAAAGCATTCTTAAAGGATTTGTTGAACACGGTAATGTTGTTAGCCAAAAGGTAAAAATAGACTCTCTTTACAAAAGAGTTCATAATTTAATTGACAAAGTTATGTCTTTCAGAGAAAACAATGATAGCAACAAGAAACAAGCACTGACAGAGGCAGTGCCAGAAATAACTGGTCGTAAGTCGCATTTTGTGACTAAATCTTTTGATATGATGTCTACATTTCCAACCCTAGACCAATGCTAGTGTGATCAGGACGATCAAAATGATGAATAAAAGTAATTTCAAAATGCAATTCAGGGCTCCCGCTAGATACTCACAAAGCTGGGTCTCAAGGACTCACCGCTTTTGAAAAAGTGGGTCCATTTTAAAAATAGTGGGTCCTGCACTCCGCAGAAAAAAAAAAAAAAGGTGAAACAATAATTTTTAATCTATAATCAAAAATAAACAACATTACAGATTCAGGTTGTGTAAAATAAATAACATTACAGACAACGAAGTCGTCATAGGTCGCGTTGGTTGAAAAAAAGCATAGATAATCCGCACCACCTAAACTTTACACTTTTGTCTCGCAAGACGAATTTTAGCGCGTCCCGCGGGGCGCGCTAAGTTTCAAGCATTATATTGGTAATTTTATTTTCTGTTCGGGCATTCGATCTTCAAGAAGAAGTGTTCTATGCCATATATGCAAATCAGTTCGCCTGATATAAAGGGATGCATTCTCTGTAACTGTGATGTTCGATGTTTGAATTCACAATATGTGAAGCTTTATTTAACGTTATAATTGATTTTAATGTCTACAATAAAAATGTTACTGTTAATGAATTTCCAAGTTTTTCTATCTCAACACTACCACTCTGCTATGTTGGAAAAATTCTAACACATTGAGTCCCTTTCCTGAAATTCGCGTATTTTACGCGTCAACGGGACCCCTGGCAATTAATTTTGCTCAAAAAAAAAAAAAAAACTTCGTTGCATTTTAGTGATTTTTTTTTTTAAATATACAATCAGCAGTGTGGAGAAATCAGAGATATTTGCTTCATTGGGGAGGAAATATCTACTTCGGTCCTAATGCTTAATTGAGGCTAAATAGAGGTCTCGTATTGAATCATTGATTAATTAACCTAATGGATCTGAATAACAGGCATGCCTCCTTATACTTGAAAGGATTGGAACTTGACTTACTCGCTTTGTATGCAGACACAAATGGGTACTTTTCCATTATAAACACTCCGATAAATGAAGGACAGATACATTATAAAACGTTTTAACAACAACCAACTTAATCAATGGTTTAGCATACAGTATCAAAAAAAATATTATATGAGGAAACTAAAGCAAGACCACATTTAATTTTCAGCTTTTCAGAATAATTCAGTCTTAATCCCAATTAAAGATCAATAATTATAAATCTTTATTTCAAAATTCCAATGCATTAAAATAATTGTAATCCAACTTGGAACAAAAGTTATTGTAACACAAAGAAAATTACACAAAAGCATTCTATGGTTGAAACATTTACTTACATTTCTAACCAGATACTGTTGAGAAATACACCATCGCACAACCCTCTGTACTCCAATATTTTCTTTTCTTCATCTTGAAACGTTTTAGCCTACAATTCATATTTAATTGTAAAAACAAAATAATTTAAATTTTACAACACAGCAACAATTCTAAACATTTGACATACATGTTCAAAAAATATATAAAGAAAGTTAAATAGTCAACCGAATCCAAATGATTTTATAAACTGTTTTGACATACTTTATTCGATTAAGTAGAACAGAAGTAGATTTAGTAATATTTTGCTACACCCTGTGTAACGAGAGCCCCTGGTAGCACAAAGTAAAATTTATTTCCCACTCTTCACAATTTTCCCCTGATGGTAGTCATAGTTATGGCGCTATGGACTTTTTTCCCACTTAGCTTTTGCAACAATGGTTAAAATTGCTTAGTGTGTAAACTATTATTCCATTGAAAAATTAGTTAATATAGCACAACATTTTCTTGGAAAATTTTGCTGTTTTAATGAATGACTAGATTTGTTAGAAAACGTTGAGAAATAACTGAGACATGAGGATATAAATAAAAGCGTAAGCCTAATTTGATAAAAATAAAATAAATGAAATGCCTCAACAGCAGTGCATAAAAAAAAAGAGTGGAGATGTTTTCTCTCGTACGGTTGGGTTTCTATGGAGATGACCCAAAATTTCTAAACTTGATACGCCTATTTTAACGTAACCGAGTATAGTATTATACTTATTTTAACAATTTTTAATAACAAACTATTTATTGTTATATCTTGACAAGCATTTTATCAAAATTAAAGTATTGAATTTCCTTTAATTCCTATTTTTTATTACTTCCAAATCTTTTAACTTACCCCAGAAACTTCTATCATAACTTTTCGCATTCATTTTACCACACAATCAATCAGAAGAAGAGAAAATCTCAACTGATTCAACAAAAAGTATAACTGTATTCTTCATATAATAGGAAAGCTAAAGAAACTCGTCAAAAGTTAAACTGAGAATGACATTGACAAATGTCCTTTCCACTTTAATCAGAACAAGAACTAAATAGTCTTGGGAACTTTTCTCAGAAAGCAGCAAAGTTCCTTGAAGAGGGTCCTGGAGCGGACAATACCCGACATATTAACCTCCGCTCAGTGCATGTGGCCCTATTCTTCCAACTCTAGAAACACGCAACTCCTGATGCATTTTACAATCTCAGATAATATTACAGATAGAAGTCAACTAAAACTACAGCTAGTCCATCTGTGTTTTGTTAGAAGTGACTTTTCACTTTCAAGGGGTGCAACTAAAATTTCTAGCAAGAAAGAGTCAAAAAAGACCTAAGAGAAATAAAACCTTTTGCACAAGAAACTTGGAATACGTATTCCATTAAGCGGTCTAAAATTGGGAAAATGTAACATCATTGCTATAGGAATTTTTTCTGTTCCATAGATTCATATTCCTATAAGCGGGGAATTCGATGATCTGTCACCAAATTAAGTAGAGACAGGGACGTCATTTCAAGTTTTTCCAGGGGGGGGGGGGAGAGTGTGGTGATAAGTTCACCACATTTAAAAACTCTGTCAATGCTTCCACTTCACAGCTTGCCAACAAAACCATTGTTTAGTCAAAAGGCTGAGTGTTTGTTGGTGCAGATTTGTGTTTAAGCCATTGTCTTGACAGCATACTCTTACTTTGGCAACATATCCCGTGCTACGGGACCGTAATTTAAATTTTGAGCGTGAACGCTATTTTAAAAAAAAAAGATTTTTAATGAGAATGTTAAATGTTTGCATCAGTGCTGATAGCAAAAAAAAAAAAAAAAAACCTGGAGACAATAAAAGTGGATAAGTATTGTTTTTTATCAATTATATAAGATGTTTTGTTAACATATAAATTTTATGGCATTACATTAAACATTCAAAGGTAATAAAAAACATTCATATGTCAAGAGTCTGTGGTTATTGCGATAACTATGCCACTAAAAGCGTATATTTGAAATTATCACACTTGGCTATTAAAAACTGTCGCACTTGATATCGTAAAAATTTAATAAAGACTACCACAGGGAAGGGGCAAAGGGTTAAAACACAATACAATTTCACCAGAAAACAACAAAAACCACGCCCACTTACATGTAAATACATTGATTTCTCAAAGTCGGGGGGGGGGGGGGGGGGCCTAAATGACGGCTTGAGTGGAGATGAATGTATTACTAAAATAGTACTTTGAGAATTTAAAAATGTTTTGACCTCATTGATCATGGCCTATTTAATAATTCAATTTAACTCTCAAGGACATGTGGTGGGTCTGACAGACCAGCATAATATGTTGATCTAACCTGTTAGATACAAAACAAAAAACTTTCACTAGAGTCAATATTAAAACAAGACATATAAAGATAACAAGGGTCTGGCCAGAAGAAATTCAGGCCCATTTAAGGACCCTTCACAAAATTTCATTGCCTTTCCCAAATTTATTTATTGATAAAACAGTGCACATATTAGAAATCAAATCCAATACTGATGCATTATTTTTGATTACATTTCGAAAATTAAAAAAAAAAAATGATTTTTCTGTTTGAAAATTCAGAAAGTGGACCCTGTGGACAAACATTTGATAACTACAAAAATGTCCAGTACTTGACATTGAAGAAAGAAAAGAACTTATTCTTTTCATTTCTTTCAAATAGCTGTAAAAAAAAAAAGAGGGAAAACAATTGATTTACTCTTAAATTTCTGCGGAAGGGTAGTGCTAGAAATAAGCAGTCGTAAGTCACATTTGTGTGACTAAAATTTTGATTTGATTTGAAAATTTAGGTTTCCATTTCTAGGTGCCAAATTTGACACCTAAAGTTTTGGATCACATTGAAACCTTTCTTTTCTGACTCGTTGTATTTAAGCTCCTTGATTGACCAGAAGAAGAAATTTATGATTGCAATATTTTGTGTGCACAGATACGTAAATCAACTTTATTACAAGAATCATAAACTACCCTTCTTATGGGGGAAAAAAAAAAGAAAAACCCTTGCTTGGCACATAATTTTAAACCATTACTAAGTAGAACAGTTAATTGGCACAGTGCCAACATTCATGGAGATCTAATTATTAGTTTCACAAAAGTCTTCACAGTAAATATTAACAAACTTTTCTTTTGTCAATCATTTTGGCAAAGATATGAAAAATATTCTCGTGCATTTCCAAACGCAGATCGTAACTTACGTAGCATAGTAGAACTTCCGTCAAAACATTTTTACATTACTAAGTAGATTAAAAGGATAAAATTTCGCTTAATCCTGCTTGAGCCAAAACTTTTATTGATTTTAAACGCACAACATTGAATAAGTAAATGTCAATACATAATTGTAATAATATTTACAGAAACTGATTTTTTTTTTCAATGGTCTCGTTTAACATTTAATTTTACACAGCTCTTAAAATTTCTTATGGCTTCAATTTACTGCAATGGAAATCTTAGATCAACATGTAAAACTCAAAAAAAAAAAAAAAAAAAACAAGCAGTAGAATTTAAATAGTGTAATTTAATTGAGTGCATCAAAATTTATTGCTGAACAATATCAAACTTACCCAGGAGACAAGAGGACTTTTCATGAAAGTCCCAACGGCTGAAACCGTTCCGCAACTCATTTTCAGTCATTTCTTCTCTTTCGTGAAAGGCATAAAAGTAAAATGACAGGATAGACTCAAATTTGACATCTCAAAACACGACATAAGAAAACAACGATACCAAAACTGTAATTACAGAAACAGGGAAAAAACTATCAACGAAATACTGACTTTAGCACCAAAGTGCTAAGCAAAAATTCATTATAAGCAGAAAACAATTACTCAAAAATGCATTAAATTAGTACAAAAACAATGTATTAAAATTTCTTTAAAATAGTCAACACATCAACAATAGCAAAATTGTAACGAATCGATATAATACATCGATAGTAGACATAATTTAAAAAAAAGCTAATATTTACTTCAAAGTTCAAACTATATTTCTTAAGTTTTTAAAAAGTATGAATTAAGTGTAAAATCCGAAAAGGATAGAAAGAAAACAGATAAGGACTAAATCTTAATTCAAAAAATGATAATGTGAATGTAAGTTCAGGAATTCAACAACTAAACCTTTTTCTACTAACGTCTGCTTCAAAAAATTTTCCACAAATCAATGTTTTAAATTTCACTTATGTAATGAATGAAATGTTTTTTTATGAATCTGAAGATTATTTATGAATGAAGTAATTTGCATTTTCTTTATTTCAATTTGGTTTTGTCAGAAAATTTGAATAGATTTTAAGGGAAAAGCCATCATTAAATTTTACAAAAAGCGGAGTGCTTTGCAGACATCGTTTCCTATACCTCCTCAGTCTCAAGACCAACTGTAAAGTATAATTAAAAAAAATAATTGTTGCAATTGGTTATAAACACTCAATTAAGTGCAGAAGAAATGTTTCAAAAAATTATTTTAGTCTTAGAGAAAATTAGTGTCTCCTGGTTGAGCGGCGCTAAAGTAAGTGCTCTAAATTATACCGAAGATTTGAGTCGAAATTGATAATCTCACATGAAAAGAGACAATAGTTAAGAATTTCAGCTACATGATTTAAAATTCTCTACTATAAAAACATTTAAAAATAGAGTCACTAGCCACTACCATAGATGCATATGCATATAATTTTTCCTTTTTTTGGAAAATGCTATTTTTATTTGACTGTTAACAAGCTATGAATGAAAATCTCAGTAAAATTCCCTTTTTCAGTATGTCATCTACTAACAAGAAAATTAACTGATACTATGCAGCTTTGACGCATTTTGTTTCCTTTTTTAAAAAAAATGTAGTATTCTACAGGCAGGTAAGGACTGAGGAGGTGAAGTGGAGTAAAAGCAAGGCAATGCCCTAGAAAAGGGTTTTAGGATTCAAACCCCTTCCATTAAGAATAAAAAAATAATAATAAAACAAAAAGAAGAAAATGTACATTTGATTTAAATTAATTTTAATATTAAAGTTCAGTACTTTTTTTTTAAATATTTTCTCTGAAATTTTTCTGTAATTTAGGACTATTTTTTATCGACTAAAAACTGTCAGCAAAACAGTGCCGGGGAAGAACTGCTGACGATATAAAGCATGAAATGCGTTTTATTTCTTTTAGGGATTTATGATTATTTTAGCCTTTCATTAAAGGAGAAAAATCCTTGCCGTATTTCGGTTTAGTCGTGTAACTAGCATCTGCAGGTCACTCCTTCCTATTTAGTTGATTGAGCATTATTTCAGAATAAAACCTGACATACACGAGTATGTTGGAAATAATTTGAAAAAACTTTAGTACTTTTTGCAGCATAGTAGTTTTGTCTTTAGATTAAAGAAAAGCAGTAAAATGGTTGAAGATAGTAGTTACTAGAGGTACCAGAATTTACTACTTTATGGGATGGTGGGGGTCATAGCTATCTTTGCATGTATAGAAAATAATATACTAGGGTTGGTAATGAAGTGAAATCTTGTTTACCGAATATATCAATATAACCCCATGAAGTTTATTGTACTAACAGGATTTTACAGTATGACTTTAAACAAAGGTTCATGTAGATATTTTGACCCTTTTCTGCTACATTCAAAATGGCCATTATAGGGAAATGAATTATTTGACACACTGGTATGTTTTCATGACAATGCAAGCTAATATGAATAAACCTTGGTTATTCTTCCACCCAGTAGGAAATAATGAGCACTGAGATGCTATCAGGGACGTCATTTCAAGTTTTACCAGGGGGGGGGGCAAAGGGTAAAAACACAATACACTTTCACCAGAAAGCAACAAAAACCACGCCACTTATACAGGGTGTCCACTCCTATCGTGGCCCAATAGCTAATTTCTAAACCGTTAGAGAAAAGCATATAGTTTATTTAGAAAAAATCTCTAAATTACAAAAGGAACTTGGGCTACGAAATGTTTTTCAAAAAAATCAAATTTTGAAAGAGTTACGAAATTTAAATTTTTATACAGCCTCCCAGTCCTATCAATCATATTTAGTAAAACATTCTTGACACTGTAACGTTTAAAACTTAAAAAAAAATCACTCTTCTACGACAAAAATTGACCGAGTTATAACGTTTTGAAAAATCAAGATTTTGAAGGACTTCGCATACGGTCCCTTAAGCGATCTCTAGATGATGTCATGAAATAATGCAAAATCTTGATTTTTCAAAACGTCATAACTGGGTCAATTTTTGTCGTAGAACGGTGATTTTTTTTAAATTTTAAACGTTACAGTGTCAAGAATGTTTTACTAAATATGATTGATAGGACTGGGGGGCTGTAGAAAAATTTAAATTTCGTAACTCTTTCAAAATTTGATTTTTTTGAAAAACATTTCGTAGCCCAAATTCCTTTCGTAATTCAGAGATTTTTTTAAAAATAAACTATATGCTTATCTCTAACGGTTTAGAAATTAGCTATTTAATGCAGGCGTAATGATCACGCCAAGAATAAGTTTATAGATAGGCATTAGGTGCCATTTCAAATGAATCAAATGTCTCTATACACAAATGTAAAAAAAGTTTTCAAAAATGTTGCCCTCCTTGCTAAAAGCATATTTGAAAAAAGTCTGTAAAATAAATAGAAGAAAATTATTTTAAAAAGCAAAATTGATTGCTTTTAAAAATTAGTTCTTCAAATTTATCATCAGCATCAATCACCGGTCTCGGTCATGATGAGTCAGTAAAAAAAAAAAGCTTCAGTGCAATTCAAAATTTAGTCATCAAATTTAGCACCTAGGGTGGAAATCTCTTTGTCAAATCAAAAGTTTTGGTCACAAAATGACTAACTACTGCTTATTTCTGATACTAACAGGTGTTAATGCTTACCTCAGCAAGAAGTAGTATGGGGAAGAACAGGTTTTTCACAGCATTCAGAATGTTGTTGCTTAAGGCTACTGTACTATTCATTTCTAGAAATTTAAATCTTTTTCTTCATAAAATGTTTAAAACTATCATTTCTGTCAGTTATTGGATTGCTCTTTAACAAAAATCCCTTTTTCGTAGTGAATTAACAGGCTTAAACTAATTAATAACAGAAGAAAAAAACTCTGCAAGGAAAAGCTAGTAAAATATAAGACTACTGTGAAAGGGTGAAATAACTATATATGTGACGAGACTGTTGATACTTTTCAGTGCTCTTTTTGCGAGTGGGGTTTTTGAAATTCATTAAAAATCAAACGTTGTGGTTTAAAATTCAGTGATGATGATTTTTGTTTTGTAAGTCTCTTAATAATATTTAATAATTAACTAGGAATTTTTATTAGTTTGATAATTTGCAACTTTATTATCGCTACTACAAGATTTTTTTCTTTTCCCAGAGCATCCAGATTGGATTTATGTTATATTTTTTGTTCAATTATTTGGGGTATTCTTTTCTAGTTTTAATTGATACCAAGTATTCCTTAAAATTTGTGTTTAAAAGCATAATAAAGTTGTGGAAAAATTATATTTGTTCTCCAATCATATTAATTGTATTATAAAACAGTTTAAGATGCTTGTCCAATGCTGTGTTAATTAAAATGTGTATTATTTTGTTTGAATTTCAAATTACAGCCTGTTTGCTTCTGAGAAGTTACATATATAAAGAAGAGAATGATTGTGCGACTTTAGCAACAAAGTATATTATCTGATATAGAGGTGGGAATGGCCAGAAAAATGGAAATGGGGGGGGGGGACCAGTTTTTTGTCCCAAAGAAGTTTGTTTCCTTTATGAAAAAAATTGAAAATTTTAATGTTTCGAACACAAAATAATGTATTTAGAAATTTATATTTCTATTCCCATGTTTTCTTGTTTAAAAGTATTTTTTTAATGTTTAGTATCCCACATAAAAGCAATAACTTTAATCATGCAAGTTGCAAGATATGCAATAGTTTAATTTTCCTGTGCCCTAATGACGGACAATCATGCATGTAACTGTGTAAATGCATGGGACAAAATGTCAAATTGTTTTTCTGCCCCATAATATTTAAACTAAGTAAACCCAGCTTAAACAAGTAAAAAAAAAAATGGTTTGAACAACCTTTAAGAAAGTAGAAAAACAACAACAGCCTTTTCGTGTGAAATCAGGAACTTTTTTTATCAACTCTGTTACTTTTGGTGAACTGGCGTTTGTTTTAATCATTCCACTTATGACCAGTGCTCTAAAGTACAGTAAAGATTTCTGCTATTCTTAAGGGTTTTCTGGAAAGAAATTTCCATGAATTTTGTGAAAAGGAGATTTTTTATTGCACTGGTATATATTTTAACATAAATTGATTTATTAAAATAATCAGAAACTGAAATCTTTTCTTTTTTTACTTGCAGGGGCCTTGGCATATATGTCTATATCCCAGTTTAGAGTGAAAGCAAAGTGGCTCATGTCGTACGCAATAAAATATTATGTAAATGGCTGCAGAGTTCCCACCCTTGATGATATGGAGATATTACACAAGAGTGACAACTTTCTTGTTGTCAATAAGCAATGTGACATGGCTATCAATTCAGATTCCCCCGAAATACATCCAGTGACTGTAGCAGACCAACTGAATCATAAATTTCCTCACCTCTCAGATCAAACAGTCAAGTTCGGCTTCCGTTTCTGCCATAGGCTGGATTATTCTACAAGTGGAGTTTTGTGCATTGCACTGACTAAAAATGCGGCAAAGCATAGTTTTATTGTCATGAACTCAAAAAAGGCAGAAAAGTATTACCTAGCACTAGTATATGGACACGTCCTGGACGAATTCCTTACAATCAACAAGTCCATTGGCACTGACACCAGGCAAGACTATTCTCACTGTATGTGTACTTCTGATAAGGAGTATTGCTATCAACCCAAATGGGCTCTTTCAAAACTTCTAGTCCTTCAGCGAGGGTTCTATGACAGTAAACCAGCGACAAAGGTTCTTTTGAAGTTGGTGACTGGCAGGCGGCATCAACTGAGGGTTCATTGCCATGAGCTTGGACATACTATTATTGGTGATTACACTTACAGTGGAAGAAAAGATGTCGTTCCTTATAGAATGTTTTTGCATGCTTTTAGGCTGCATTTGCCGTCTGAAATCGAACAATTAGACATTTGTTCTGAAGATCCTTTTACTGAATCTGAACCACGTAATAAATGGCAGCCCGTAGAAACTGTTAATAACTTAAACAAGGATGTATTTTCTTTGTTAAGTTAAATAAAGTGTAATGTATATAATTAGTTTTTTACCTTTTTCTTCAATTTTAGAGTGAAAACCCATTGCTGTTTTTTACTTTCTGTATAGATTTCACTTAGTTTTTCTAAAGCAGGAATTGAAGTTGTGATGATGATTTTGATTGGTCAGCATAGAACTGCTGCAGCAGCTCAGCGTACGCATGCGCTACGAGTCTAAAATTCTAATCATTTGCATATCATACCCTACTTTGCATTTGCTGAAAATTTCAACCCATTCGCGCAAGTCCTTTATGGTGTTGCAATTTTCACAAACATGAGTTTACTTATTTTAATAGTTTATTTGCAAAGTTTTCTCAAAACATACATATCTTGATCATCTCGAACAGTTGTTTTTACCAATGTTGTTTGACTCTAAAAATACATTTAGGAACTAACACATAGTTGCATTCTCAGTGCTAGAAATTAGACGAAGATCTTGGGTGGTGTATAATTCTTTAAGCTTCCTTTGCTGGATTTCTAAATAGTGAGGATGTTGATTTAATTGATTGCTCAAACTATGCTATAACAGAGTGACCTCTTCAATGTATCTTTAAAGACTTAAAAAGAAATGTGCAAAGATCTGCTTACAGAATTTTACTTTCAAGGAATTTTCCAGCTGTCACAAACAACTTGTTGAAAGTTTTGTAAAGCTCATTTCTAAAGCTACAATGAAAGTATATTGAACTCGCCCGAAATGGATACATTTGTACCAAACTTTAAGCTAGGAAATAACTTTCAATGTTTAATGAAAAAGTACGTTACACAGTCAGTATACAATATACATGGCATATTATAAATTCTTACTTTGTAGATTTAAAAAGAAAAAAATCTCTTCAGCTAATTTCCGAAAATATGTGATAATAATGCATAATGATCAAGCAATTACTAAAATTAATAGCACTTTTTAATTAATCATATAATGCAGTGGTTTCCAACCATTTTAACTTTGAACCAACAATTTTGTAAAAAAATTGTTTGGGTAATAGTAAAATTTTAAACTACGGGTGAATATGTGCGTGTGTGATATTCCTATATCACATACACTTAGATCGTACAATTAAAAGTAAATACTGTACAAGAATTGGATTTTATTTTCATGAAGAAAATTATTTTTGCTGTATTTATTTAGCTGTCACAACTGTAAGAAAGATGCAAACATGCGATCAATTTTGTAAAAAACTTAATGTAATTTTTGAGTTTTTCCTTTCTGAAGCAATTTAATATTGGGACTGAAATTCACAAAAAACTCTCAACACTCAATTTATACCGTATTTGTGTGTCAAAAGAAACTAAATTTACTAAGGCTTTTTACGTAGGTACCTAGTTGAAAAGCCCATTGAAAGTCTGAAATTTTTAGCAGTAACTTGATAGTCTTGCCGAACAATGTTATCCAAGACAGAAGCAATAATTTCATTTTCAAAATTGATTTTAGAATCAGTTCAACTAAGTTTCGAGTATTTTTGACTCAAAACTACTTTTAATTTTTTGGAAATTTTCTTCAAAGGGTTTCTGATTTATTAAATCTCATCTTCAGCTCGAAAAATCAATATTAGACTCCACAATTTCTCACAGCTAAGCTTCTTGGTTTTGACCAATGTCCGCGGACCAGTATCAGGCTGTCTACGGCCCATTTAAGGGCAGTGGCCCATGGGTTAGGAACCACTGATATAATGACTTGATTTTGAAATAATTTCTGCACTGATACTTTTTTTTCATTTTTCTTCAATTTTTGATGCTAGAAAAGCACAGATGAACATTCGCCAAAATGGATTAAACATTTCATGGACTGGCTCATTATGCAACATTTCAATTGTAATTCAGCTGAAAATTGAGAAATATTTTTTTACAACAACAAGAAATTATATCTAAGGCTTTGAAACTTCAGCTTTTTCTGACATAGAGCTGAATAAAACAAGTAAGGTGCTACTGTCTTAAGATCGTTAAAAAAATGTTTGCTGCTTGCTGGACGCAATGAGCACTATGATTCGAAAAAACATCAGTTTAATGTCTATCTTTGAAATATTAAAATAATTTAAAAAGTCTTACGTTATTGTTCTATCCACATATTTGGAAAGGTGGAAAACGTTATCCACCTTCGGATTTTGATACTTAGTTCGGTGTACTAAGAGGGGAGGAAGTTAATTGTGCAGTAAAGAGTTTTCAAAAGATTGGAAAGCAGTGCATGGATGAGCTTTCTGCCTTACTCCATTCTGGATAGAACATCCATTACATCACCACGAAACTTGGGTACATTTTGCGAAATCGTAGAGCGGGACACATCTTTTATTTGTGTGAATTATTTGACTGCAAAAATTACAGGTTGTTAATAACGATGTAATAACGAAGAAGAGCGAGGGATCTGCCCCACGCTCTGTTCTCACTTCGAGCCGGAAGTGGGCAAGGAAGTGACCTACTGTTAGGGCCAATCCTAACATTGTAAAGGTCTTAAGGAGCGCCTAACCAGCAAGCCTTTCTTGCCAAAAGGGGTGGAGAAAGTAGCAAAAAGCGAAAAGGCCATAGAATTCGGGGAGAGGCCCAACCTAGCTGCAAGCCGTTAGTGGAACAGGGGCTAGTGTGGGAGATCGCCATTCCTAGCAACGTTACTTCTCCGAGAACCAAGGGCGTTCTTGAAGTGCATAGTATTCAGAGGGAAACCTAGTACAGTTATAGGAAAAAAACCGAAACACTCTGAATTATTCGGCTACTATACATGCTAAGAACAAAAGAAAGGTATCTTCTGACATGGATTAAAGTCTCCTTTAAAACTCTGTAAATACAATTTTGATAAAAGGCCATATACAAAGTGAAATCAACACTAAGTCTGAATTTTCAAATGGGAACCCCAACATTTAGTTACATAATTAGATGCGGATGGCAAACAATAAGCTTGGTACCAAGCGACATTACTTTAGGACCAGTAGAAAAAAGTTATGAGCGAACAAAGATTTAGGGCCCACCACCACATTTAAAATTCTACTCTTAAGGTCAAATTTTACAATGATCAGACAAATCATATATTTTCGAAGAAATTAACCAAAGCTTCTCGCTGTAATGCCTTTGCTTTCCCAAAAATTCTCGGGTTTTGTTAAAGTTAGAATATTTTTTGTAACTTAGGAGAAAAATTCCTACTGTTAGAGTTCAAGGGAAAAAAATGCAATATTCTATCTTTTTGTTTAAACAAAGATTGATATATACTTTAAACTGTGCACTAACTCAGGCAGCACATACCTTCAAGAGAGAGGTTACGTTTTTTAAAGTCCTTTTATTTACACAAACTACTGTAATAGGATTGGCTATAATGTTGAAGCCGTGGCCCAAAATTAAAAAAAAAAAAACCGCCGCGTCGTCACAGATTCTTCCGAATAACAATTCGATATGCTACATTTTCCTGTGAAAATCAAGTAATCATGGAAAAAGTTTTTTGCATTGCTGCATATAAACAGACTTTTCATAATTAAAAAGGAAGAGACCTACTGTTAGGGCCAATCCTAACATGGTAGGGGTCTTATGGAGTGCCTAACCAGCAAGCCTTTTCTTGCCGGTAGGGGAGGAGAGAGTCGCTAACAGCGAGAAGGCCATAGGCCTCGAAATGAGACCCAGCTAGCGGCAAGCCGCTGGCTCGGCATGGACTAGTGTGAGAGATTGTCATCCCTAGTAAGGTTGCTCCTCCGAGAACCGAGGGAGTAGGTGATGTGCATGGTATCAGATAGAAACCTAGTACCTCCGTGGTGGAAGGTGTAATGAACTTGATCATGAATTAGTGGGTTAGGGTGGTTTTCAAGCTTGGTGAAAAAGTTTGTGGAAGTATCGACGATGTAGGAGGTAATAACTTGAAGGTTAGCATCGTTGTGAAGAGTTTTGTTGGAAACATACCAAGGGGCATTGAAGATTTTTCTGAGAGTTTGGTTTTAGAGGACTTGTATGTTCCTCATATTAGACTTGGCTGCCTGTCCCCATACAGGGACGCTATATAGGAGTGCAGGGCGAATCACAGTTTTATACAACAATAGTTTGCTCTTAGTACTAAGATGTCTGCTATATAGTAAGGACAGGACATAACCTAGTTTTATTTTTGCTTTCTTTACCACATCAGTGATATGAGTATTAAATGTCAGCTTGCAGTCTAAGTGGACTCCTAAGTATTTTACACTTCTAGAGTAATTAATTTCAACATTATTTAGTATGACGCGAGGGGGGTAAGTGATGTTCCCTCTGGAAAAACAGATTGCTTGTGTTTTGGAAGGATTGATTGCGATGCGCCATTTGTTGAGATAATCGGAGATAATATTTACATAGTCTTGTAGATATTTATGTGCGAATCTTCTATTATATTCGCCCACCAGAATACTTGTGTCGTCGGCGAATAGACATGTAAGATGTTTGAGGTGGGTGGGAAAATCATATGTATAGATGTTGTACAAGGTAGGAGAAATTGAGGACCCCTGAGGGACCCCAGCATTAATATTATGTTTTCTTGATAGATGCTCTTGCAACTTAATTTGGAAAGTGCGTTTGTGGAGAAAGTGATGAATTATTTTGATTATATAGTTTGGGAATTTAAGTTCAATGAGTTTATAAATAAGGCCTTCGTGCCAAACTCTGTCAAAGGCCTTACCAATGTCAAAGAAAATACCTAAGGTTAACTTTTTGGCATTCATATTATCAGTGATGAAATTGACCATCCGCACCAATTGGTAGGTGGTCGAATGTTTGTCTTTGAACCCGAATTGTATGTACATTATTACTGTTGAAAACAAAATATTTTATAAAAGTGCTAAGCGTATTCTGCACCTGGTGGATAATCATACTCATCTTTCTTCACAAAGAAATTCACTGATGTTGTTACAGTTTGCACAATTGTAAATGGTCCCTGGTTTGGACGAAAAATGGATTTTTTAGCATATCTTAAAAACAACTAGATATTTTAAGCTCCCATTTTGGGTACTCCTTTGAAATCACTTCTAGATTGATTCTCTATCAAAATTTTATATGATTCCAGGTCATCATATTTTCGAATATTAATTTTCTATTTCATAAAAAATTCAAAATTTCATCTAAGAAGAAGGAAAGGACTTTTTTTTTGTTGGGTTGACTCATACTTTGAGATTAAAAAAAAAAAAATCTTTGCCGTACCCAACGTGGTTTAGGTATTATATATGCACAAGTATTAAAGATATTTTTAATATTACGGAGAGGCCGATTTTTATATGAAGACGACTCCTTAACAGCAACTTACCAATAGAAGTTTGTAGAACACATTATTCCTGAAAAAATAACGTATTACACGTGTCTCCAATGTTAATAGCCTTCGAATACGAGCGAATGTTTTTTCTTTTTTTTTCTATGACTGTACCACCGAGGTGCAAGATGTAATGAATATGATCACGAGAAATGGTTTAGGATGGGTCTCAAGCTTGGTGAAAGCTTCGTTTGTGGATGTACCCACTACGTAGGAGGTGATAACTTGAAGGTTAGCATCGTTGTGAAAAGTTTTGTTGGAGACATACCAAGAGGCATTGAAAATTTTTCTGAGTGTTTGGTTTTCAAAAAAGCTTTAACTTTAACTATAAATAGGATATTCAGCAGGCCTGGGGTGAAACCCATTTTCCTGACGTCGTGAAAAATTTGTTGGAGAAGAAAGAAATTAAAACATACATAAATAGAAAAAAGGGGGGGAGGAGGAAGGTTTGGGGGGGGGAGATCCACACGAATTAAGCCGGGTTCACACTAGCCCCGGACGGACAGAAAACGGCCCGGAAAAACGGTGGCGTCTCCTCGTTGCCATGGAGATGGTCCGGAAAAAACGGTACCGGGCACTATTCAACTAGTTGAATAATGCACGGGCCCGGGTGAAACGGATGCTTTCATTTGGCCAATCACAGTCTAGCAGGTAAAGATCGCTTCGGTAAGTAATGGAGGCCAATGTTTATCTCGTTTTTAAGGTAGATAGTGCAAAAGTTGTTTCCTAATCATGTTTCGGTATTAATTATTTTCAGTGAAAATTCAAACCTACAGAATATGAAGTATAAGTTTGATCTAGTGTTAGCGAATGTTCAAACGACAAGCGCAATAAAATATGAAACGAATATAAAACTTGTTCATGTTTTGCCACTTGCTTCGTTAGCATTTTTATTTTACAGAATTTCGCTCTTATTGTAAGTATCGGTGGTCATTTTTCAAAAAAGATATTTTTCTTAAGAACTGAGCTATTTTTTGTATCATATGGAACCTGACAGCAATTAAATATAGTCAACACGTGCAGGAGGGTTTAACTCTTCAAGCTTCTCTACATCTGATGTATATTTTAGAAGGAAGATGGTGGAAAAATGAAAAAAAGGGAACAGTTCCCGATGGCTACTCTTTTCGATTGACTAGAGTTTCTTCTAGCTTTAGATTAGATTAACTTTCAGGACTCCCTTAAAAGAAGACAATGGTATAAATGCATTCAGGTAAGCTGCTGTACATTTATTTGCATTCGATGTAGTAAGTTTCCCATCCCGTCATATTTTGAATTTAAATGTGTTAAAGTTCTAAGGATAAAAGTTCTTGCTCTTTTATAGCTTTATGAATATTGAATGTTTCTTATTATCTTTGTTTTTCACTACTTGTGATTAACAAGAAGTAAGGTTGGAGAGTTCCTGACTTGAGTTCAGCAATGAACTTCAAATGGTTGGTGACAAAATGTAACAAACAGAATCCTGGTAGTCAAAATAGCAAGATTTGTTTCATTTTATGAGAAAGACTGCAGTCTGTTTCTTCATTGTGAGAGAAAATCCCAAAATTTTTAAAGAAAAAAATCTTGAATTTTTGCTAACAAAGTGTTAAGTGTTTTACCATATTTTCCGAGAGGTAATCCAAGGTACCATGTACGTGCAGTTTTAGTTTCGCATCTTGTTTTTAAGTATTTCCCAGTGTCAAATCTGTGCAAAAACTGCTGAAAAAAATTCAACGATTTTGAGAACATTTTTTGTTTCCATAATGTTTTTCTGTAAAATGAAATTGAGAAAAAATTCATTGTCCCCCCTCCCGCTTTGGAAAATTGTGAAATGACTTGACTGCATGTAATGATTTTACGTACGTATGACAAAATTTGTTGAAGTTGTTTGTTAATAAATTTGATAACAACTAAATTCTTTCACTGAATTTCCTTTTTATGTCGTAATGAGTGAGCGCATATTACATGTGCATGTTGTCAAATTATGAGAGGATATCGGCAAAAAAAAGGCAGATTTGATAGTGCAACTTTTTCTCGTCTGTCACAAGATTTTCTGTTTTTTTCTTTGGTGGCAGGAATTTATTAGCAAAAAGAAAAAAAAAAGAATTATGTCCCACAACTTGTGAACTAATATTTAAAATGGACATAATTAAAAATTTACTTAATACTTTTAATAGTATAATGGAAAAAGGAATTAGATGAGGGTACCATTGCCTCAAGTAGGCAATGGCATAGTTAAGAAAAAAAGGGGAAGGGCAGGGGTGATAAAGCTAGTTTTAGCTCTTTTTTATTGTCAAAAAAGGAAAGTATCTTGGTTTTGAAGGAGGATAGTTCCCTAAATCCCCTCTCCCTATAGATTTGATCCCTGACAGTAAATGTCAAAAAAAAAAAAAAAAAAATTTCTTTAGAAAGTTGCTTTTTTTTTCAATTTAAATTTCAGCACATGAATAACAAATTAAAAGTCTTTTATAAGAGGGTACGGAATGTGTTATCTGAAATTCTCTTAAACTCTAGGGGGAAAACTTTTTTCTGTTGTATATTGTCTACATATGTGTGATGAGTTGAAGATAAAATTCTACTTCCGTGAATTCTTTTCGGGGCCCCCAGAGTCCTGGAGGCCCTTAGCATTTGCGACATGCTAAATCTGCCGCTGTCTGATCTCCCATCGAGTGACTTCAATCTATTTCTAACTTTGAAGAAGAATCTCGGCGGAAGGCGAGTGTTGCAGTCAAACAAATTCAGAGAGAGGTCAATGCAATGCTGATGTCAAACAAGCTGTGAAATATTTCTTCCGCATGCGAATAGTTGAGTTTTTCCTGGATTGTTTGCCGAAGCTTGTCAAGCAGTATGACAGATGCATCAATATCTTTTGTACTTAGATATAAAAATAAAGTTATGTTTTATCTATAACTCTCATTCTATTTTTTAACTTTCAGACATAACTCTGAGTACAATCAACAGGAGAAACATATTTTCCCGACTTACTTTTGTACGAAAGCACTTTTTAGGGTTTTGGTTGCGGGGTCAGTGTTAAGCCTACAATGTTTGTTTTTCTCACTAATTCCCAAATTACATTTATTAACCTAAACATATGAAGCATTTTCATTCATTGTTAGTTGTTGAAAGCACTGAGCAGAAATTTCTGCAATAAAAAAGATTATTTTTTGGCATGAAAGTGTATCGATTATTTTGTGCAGTTTGTACTGCAACAGCATAGATTTTATCATTTGCAATAAAGTTGCTTTTAACAGTCGAGTCTCAATAGCTCGAAGCCCTCAAGAGCCGTCTAAAAGCTTTGAGTTATAGGAAGTACCCGCAGCCTTCTCGAATGTTTAGGACCCCCCCCCCCCCAAAAAATGGAAATAAAGGAATGTTCAAGTTATCAAGACTGAACTGCATACAATTAGGTCAAAACTATACAATATAAGTCAATTGTTCGTAAAATCAAAATACTTTGCTTGGAAGAAAATTTATTATTGTTAAATCTTGCTATCTGGAGTAGTTTTCAGTAATAAATCAAATTTATATTTTATCAGAAATTAATTTTGCTATAAACTCAAATACATTTTAAAGTGGGTCAAGTGAAACTACTGTATCAAATCTTCATGAGTAAAGCTTGACTATTTATTTTTGAAACCACTCTCTGTTAAAAAAAAAGAAAAAAAAAGCATTCTCTTATTCTTTAATTTCACTTTGGAGATCATCGTACCATTGGTTTTGAATCATTTAAGGAAATAATTTGACGTAATTTTTGCTATTTATTTTACTGAGTCAAATGCTTGTTCTATTTGCTTGCTCTTATTAATCCTGAAATTTAAATCGTTTAATATATCTTCGGAAATGTAGAAATATTGCCATGTGTAAAACCCCTTTTAAGTTGCAGTTTTTTGCATTAATACGAATATCATAAAAATATCATTAGATTATGTTAGCTACAAATTAATAACGCTATCTCTGTCTGCTTAAGAATTTGATGTATAAATATAGCACCGATAGGCCGACAGAAAGCGATTTGATTGGTTACAAAGTTTCTGCCCGTGACAGATTTTCTGCAGTGTGAATTGACAACCGTTTTTCCCGGCCCGGGTGACGTCACTCCGTGTCCGGGCCGTTTTCCGTCCGTCCGGGGCTAGTGTGAACCTGGCTTTATGCGTGATGAGAGTCCATTGGTTCGTCAGGAACATGTCCAGGTAGGGCATTTCTCTTCTGCGGTTACAGGGAAGAGGTTTCCTGGCGCGCGAGGAAGGGCTTGGCTCCAATCATCAGTCCTGGGGGAGACTTTCTTAACTGGGGGCTGTAGTTTGGGTCGTCTTGGGCAATTTCTACTCATGGCGACGTGGTCTCCTGAGCAGTTGGCACATTTGGAGGGTTCGTCCTTCTTCTTGATGCATATCCGGCTGTCGTGGTCACCCGCGCAACGGCAACACTTCGGGGAAGAGCACAGCTTTAGGCCGCATGTCCAAATTTTTGGCAGTTGTAGCACTGCTAGGGCTGGTGACTTTGCTTACGTTGGGGTTCCACTTTTATCCTGTAGTAGGAGATACGGTCCTGGTTGAAGATTTCGTAAGCTTCAGGCCTGTTTTCCAGTAGAACAAGGAGAGGGGGATGGGGGCAAAGTCCTTTTCCCTTCCTGTGTGAAGCTGGATCACCTCTTACAGGGAGGTTACGCTCAGTCAGTTCGAGTTGGATTTCCCTTTGTGAGAACTTGATTGGAAGGCCTCTGATCACTGCTTTGATGGGTCGTTCAGCTTCTGGTCGGGTGGCAAAGTGAGGAATCTTTTTCTCTTCAACTGTTGCTTTTAGCACTTGAAAATCAACAGGAATTTCAGGTTGGATGTGAATTGTAGGTCCAGAGATTTTAACCTGAGTGTTGTTTTTGGTGTGCAGCTGCAGGTCGTCAGGGATGGGAGTTGGTTCGTCAATTCCGACTACGCTCATTTTTGGGCCGTGGTGGCCCGATCGGTAAGGCTCTCGGACTCGTGTCTGGAGGGACCCGGGTTCGATCCCCGCCGATCAAAGATCCACCGTCTTGATTAATGGTGGCTGGGAGGCGTTAAAAATGTCGTGGTCACAAAGTCCTCCAAGTGAAACAATACCTCTGGGGGTGCTGGACCTAGGGTTTGCTCGACCCTAGGTTCTGGTTCAAAATTAAGAACAGAGTGCTCTTCAGGGCCCTATCCCGGTTAAACCACGAAGCTGTGGTAGGTACGGGGGACCCTGGAGTGGGAAATGGAAATAGAATGCTGATTTTTGGTTTCCTCGGTCTTGTGGGCTTCGGTGTCCGGAGAGCAGATGAGTACGACTTGGCTGGCTAGTCTGTTTGTGTAGATGAGGAGATCCCGTCTTTTTTTGGGGAGTTCTGAAGTTGCGAGATAATCTTCGAAACGAGGGTCTGGTAGGTATTAATAGCCTTGTAGTAGTCTTCGAATTCGTCTGGTTTACCGCTCATTAACTTTTCAGGGTTGAGGAAGTCCAAGACTTTGTCCAATTTTTTTTTGAAATGAACAATTCTTCCAGGGAGGCACATTCCTCAATTTCCTTAGTTATGTGGTCACCGTCAAAGTCAAAATTCTTACGGATGGAGTATTTCTTTTCATTGAGTTTTCTTTTCAATCTCCTGAATTGCAGGCGTGGAGTTGCAATATTCACACGCAAAAAAAAAAAAAAACTATCCGCTCGTATTTAAGAGAGCAAATTCAATTTGTAGATCCGGTGAAATTCCTCCTGGAACAAGAGAAGGGCGATCGCCCCTTCCCCCATCCGTGGCAAAAATGCGGCGTTCACTGCACTGTGAATCAAAATAACAAGCAGCAATGTCTCTACTATGCCGTCCGAAAAACCACTTCGTTCGGACCGTACGGTCGTGATGTGGTAGCCATTCCCAAAAGCAGCTGGCAGAATACGCACTTATGCGGACATTCTCCGTAATGGGAATAACAATGTCATCAAGCTTCAGCATCACATTTTAATGACCGTCTTTCACGGTAACGGATGGACGGTTTTTACAGGAAATCAGTCTTATTCCAACTGTGGCCAATTAGAGATAGGTAAAAGATCCCGGAGCTGTCATTTTGAACCTGTTCCACAGTCGGAGTCGGAACTGGCAGTTCCGGAAGTGGATCGGAACTGATAGCTCCGAGAGCTGCAGCGCCTTCTGTTATCGTACAAGAGCTTTTCAGAAGGGCAGCTACCAGGTACGGACAACGCCTCCTAAATACTAAATGCCTGCAACTTTCTGATCTATAGCATAGAGCAAAATTTCATTCTTATTTCACGATACACTGCCACCAGAGTTCTTCGGGAAAGAGAAATTAACAATTGGTTCATTTTAAAATTTATAAATCCACCAATCAAAAAATTTCATTCGAAAATTGTTTGGATCCATCGCCAATGGCTTCAAAATGCCCTTGGTTCACGATACACTGCCATCTCCAGGAGTTCTTCGAAAAATTAACGATTGGTTCATATCTGAATTTAAATTTAAAAATTATGCAATCAAAAAATAACAACCGCATTTAAAGTGGATCCCATCTCGACGGTAGCGAAGCAAATGTTCTAGGCATTTAGTATTTAGGAGGCGTTGGTCGGGGCCATCGTGATCGTTGGTTCGGATCACTTCCGGAGCTGTTCCTCGAACCTGTTCCGCTACCACCAATCAGAGTTGAATATTTTGTCATGACGCAATCTGATCCGAGTGTCTGATCCCGGAGCTGTTCTTTGCAGCTGTTTACGTAATCAGTTCCGATTCAACCAATCAGCAGACAGGATTTGATAGTGGAATAGCTCCAACGGGTCGGAGCTGTTATTTCACTTGTTTACGTAATCAGTTTCGATTTAACCTATCAGCAGCGAGGATTTAATAGTGGAACAGTTCCAGCAGGTCGGAGCTGAATAACTTTTCTTTTTTTCGAAATAATGTTCCTATTTTCTCTTTTTTTAATTATACTAATCAGTGATTTTTACTTTTCGCATATTTTCGGTATTTGATTCCAATGTTTTGCAATTGCTAAATCCGGAAATGATAAGCATTACTAGCCATCGTTCAAAGTTTCTTCGCAATTCACTGACTAAAAAAAGGAATAATAATTTTTAAAAATCAAGTTTTTAATTTTGAAATTTATTTCTAATTTTTTGTAATATTTTTTTTTCATTCTTTTATTATTTTTGCTTATTAATCGTTGTTCTTTCAAATAAATGAAAGATTTAAAGAAAGAGGCACCGTTAACTGTAACTTAAACTCCGCTCCCCCCCCCCCCCGAGAAAAAAGAAACTGAATGGTTTTTTAAGTGTGATTTTTGATTAAGTTAATTGAATTTTGTTATTTGTGTAAACTTGAAGACACATGTTTCAGAGCTGCACGGGATTTTTTTTTTTGCATATGAAACGACGTGAACTCAGGGATGATGTAAATATCCGACAAAAGCTGTTTTTCGTAATAAGAATTGACCAACTTCACGTATCGTAACAATTTTGCTACAGGATAACAGAAACATAAATCGGCTTCCTCGCAAGACCGAGACTGACCCGCTCTTTCTCTCGCAGTGGGAGGTCTTCTCTCTAATGATGGAGGGAAATAATACGACAAGTGCTGAAAGTGGATGAAAGCTCTGAACTTATTGTAAAAAGTGTATAAGACAGGGAGGAGGGGTGGGGGAGGAGTATCGCAGTATCAGTGCCCGCAGTCGCATAAAATTCTGCTATACATACGCCGCAATTAAATGCAATGCGTGTCAACCGAATATTAATCAGAAACTGAGAAAAAAAAAATTGAAATTCAATCTCACATCGGAAAAATAACCGATTTTTTAAAAATTTCATTTTGGAAGAAAAATATTTTTTAAAGACGCACTGTAAAATAATTATATAAACTCGTCAAAGAGCTTTTTTTTTTTGGGGTTCCGGGAGCGGAGCATTTTTTGAACCTGTTCCGCCAAGTGGCGGCTGCGGAACTACTTTTCCCATCCCTACTAAAGATCTATCTTTGTAAAATAAGTATTGTATTTGAGAAAAAAAAATTCTGGCTGTTATTCATCGTTGGGAAGAGTTTTGTTGTGACATACCAAGGTGCAATGAAGATTTTTCTGAGAGTTTGGTTTTTGGACAACCAGATCGTACAGATACAGATCGTGAGAAATAATTGCGTTAGAGCTACGCTCTTTTTCGCTGTTTGGGTGAGAGAGAGAACATGATTGAGCTGACATGAAACAAATGGAAGGACTGGGTAAAAATATAAGTGTAAAATTACAATAGAAAAACAAAAAGTGTAGGAAAAGTCAGAGCGAGGGACCTGCCCCACGCTCTGTACTCACTTCGCGCCGGAAGTGAGCAAGGAAGAGACCTACTGTTAGGGCCAATCCTAACATGGTAGGGGTCATATGGAGCGCCTAACCAGCAAGCCTTTTCTTGCCGGTAGGGGAGGAGAGAGTCGCTAACAGCGAGAAGGCCATAGGTCTCGAAATAAGACCCAGCCTAGCGGCAAGCCGCTGGCTCAGCATGGACTAGTTTGAGAGAGTGTCATCCCTAGTAAGGATGCTCCTCAAGGACAACCAGACAGGGAGAGACATTATTATATATGTGAGAACTATTTAACTGCGAAAATTACTGGTTGTTAAAATTACACACGCAAAAAAAAAAAAAAAAAAAAATCCACTCGTACAGTAAGAGAGCAAATTCCCTTTGTAGAAACGGTTTAATTAATCCCAGAACAAGAGAGGGGCAATTGCCATTTTGTACATTTTGAATATTGGAGTTCAAAATACATTTTTGGACTATTTTTGATGTTAGGGAAAGGAAGGTTTTAGATGTTTTCCTCGGAAACGTGTTAGAATTGAAATCCGAAACATTGTGGTCAACATTTGTTCTCTTGGACATGGATAAGTAAAAAATCAATCGCACCTTTTATAAATCAAAGTCCAGCTTTATTGAATATGTCGCCTCATTGAATCAAAACTATTTAGGCCAAACGTGATTCATATGAGCGGCGACCACTGTTGGATGAATCAGAATAAAAAACAGTGGTGTCTCAAATGGACCGGAAATGCCTTTCCAAGTTACCTTACCAAACTCAACACAGAAATTTCAACTATACGGACGATCTTCCTATTGAAATTCTACCCTAGATCACCTTCTGCCCTAGGTACTCGGGCTCGACCTTAACATAGCTGTGAAATGTTTTCGATTCTCCGTCTTTCTACGACATCGGAAGGACGGCTAGGACACGAAATTTCCCTAATTAGAGGGAAGGAGCTGTGCTTTGACTGAGAAGATATATTTTTTATGTATGTATTATGGTTGAAGAAAAGAAATACTGGTTGGTGTTGAAATGCGATGAACTTATTTGCCTTTAAATCAGTTGAATTTCAACTGCTTCCAAAAAACTCCAGACCTGCCCCACGCTCTGTTCACACTTCGGGCCGGAAGTGGACAAGGAAGAGACCTACTGTTTGGGTCAATCCTAACATTGTAGAGGAGCGCCTAACCAGCAAGCCTTTTCTTGCCGGCAGGGGTGGAGAGAGTAGCGTAAAACTTTTTGCCATAGAGCTCGGGGAGAGGCCTAGCCTAGCGGCAAGCCGCTGGTTGAACAGGGGCTAGTGTGGAATAGAGCTCCTGTAGAAGATAGTAGTAGTAGTTATAGTAGCCTTATAGTAAGTAGTTATAGTAGCCTTAGTGTGGGAGATTGCCATTCCTAGTAATGTTACTGCCCCGAGAACCAAGGGAGTCGATGAAGTGCATAGTATTCAGATGGAAACCTAGTACTGTCATAGAAAAAAAAAAAACCCGAAACACTCTGAATTATTCGGCTACTATACATGCTAAGAACAAAAAAAAAAGGTGTCTTCTGAAATGGATTATAGTCTTCTTTAAAACTTTGTGAATAAAATTTTGATAAGGGGCCATATACTATACAAAGTGAAATGAACAGAAAGTCTGAATTTTCAAATAGGAACCACTACATTCGGTTACATAATTTAGTGCGGACGGTCTAAAATAAGCTGGGTACCAAGCGACAATACTTTAGGACCAGTAGAACAAAAGTTATGAGCGAACAAAGATTTAAGGACTTACCACTATACAGGGTGTCCACTCCAATCGTGGACCAATAGCTAATTTCTAAACCGTTAGAGATACGAATATAGTTTATTTAGGAAAAAATCTCAAAATTATGAAAGGAATTTTGGGTCCATTCAATGTTTTTCAAAAAATCAAATTTTGAAAGAGTTACGAAATTTAAATTTTTATACAGCCCCCCAGTCCTATCAATCATATTTAGTAAAACATTCTTGACACTGTAACGTTTAAAACTAAAAAAAAATCACTCTTCTACGACAAAAATTGACCGAGTTATGACGTTTTGAAAAATCAAGATTTTGAAAGATTTCGCATACGGTCCCTTAAGCGATCGCTCGATGACATCATGAAATAATGCAAACTCTTGATTTTTCAAAACGTCATAACTCGGTCAATTTTTGTGGTAGAGGAGTGATTTTTTTTTAGTTTTAAACGTTACAGTGTCAAGAATGTTTTACTAAATATGATTGATAGGACTGGGGGGCTGTATAAAAATTTAAATTTCGTAACTCTTTCAAAATTTGATTTTTTGAAAAACATTGAATAGACCCAAAATTCCTTTCATAATTTGGAGATTTTTTCCTAGATAAACTATATGCGTATCTCTAACGGTTTAGAAATTAGCTATTGGTCCACGATTGGAGTGGACACCCTGTATATAAAATCTACTTTCAAAGTCAAAGTTTACAAAAGGGGAAAAATTATATTTTTTCAAAGAAATTAACTAAAACTATCGCAATAACACGTTTGCTTTTTTTAATTGATTGAAAATTCTCGGGTTTTGTTACAGTTATGATATATTTTGCAATTTAGGAGAAAAAATCCTATTGCTTGAGTTCAAGGGGGAAAATGCAACATTCTATCTTTTTGAAAAAACAAAGATAGATGCAACTCACTAACTAAGTCAGTACACACATTCTGAAGACAGGTTCCGTTTTAAAAGTCTTTTTATTTATGTAAACCACCGTATTAGGATTGGCAATAATGGGTCATTCCATAGAAATGTCAACCTCAGCCTAAAAATTAAAAGTACCTTAAAGACTTAACTGTGACCTATCATTTTATTCAACATACTTTCTAGTATATGAATCTAGCAAAAATTTTGAAAAATCCTTTTTGGTGTTTATGTTGGAGCTCTGTAAGTACATGGCTGCAGAAAAGTCTTAGTAAACGCTAAAAACATTGGTCATTGTTTTCGTGCATAATGTTAAAATTTCTGTGAATTTTTAAAAGAACTGCGTTTCTTATGAAAGTTTGGAGTTATATCTGATTGAATGTCAAGCTTTTTTCATTCATTTTATAAGATAAGCATTTTAATTATCTTCATTATTTCACTTTCTTATTTTATGTTACGTTAGTCACAAAAATGCAATGTTTTCTATTTTAAAACAGAACTAAAAATAATTAAATACCATAGCTCTTTATTTTCTTTTGTCTATATCATATCTACTTGAAAATCCCAAAATATTTATTTTAGATATATTTAATAGAAAAATATTAGTGTGACTAACGTAACAGTTTTAATGTGACTATCGTAACAGTTTGATTGTGACTATGGTAACAATTAAAAAAAAGATTAATGTAGCTTAAAGCTTAACTATTTTAGTGGTTATTTAAATTTCCAGTTAAGAGTAAATAAATATATCAAACTAATTTGAAATATTTGAGGCAAAATAGCTCCTTTGACTGCTTCAGAACGGAAAAGAAGAGGTCGGGCGAATTAGAGCCTCTATAAAATTCAGATGAAAGAGAAATGTCAAAAACATTGATCCGTTCTTTACGAAAAAACACAATTTCAGGTATGAAGTTAAAAGAGGAAGAAAGAGAAGCCTCAAAATAATTAATAAGTAAGATGGTTGCAAAGAAACAAACTACTATTTCCTCCATATCTGCAGAATCTTCTTTTCTCACAAGGCAAGCACTGGAAAAGGCAACGAAGAAATATAGAAAAAAGCTTTAGCCAACAGTTCCTGAAAGAAAGTTATATCTATCCAAAAGCTGGCATCAGGTATAGCAGTTAATATAGGAAATCCTTAATCCCACAGACAATCGTTAAGTTTGTCGGATAATACAAAACAATTAGTTCTTTAATTTTATAATAATGTGATAATTTCGCGATTTTTTTCCCACAAGAAAGATGTTAAATGTGCAAAGAACTTTGTTGCCAACAAGAGAAAGAAGCTACAAAAGGGTTTGCCTATGTATAACTTAGAAGAAATCCATCAAATTTATAAAAAAATTCATAAGAATGAAGAAACTGGTTTTGAAAAAAATTGCGAGTTAACTCTAGGCGCGAACCAACACAGCGAAAAATTATTTTTTATCATTTAAGTTACAGGTAAAATGAGTTATAAAATCAGCTCTAAATGTTACGTTAGTCACGATGGAATGACCCTAATGTTAAAACCATGCCCCATAATTAAAAAAAAACACCGAATCGTCAGATTATTCCTAATAAACTTCCGAGATTCCACATTTTCCTGTGGAAATCAAGTATCTACGTAAACAGTTTTCAGGATTGTTGCATTTTGCGTGAAAGCAGACTTGCTATATAGGACACAAAATTTAATTGTCTGCCAGTTTTAAAATATATTTAGCAGTTTTATGTAACCTTTCGCTTTCAACGTTTAATTACTGTTTATTGTTCAAAACAATACTTATCGTCCACAACTGGTTCAAAAGCATGGTTCCCTTTCTTCAAATAAAAATTCATTGCTGTTGTTTCAGTTTAAACAATTGTACATGATCCCTAAATGGGATAAAATAAGGGATCATTTTGCATATCTTAATAACTACTGGATATTTTGAGCTTCCATTTTGGACTTCTTTGAAATCTTTTCTAGATTGTTTCTCAATCAAAATATTACATGGTTCCAGATCATCATTTTTTCCAATATTTATTTCATAAGTCATAAAAAATTCAAAATTTCATCTGAGAAGCAAAGAACGTTTTCATTGTTCGGTTGAATCATACTTTAATATAAAAAAAGCTATCTTTGCCGATAGTGGCGTACGCAGACAAATCATTTGAGGGGGGGGGGGGACTGAGTCGAGACTTAGCGAGAAGAGAGCAGGGAACCTCAGAAAATTTAGCTAAGAAAGTTAACTTTTTGAATTTCTCATAGCAATGCTAGTTTAAGATGACAAAAATACATCATTAATTTTTTTTTTTTAGCATTATACTTCTTGTTGTAACCGAGAGGTACAGTCCTAGACAAAAAAAAAAAAAAAAAAAACGAAACACTCGCCCGTATTCAAAGACTATTAACACTAGAGACACGTGTAATATGTTATTTTTTCAGGAATAATGTGCTCTATAAATTTCTATTGGCAAATTCTTGTTAAGGGGTCGTCTTCATATGAAAATCGGCATCAACTTTAAAATTTTCTATGAAAACCCCACTTTTTTATCACATATTTGTGAATAGCAACATCATTTAACTTTGTATATCAAATCGCTTTAAATTTGCTCCAGCCGTTGCTTCACAATTGAACAAAGAAAAAACCGTCCGGTAATGTTAAAAATATTTTTGATACTTGGGCATATAATACCTAAACCACGATAGGTACGGCAAAGTTTGTTTTTTTATATCAAAGTATGAACGAACCCAACAATAAAAACGTCATTAACTTCCTCTCAGATAAAATTTTGAATTTTTTATGAATTATGAAATTAATATTTGAAAAAATGATGATCTGGAACCATATAATATTTTGGTGGAGAAACAATCTAGAAGTGGTTTCAAAGGAGAATCCAAAATGGGAGCTCAAAATATCCAGTAGTTTTTAAGATATGCTAAAAGAACCATTTTTAAGGACCATATACAACTGCGCAAACTGAAGCAATAGCAGCAAATTTCTTTGCAAAGAAAGAGAAATATGTTTATCCACCAGTTGCAGAACGCGCTCAGCGTTTTTTTTATAGTATTTCGTTCCTAACAACAATAATATATTGAAAGCGAAACTTTTAATAAAACTGCTGATTATATTTTCAAACTTGTAGACTATCCAATTTATTGTCCATTAGTGAGAAGTCTGATTTCATGCAACATGCAGCAATTCAGATATTCTTTTACGTGGACACTTGATTTTCATACGAAACTTTTATCTCGGAAGGTTATTCAGAATAATCTGTGACGATTAGACTTTTTTTTAATTCTAAGCCACGGTTTTAACAAAATTGCTAATCCTAATACAGTAGCTTATATAAATACAAGAGGTTACTTTTAAATTGTAACCTCTCTCCAGCAGGTATGTGCTGCATGGGTTAGTGCGTAGCTAAAAGTATGCATCTATATTTGTTTAATTAAAAGGATAAAATGTTGCATTTTTCCCTTGAGCTCTACACAGTAGGGTGTTCTCTTCCAAGTTTCAAAAAATATTATAACTTTAACAAACCCGAGAATTTTTAATTTATCACGAAAAGCACACGTATTTTGCGAGTAGCTGTAGGTAATTTAATCGAAAAAATATGATTTGTCTATTCTTTGTAAATTTCGACCTTGAAAGTAGCATTTTAAATGTGGTGGTGGTCCCTAAATTTTTGATCAGTCATAATTTTTGTTCTACTGGTCCTAAAGTAACGCCGTTTGGTACCCAGCTTATTTTTGGCTCTCGTCGCCTAATTATGTAACCAAATGTAGGGGCTCCTATTTGAAAATTCAGACTTTGTGTTCATTTCACTTTGTATATGACCCCTTATCAAAATTTTACTCACGTAGTTTTAAAGAACGCTTTAATCTGTGTCAGAAGACACCTTTCCTTTGTTCTTCGCAAGTATCGCAGCCCAATACTTCAGAGTGTTTTCTTTTATTTTTCTTTGACTGTACCCACGACATAAGTGGGGATAACTTGAAGGTTAACATCGTTGTGAAGAGTTCTGTTGGAGACATACCACGAGGCACTGAAATTTTTTCTGAGTGTTTGGTTTTCCAAAAAAAAAAATTAGCGAAAGACAGATTTATGTGTGCGTGAATTATTCTACTGATAAAATTACCGGTTGTTAATAAAATGCACTATTCATACGCAAAAAAAAAAAAAAAAAAAGATATATCGGCTCGTATTCAAGAGAGCAAATTCAATTTGTAAATCCGGTGGAATTCCTCCTGGGGAACAAGGGAAGTGCGATCGCCCTTCTGTACATTTCCAATATTGGGGTTCAAAAAACATTTTTAGACTATTTTTGATGTTAGGGAAAGGAAGGTTTCAGATGTTTTCCTGCGGAAACGTGTCAGAATCGAAGTCCGAAACATTGTGTTCAACATTTGTAAACTAGAACATGATGGAGTCAAGAGTAAGTTCAAGAATCAATCACCCCTTATTTAAAACACTAGCTGCGTAGCCCGGCGTTGCACGGGCTGTAATGTAGTGAAGGCAGTTTGAGAAAACTACTCGCCACCAAGGCGGCTCGCCTTTAAAGAAATGAGGAAAGTTTAAACAGTTTACTCGCCGTCATGACGGCTCGCCTTTACAGTAGCGAGGAAAGTTTCAATTCACTACTCGCCGCCAAGGCGGCTCGCCTTTAAAGTACCAAGGAAAAGTTTAATAAACTACTCCCCGCTAAAGCGGCTCGCTAAAAAGCTTTCCTGCATCAAAGAATCAATCGAATTATTTGCACATGCTTCCTCAGAAATAAAGACGATATCAAGTAGCGCATACTTAGCACTCTCCTTAAATTACAAATAAAATTCCTTTCCAAAAACAATTATTTCCAAACCGCTTTCTTCCGGTAAAATTAATTGCAAAATTCTAAACGAAAAAGTTCTTTTAATATTTGGATCGAAGCCAGAAAAAGTCCCTTCTAAAAACAGCAATTGCAATTTTATTTAAAAACACATTTTCAAAATGGTACCT
Source organism: Uloborus plumipes (assembly GCA_038373865.1). Classification (NCBI taxonomy): domain Eukaryota; kingdom Metazoa; phylum Arthropoda; class Arachnida; order Araneae; family Uloboridae; genus Uloborus; species Uloborus plumipes. The sequence continues at coordinate 57,819 of JAXGGA010000823.1, read as the reverse complement.
GAGAAAAAATATGTCATTAATAATTAGAATAAAAACAATTGTTAGAACTTTGTTATAACACGTATTCAAAATGACAATGAAAAAAAAAAACAGTCTTTCATTTTAAAAAGTTCAACTTAATTAACGTTTTAATTCAAAATCGCAACGGAAAGAAATAAATATCTTGGAATTTTAAATAGTTCAATAATTTAATTAACGTTTTAATTCAAAATGGCAACGGTAAGAAAAAATGTCTTGGAAGTTTAATCATTAATTAGGCTTAGGCAGGAATTCAAGTGAAACACGAGTGATCGCAACTCACCAATGCAATCGCAAATTCCAAAATTTGGATTCAAGTGAAACGAATTCACTTGAGTTCGACTTACAGTAGCGGTTGCAATATGCGATCGCCTCGAAGCGACTGCAATGGTGTTTCACTTGAATTCGGCCCTTAATCGCTTTAAATTTGACTACTTATTAATTAAACATTCGCTTTAAATTTGACTACTTATGGATCGCAGCCAGAAAAAGTCCTTTCTAAAAACAGCAATTGCAATTTTATTTAAAAACACATTTTCAAAATGGTACCTGAGAAAAAATATGTCATTAATAACACAGGCCAACGATGAAAAAACTTTTTTAATGAAAATACCTTATTCTTATGTTGTTTAGGTTGCTGAATCCAAATATGATGCTTAAAAAGTTGTATCACCCACCATTTATTCACATTTTATAGTTACATTCATGAAATAAAGAAACATTTTTAGAATTTAACAGCTTTTTCATAGTTAAGATAACATGAAAAAATAGGTCTAATGAACAAAGATGATGTTGGCAGCACTGCTGAAACACATGCTAAACAGCTGATGTTTTGTTTATTTTCAACATAACCTCACTTTTACGTTTCCTGTACATCTGCTCAGTGCAATGTCTCATCGCTGCTGTAGAAAATCTGCTGACAGTTTTTGTTATATTTGTGGTGAGTTTGTTATTAAAAAGCACCAAAGAAACATTACAGACTTTGTGAAAAAGGTTTATCTAGCATACTTTGGAACCAAACTTGGAGACCAGGATAAACCTTGGGCACCGCATAAGGTATGTTATGTATGTGTTGAAGACCTCAGGAAATGGTCAAAAAAAGAGAAAAAACACTTTAAATTTGCTGTTCCCATGATATGGAGGGAACCAAAAAATCATTCCGATGACTGTTACTTTTGCAGTTACCAACATGATGGGGGATTACTGTTGGTCACTTCACCGGGAAGTTCAGCAAGCTATTCATCGCAGGAAAAGCTACACAAGAAGCGTCAAGGAAAAAAGGGAAAGAAAATATAAAGCAATTCCAGTTGACAAGTGAACCTTGTATCATCACATAAAATTACTATTCCAAGTATTTTACTGTAAATACAAACCATTTTTACGATTCTACAGTGTTTCATTGATTTCCCTATATACTGTAAATGGGTATTAGACTATATAATAAAATACATTTTGCTTGGAAACTAAGGGTGATACATAAAAACTACAAGCAGATTTGGATTCAGCACATAAAAATCTATCAAGATCAGCTATTAAAATTAAAAAAGTTTTCAAAAAGGTTTTTTTTGTTGGCCTGTGTAATTAGAATAAAAACAATTGTTAGAACTTTGTTATAACACGTATTTAAAATGACAATGGAAAAAAATAACACTCTTTCATTTTAAAAAGTTCAATTTAATTAACGTTTTAATTTAGGGCCGAATTCAAGTGAAACACCATTGCAGTCGCTTCGAGGCGATCGCGTATTGCAACCGCTACTGTAAGTCGAATTCAAGTGAATTCGTTTCACTTGAATCCAAATTTTGGAATTTGCGATTGCATTGGTGAGTTGCGATCGTCCGTGTTTCACTTGAATTCCTGCCTTTTAAAATCGCAACGGAAAGAAATAAATATCTTGGAATTTTAAATAGTTCAATAATTTAATTGACGTTTTAATTCAAAATGGCAACGGTAAGAAAAAATGTCTTGGAAGTTTAATCATTTATTAGGCTTAATCGCTTTAAATTTGACTACTTATTAATTGATATCTTCGCTAATTAAAATCGTATAATTATATAGATTGAAACTAATGAAGCCTGAAAAATTACCTATCTATCGGTACCTGGTTCGACTTTCAGTTCATTGGCGTTCAGGAGAAATAAGCGTGACATAGATAGTTAGAAAGATACTCAGTTTTTAATATAAGTAGATGATGATTTCTGGATCCGCCTTTGTACGGTAACTTGTTCAGGTGTATGTATTACATTAAAAGAATGAAAGGGTGAGCGGTAATATACCCCGTTTTAGGTTACGGGATGAAATAAAGTAATACAGTGGTAACACATATGGTCAAGGCCGTATCCAGAAAAAAATTTCGGGAGGGGCCCAGTTTCGTTCATTGCCCAAATACATACATTTCTGTGTGTGTTATGAGTCTAATTTCTAGCTGACCCCCATCCCCCGCTATGTTTGATGTGTGTGTGTGTGTTTTTTTATTTCTTTATTCTTATTATTTTCTAGAACTGACCTTTATTAGGGGTAGGGCATCAAGAGAGATATGCAATGAGAAATTTTTTTTAAGTGGGGTAGAACATCCGTAATTTTAGGAGGTCCGGGGGTTTCTCCCCCGGTCTAATTTTTGAAAAAAAGTTTTAAAATTCTGCATTTTGAGGCCTTGTAAGGGGCAATTGGGACTTCAAAAACATGTTGGAAAAGTAGGCAAACAACAATCTCATAAATTTTCTGCATTCTTTTGCAAACTAAAATTAATCAAAGCATAAAAAAAATGTTAAGTTTAACAAACGATTAACATTAAGTAACAGAGAGGAAGGACAAGGGAGGAGAAAAGATTAACACATTATCACTTGCTTACATCGGTTTTCACTATAGTTACATAGTAGTTTTTGATCAGTTCCCCAACTCACCGACGGAAACAGCACTTATTAACATAAAATTACCAATAATATAAAACACATAAATTTTTTTAAAAGAAATAGTGTAGAGATTTAAAAAATAATTAACGACAGAGTAACATTCTGGCCATTTAGTTAATTCATAGTTTAATTACTTGATAAGAAATAGGATTGAAGCACTTTAAAGGTGTTTCAAAAAGGTATTTAATGATTTTCAAAGACTCTAGAACAGTTTAAAATTCTTTAAAGCATTTCATTTGCACTTTTTAGTTTCTGACGATTTAAAAGTTGATTGGACAGTCTTACGAAATCGATAAAACTTTGAAAGACACATCTTTTAAAGAATAAAAATTGATATTAAAAAATACTTATAACGACAATTTCTTTTTCAATCACTAGTACTGCAGAAAACGAAAAAGAATACAGGAAGGGTAATATTTTTTCTCGTGCTTAACATATTAATAAAGGAATCAATTACAAAGTAACTCCTAAAATACTGAATTAGGTATTTAATGAATTAGTCAGAAATAAAACATGTGAGTCACAAAAAATTATTTTTGAAAATATGCTACAAAAAATGCTGGAATATGATTTTTGCATTACGCAGAATATTTTTTTAATCCAGGAGCTGAGTTTCGCACAACTTGATACCCACCTCCCACACCACCCCACCATTTGTGTTAGAAACTTTAAAAATCAAGACTTACAGCTACATTTAACAAAGTTTTCAAGGTTTTTAAGCATTTGTAAATGGAATTTTTTAAAAGTAACTTTTGTCTAAGATTGGTGAGCGTCCAACAAAGCAGAGGGTCTGTGAACGTATCCGTTTTTGTGTGGTCTTCTTAATTGAAGACATATTTAGCTATTAAAATCCCTCGAGGGTTACACATGCTTATAAATGGGGACCAACCAAGTACCCTCTTATTTGAATCAGGGCGGCGAGGAGCAATCTCAGCCTAATCGGAAACTAGATGCCCGGCGATTAGGGGGTTAAAATTTGAGTGGTGTAAGTTTTGTAAGTTTTATGGGGGAGGGGGAGGCGCTGACCAAACTGACAAGTAGCTTGCCTTGAGCCTGAATTGATTTGGGAAAGAGAGCTGGAAGTGCTAATGAGAGTCTTGTTTTCAAGTATGTTTTGCAACTAATGAGAATTTAAATTGTCATTTTTTTTTTTTTTTGTACTTCTTAAAATTTTCACTCGTTTAATAGTTAAAAGGGGGAAAAAAACTTTTTTTTGCCATTTGAAATTAAAAAAAAAAAAGCTTTTTTTTCTGTTTTACATTATAAAACATTTCGGGTTTCGGGGGGGGGGGGGGGGCTCGGGCCCGTCGGGCCCCCCCTCTGGATACGGCCTTGCATATGGTGCATTTTTAGATGTTCTGTGCTGAAAAAGTTTTGAAAAAAATTTCCTAAAAATCTCAAAAAACTGTATTTTTTCCAAACTTCAACGCGATTGCGGCAAATCAAGAAATTGACCGAAAATTTTCAATTTTTTTTTGTGTGTACTTTGCTACCCCAATGGCACCTTTTCCGCACTCCGCATCATCGAAATAAAAAAAAAAACCGTCATTTTCGGCAGACCCTAATGTACATCGGACCTGTACATAGGACCATCGGTCCTATTTAATTTTCTATCTGTGACAAGAAACCAACCAACCAACCATTTGGTTTGTAATTAATAGCCTTCAATTCAGTTGTATTTCAACTGCTTCCAAAAAACTCCAGAAGTATTTCTGCAGTAAAAAAATCATTTACTGATGTTATTTGTGTCACAGACAATCTTGCTTACAGCTACCGCAAGTCTCAAGAAATCAAGGTAGGATTTAATGGCGCTATCTGTGAAGTACTGTGAAGCACTGACATAAAATTTGCTTTATAAACAACATATTTCAACAATTTGAAACATATTTCCATAAAAAAATATATTAAATTATAGTTAAAAAAACCCAAAAAATACGCTTTTAAATTTCAGTGTAATATACTTAATACTATTATTAATACTGAAGGTTCCATTAAAATCCGACTTATTTGGGAAATTATTTCGGAAAAAGCTCAAGCCCAATTCTTGGGTTTTTTGATGCATCCCGATTCCGTTGTTCATCTACTTACTGTCAACTGCTATTTTTGACCCAAGTAGAAGTTTTGTAGGATTAAGGGGCGAATCGTCAGTTCGAGCCGTTTTTTAAATTCCTTCATCCTTAAGAAATATAAATTTTCTTGGCCTTTTTGTTCGATACGCAAGTCTAAATTTAGTCTCCATGGAGCAATAAACAATGTACTATCACACTAGGGCCAATTTAACAGACGAAAAATTAGCAAAGTGGTTTCATTTTTAAATTTCGGCTTTCAAACTTTCTCTTCTTCTTCACACAAAACTACAGAGAGTTTGTGAGTTTGATTATTCATTCAGCAATCCCTGCACCTTATATTCGAAGCAAAAAGTCCCACCTTTTCTCCATAAATTACATTTCAAGAGATATTTGCATAAAAGCTGACATCTGTCTAAACTCTTGCAACAGCGAAAAAAGCAAAAAAAAAAAGTCTTTTGTAATTTCCGGTTTTCGCTTCGGTTGTATTTAAAAAAATTCCAGACACGTATTTGGGACCATATTGTCTACCTGCAGTAGAAATTTGAAAGCATTTCGCTGAATAGTTTTCTTTTTATTCATATATTTGCATTTTGTCTAAACTTTTGCATCGCAGTGTATTAACAATAGTATTAAATATATTACTTTTACGTTTGCAAAGAATGCGAATTTTATCTTTTATTCAGAGTTACATACAAACTGAAACACTAATAATACATCAACATATAATAATATAGTAGTTTAGCCTTAAGAATTGATGTTGTTGTCTTGTGCCTGCCAGGCTGGCAATTTTGGGTGAGCTGCTTCACTTTTGAAACTGGACCATAATTTGGTGTGAAGTCCGACTTCCACAGTACACGCATGCCATAGGTACAGTCAGGGCCTTGCTCCACATCAGCAGAAAACGCAACCGAAACCGAAGGCAGAAACCGAAAATCCGGGTACTTTCCATAGGAACACCATTTAATCCATTTTACGTTTCTGCTTTATTTTTCTGCTTTACGTCAATGTGGAGCAGGGCCCTCATAGAAAAAAAAAAAAAAAAAAAAAAACCGAAACACTCACTCGTATGAAAAGACTATTAACACCAGAGACACGTATAATATGTTATTTTTTCAGGAATAATGTGCTCTACAAATTTATATTGGTAAATTGTTTTTAAGTGGTCGCCTTCATATAAAAATTGGCATCAACTTAAAAATTTTCTATGAAAACCCCTCTTTTTTATCGCATATTTTGGCTCAGCAATATCATTTAGCTTTGAATTACCAAATCGTTTAAAATTTGCTCCAGCCGTTGCTTCACAATTGAACTGAGAAAAAACCGACCCGTAATGTAAAAAATATTTTTGATACTTGTGCATATAATACCTAAACCACGTTATGTACGGCAAAGATTGTTTTTTTAGTATGAACCAACCCAACAATAAAAACGTCATTGATTTCCTTTCAGATAAAATTTTGAAATTTTTATGAATTATGAAATTAATGTTTGAAAAAATGATGATCTGGAACCATACAATATTTTGATGGAGAAACAGTCTAAAAGTGGTTTCAAAAGAGAATCCAAAATGGGAGCTCAAAATATCCCGTAGTTTTTAAGATATGCTAAAAGAACCATTTTTCGGGACCATATACAGTAGGGTATGTTATAAAAATTAAAGTTTTTTTTTTCGACTTGGTACACGCACTTTCCTATGTATTCACTCATTTTGAGTTGTTTGGTACAAAAAAAAGTTTTTGGAAAAAGATTTTAGCTACCGGAAAAACGCAATTTACATAAAACTTCGGTGTTTTTTTCAAAAAGTTCACTACTTTCAGGTTGAATACGCAATATAGCTGCGGGAATTCTTTAAAATATTGTTCTGCTAACTTAAATGCATGTTTTTTACTCTAATGAACATACTTTCCTAACAAAAAATATAGTTAAATATACATTTCGTCTTCTTTTGCTTTTAAAAAGAGCAGAAACTATCGGTAATCGTTCCTAATGAAACGAGTTACGCTTCTGGTCAATTGACACCACTGTCTTCATTAGGCAGTCAGCTGTTCAGGGGAAAATGCCACCTGCAACTTTGGAAGTAACCCCCCATTTTACTTATTTACCCCCCCCCCCCCCAAGATAACTTTTGACCAGCAGATGCGTTTTGACTAAAATCTCCCTCATCCTGCCTAAGATTTTTATATCAGTTGCGCATTCCGGCAAAAGGCAGGATTATATTCTCTTTTTTGCTTTATTAAAGGATGGATTGATTTCAACTAAAAACCTAGAAAGCGAAAGGCACTAACAATTTTAAACATCGAAGAAGTCGGACTTACAGTTCGTTTCTCCCGAAAGCTAGTGCCGTCGTATAATATTATGACGCGAGGAAATACACTGGAATTTTTGTAGTAAAGCTGTCAGAAGTAAACGTAACTACCTTAATATTAATAGGGCGGCCGTTATTTTAGTCAGGTTTGCTGTGTCATCAACCGTGGCAATTGTTATCACATATGGCCTTTTGGGTGATCTTGTGAAGGCAGGGCATCTCGGTGAAGATAAAGGCGAAGATCTCGTGCGATAGCAAAAAGGTGTTTCATGCTAAAGAGCATGTTATAAAGTACTTAAGAGCCAAAGAGAGTTCCAATATAGCAAAAAATAACATTACTGCAATTTTTGTAGAAAGCAGGAAGCACAACACTCTAACTTTTAGTCACGATGAGAACACTAGTAGCTTTCAGAAAAGCATCATCAAAGAAAGACCGTAACAGAAGAGCGTAGAGATCGCTACCTCACTCACTATACACCAGAAGAAGAAGACAACAAAGGAAAAACTGGCTGAGTAATGGGAAATAGGATTATGTGACTGGTTGAAGGACATAGGTATGGACATTTGTCTTAAACTAATTGGCAGTTGTCCCTCCAATGAACTGTCTGGCTGGAAAGGAGGCATGCTACATTACATCGAAAAACTCCTCCATTACAAAACAAAGTTTCATGTATAAAGAACGGGCCTTTTTGGACTACTCCAGAAAATTTACTTATTGCTCTTCTTTGCTGAGGACTGAAATATAAAAACGCCTTTGCATTTGAGAAAATAGTATCAATTAGTGCTGGAAATAGTTCCGCCATCAGTGAGCTTCAATGCTGCTGACTTCCACGGAACTGATCGACTAACCAGCAACAATTTCGTTGATATTAACAAAGGACTCCAAAAATTGAATTGGCTTGAACTTTGTTTTTGTCTCAAGAAACTCAACGTGGGAAAAGAGTTTACTGGCAGCATGCCTCTTTTCCAGCCAGACATTTCATTGGAGGTATCACTGTCAATTAGTTGAAGACAAATGTCTATACCTATGTCCTTCCCATAATCCTATTTCATATTGCTCAGGCAGTGTTGTCTTCGTTGTCTTTTTCTTATGATGTGTAGTGAGTGAGGTAGCGATCTCTACGCTCTTCTGTTAGTCTTTCTTTGATGATGCTTTTCCAAAAGCTACCAGTGTTTTCATCGTGAATAAGGGTAAGAGTGTTGTGCTACCTGCTTTCTACAAAAATTGCATCAATGTTACTTTTTGCAATATTTGAACTCTCCTTGGCTCTTGAGTGCTTTATAACATGCTCTTTAGCATGAAACACCTTTTTGCTATCGCACATTAGATGTTTTTTATCTTCACCGAAATGCCCTGACTTCACAAGATCACCCAAAAGGATATATGTAATAGCAACTGCTGCGGTTGATGACACAGCAAACCTGACTAAAGTACGGCTGCCCTATTAATATTAAGGTAGTTTCGTTTACTTCTTACAGCTATACTACAAAAATTCCAGGGTATTTCCTCGCGTCATAATATTACACGACGGCACTAGCTTTCGGGAGAGTCGAACTATAAGTCAAGGGCGTAGCTAGGGGGGGTGCAGGGGGGTTCAGCTCCACCCCTTAGATCAGAGTCAATGGGAAGTCACTGTGACCTCCCATTTTATTTATTTTTTGACAAACGATTTTGTCTCCTTTCATGCTTTTCATTGTAACATGCTGGTGCAGACAAATAAGTTCATATTTTATTACTCGGTGAAATTAGGAATTTCATTCGGTCATTGAGAGTCCCCACCCCCCTCGCCTCCTCTCTCCCCAATAACTTTTAAGTCCTTGGCTCCACTTATCAGAGAATGCGCTTCATTCTTTACCTAACGCAGATCCTTTTCAGTGTATTAGTTTTGTTAATTTTTAAGTTCTAGGAAACAAATGCTTATATTTCTGAAATGTTATTTTTTTCGTCATAAATCTTTTTAAATGTTCTAGCATGATGAAAAGTGAATCTATAGTTTTAAATATTCTTTTGATATAAGCTTTATTGATTAATTTTAACTTCTTTGGTAACTGACGATTTTGCCGAATTTATTTGTGTACTAACTGCGTGGCCCGGTACTGCACGGGCTGTAATGTAGTGAAGGCAGTTTGAGAAAACTACTCGCCACCAAGGCGGCTCACCTTTAAAGTAATGAGGAAAGTTTAAACAGTTTACTCGTCGTCAAGGCGGCTCGCCTTTACAGTAGCGAGGAAAGTTTCAATAAACTACTCGCCGACAAGGCGGCTCGCCTTTAAAGTACCAAGGAAAAGTTTAATAAACTACTCCCCGATAGAGCGGCTCGCTAAAAAGCTTTATTGCATCAAAGAATCAATCGAATTATTTGCACATGCTTCCTCAAAAATAAAGACGATGTCAAGTAGCGCATACTTAGCACTCTCCCTAAACAACAAATAAAATTCCTTTCCAAAAACAATTATTTCCAAACCGCTTTCTTCCTGTAAAATTAATTGCAAAATTCTAAACGAAAAAGTGCTTTTAATATTTGGATCGAAGCCAAAAAAAAGTCCCTTCTAAAAACAGCAATTGCAATTTTATTTAAAAACACATTTTCAAAGTGGAACCAGAGAAAAAATGTGTCATTAATAATTAGAATAAAAACAATTGTTAGAACTTTGTTATAACACGTATTCAAAATGACAATGGAAAAAAAATAACACTCTTTCATTTTAAAAAGTTCAATTTAATTAACGTTTTAATTTAAAATCGCAACGGAAAGAAATAAATATCTTGGAATTTTAAATAGTTCAATAATTTAATTAACATTTTAATTCAAAATGGCAACGGTAAGAAATAAATGTCTTGGAAGTTTAATCATTTATTAGGCTTAATCGCTTTAAATTTGACTACTTATTAATTGATATCTTCGCTAATTAAAATCGTATAATTATATAAATTGAAACTAATGAAGCCTGAAAAATTACCTATCTATCGGTACCTGGTTCGACTTTCAGTTCATTGGCGTTCAGGAGAAATAAGCGTAACATAGATAGATAGTTAGAAAGAAAGATAGAAAGAAAGAAAGAAAGATAGATACTCGGTTTTTAATATAAGTAGACTAGCTGCCAGGGCAGCTAGATTAGCTTCCTGCGGCATGTTGATGCATAACGTCCTCCTTCTCTAACTTTTACCTCATTCTGAAGTTATATTATTTGATATAATTTAATGTTCATTCGATTTCAAGACATACCACGCACGTGGGCCGGCGTTGCACGGGCACTTCGTGCCCTGAAAGTAGTGAGGAAAATTTCAAGAAACTACTCCCCGCCAAGGCGGCTCGCTGACAGGCGCTTCACGCCTTTACTCTTTTCCTATATAAAAAAAATCATTCGAATTATTGAGATGCTTCGCGTCTTCAAGATGGTGAGGAAAGTTTCAGTAAGTTCAGCTCGCTCAAAGGAAAAAAGCAGACATAAATACTCAGTTTTTAATATAAGTAGATGGCTTTTCAACAAATGAATGTTTCAAAATATTACAAGTAGCTAGCGATAAAAATTCTACGTAAGTGGCCCGCTTATGAGTTTCGTGTTTTATTTAGTTAAGCCTTCATTCAAAATTCTCATTATCATTGCTATTACTGTTTCATAGCAACGACGGTTTGGCAACAATGGATTTCATATTTAATCATTTATTAGGCTTAATCGCTTTAAATTTGACTACTTATTAATTAATATCTTCGCTAATTAAAATCGTATAATTATATGAATTGAAACTAATGAAGCTTGAAAAATTACCTATCTATCGGTACCTGGTTCGACTTTCAGTTCGTTGGCGTTCAGGAGAAAGAAGCGTGACATAGATAGATAGTTAGAAAGAAAGATAGAAAGAAAGAAAGAAAGAAAGATACTCAGTTTTTAATATAAGTAGACTAGCTGCCAGGGCAGCTAGATTAGCTTCCTACGGCATGTTGATGCATAACGTCCCCCCTCTCTAACTTTTACCTCATTCTGAAGTTATATTATTTGATATAATTTAATGTTCATTCGATTTCAAGACATACCACGCACGTGGCCCGGCGTTGCACGGGCACTTCGTGCCCTGAAAGTAGTGAGGAAAATTTCAAGAAACTACTCCCCGCCAAGGCGGCTCGCTGACAGGCGCTTCACGCCTTTACTCTTTTCCTATATAAAAAAAATCATTCGAATTATTGAGATGCTTCGCGTCTTCAAGATGGTGAGGAAAGTTTCAGTAAGTTCAGCTCGCTCAAAGGAAAATAGCAGACATAAATACTCAGTTTTTAATATAAGTAGATGGCTTTTCAACAAATGAATGTTTCAAAATATTACAAGTAGCTAGCGATAAAAATTCTACGTAAGTGGCCCGCTTATGAGTTTCGTGTTTTATTTAGTTAAGCCTTCATTCAAAATTCTCATTATCATTGTTATTACTGTTTCATAGCAACGACGGTTTGGCAACAATGGATTTCATATTTAATCATTTATTAGGCTTAATCGCTTTAAATTTGACTACTTATTAATTGATATCTTCGCTAATTAAAATCGTATAATTATATGAATTGAAACTAATGAAGCTTGAAAAATTACCTATCTATCGGTACCTGGTTCGACTTTCAGTTCGTTGGCGTTCAGGAGAAAGAAGCGTGACATAGATAGATAGTTAGAAAGAAAGATAGAAAGAAAGAAAGAAAGAAAGATACTCAGTTTTTAATATAAGTAGACTAGCTGCCAGGGCAGCTAGATTAGCTTCCTACGGCATGTTGATGCATAACGTCCCCCCTCTCTAACTTTTACCCCATTCTGAAGTTATATTATTTGATATAATTTAATGTTCATTCGATTTCAAGACATACCACGCACGTGGCCCGGCGTTGCACGGGCACTTCGTGCCCTGAAAGTAGTGAGGAAAATTTCAAGAAACTACTCCCCGCCAAGGCGGCTCGCTTACAGGCGCTTCAAGCCTTTACTTTTTTCCTATATAAAAAAAATCATTCGAATTATTGAGATGCTTCGCGTCTTCAATATGTTGAGGAAAGTTTCAGTAAGTTCAGCTCGCACAAAGGAGAAAAAGCAGACATTGATACTCAGTTTTTAATATAAGTAGATGGCTCTTCAACAAATGAATGTTTCAAAATATTACAAGTAGCTAGCGATAAAAATACTATGTAAGTCGCCCGCTTATGAGTTTCGTGTTTGATTTAGTTAAGCCTTCATTCAAAATTCGCATTATCATTTTTATTACTGTTTCAAGGCAACCACGTTTTGCAATGCAACAATGGCTTTCATATTTAATCATTTATTAGGCTTAATCGCTTTAAATTTGACTACTTATTAATTGATATCTTCGCTAATTAAAATCGTATAATTATATGAATTGAAACTAATGAAGCTTGAAAAATTACCTATCTATCGGTACCTGGCTCGACTTTCAGTTCATTGGCGTTCAGGAGAAAGAAGCGTGACATAGAAAGATAGTTAGAAAGAAAGATAGTTAGAAAGATACTCAGTTTTTAATATAAGTAGACTAGCTGCCAGGGCAGCTAGATTAGCTTCCTGCGGCATGTTGATGCATAAGTTCCCCCCTCTCTAACTTTTACCTCATTCTGAAGTTATATTATTTGATACTAGGTGACCCGTGCGGAATTCCGCAAAAAAAAAAAAAAAAAAAAAACTCTAAACTTAAAATTTAATACGACAATTTTTATTGGCTTCATTTGCACAACATCGCCATCTACTGCCGTCGTTCTGACAACTTTTCAAAGAGATCAAAGACACGTTTACTTTTACAACTACTACAAAAGTGATACCCTATATTAAAATCAAATACCCAAGGCTACTACTAAACTAAATACTAACGTTATCGCAAAACTACCATAGTGTTTTGAAACAATAAAAGTTACAATTAAGGTTTACCGAGCTAAGCCTTGGCTTGAAATGTCGCATTTAAAATTGATTTGAACAACAATGTAACGATTTTGACAGTTGAGCAAAAAATTTAACTTTTTCAAACTTCAGTCGCTTATAAGTCGCTTAAACGTGGATTTTCGAGATTCTCGTTACGCGGCGCTAGCGGAGAAACGTTCTAAAGAACGCATTTTTTTTAATCTTTCGAATGAAATCAAAATGGAGACGATACGACAATTATTTCGCTAGATAGAGTCAATTTTGTGCCCAAAAATTGAAGTTCGAATAAAAAACGAACCGACACTTTTTAGAGGGTGGGTCTAATTTTCGTCAATAGCCCGCGGGATAAGCTTCAAAATCATAAATTTTCTTGCAATTCGATAAAGAAATGAGCGAGTTTCGACCGGGTATAGGATTCGGCTTAGAGAAATAATATATGGAGACTAGCTGCCAGGGCAGCTAGATTAGCTTCCTGCAGCATGTTGATGCATAACGACTCCCCTCTCTAACTTTTACCTCATTCTGAAGTTATATTATTTGATAGAATTTAATGTTCATTCGATTTCAAGACATACCACGCACGTGGCCCGGCGTTGCACGGGCACTTCGTGCCATGAAGGTAGTGAGAAAAAAATTTAAAGAAATTACTCCCCGCCAAGGCGGCTCGCTTACAGGCGCTTCACGCCTTTACTTTTTTCCTATATTAAAAAAATCATTCGAATTATTGAGATGCTTCGCGCTTTCAAGATGGTGAGGAGAGTTTCAGTAAGTTCAGCTCGCTCAAAGGAAAAAAGCAGACATAGACACTCAGTTTTTAATATAAGTAGATGGCTTTTCAACAAATGAATGTTTTAAAATATTACCAGTAGCTAGCGATAAAAATTCTACGTAAGTGGCCCGCTTATGAGTTTCGTGTTTGATTTAGTTAAGCCTTCATTCAAAATTCTCATTATCATTGTTATCACTGTTTCATAGCAACGACGGTTTGCAAGAATGGATTTCATATTTAATCATTTATTAGGCTTAATCGCTTTAAACTTGACTACTTATTAATTGATATCTTCGCTAATTAAAATCGTATAATTATATCAATTGAAACTAAAGAAGCTTGAAAAATTACCTATCTATCGGTACCTGGTTCGACTTTCAGTTCATTGGCGTTCAGGAGAAAGAAGCGTGACATAGAAAGATAGAAAGAAAGATAGTTAGAAAGATACTCAGTTTTTAATATAAGTAGATAATTTAACGTTCATTCGATTTCAAGACATACCACGCACGTGGCCCGGCGTTGCACGGGCACTTCGTGCCCTGAAAGTAGTGAGAAAAAAAATTAAAGAAACTACTCCCCGCTAACACGGCTCGCTTACAGGCGCTTCACGCCTTTACTTTTTTCCTATATAAAAAAAATCATTCGAATTATTGAGATGCTTCACGCCTTCAAGATGGTGAGGAAAGTTTCAGTAAGTTCAGCTCGCTCAAAGGAAAAAAGCAGACATAGATACTCAGTTTTTAATATAAGTAGATGGCTCTTCAACAAATAAATGTTTCAAAATATTACCAGTAGCTAGCGATAAAAATTCTACGTAAGTGGCCCGCTTATGAGTTTCGTGTTTGATTTAGTTAAGCCTTCATTCAAAATTCTCATTATCATTGTTATTATACTGTTTCATAGCAACGACGGTTTGCAAGAATGCATTTCATATTTAATCATTTATTAGGCTTAATCGCTTTAAATTTGACTACTTATTAATTGATATCTTCGCTAATTAAAATCGTATAAATATATCAATTGAAACTAATGAAGCTTGAAAAATTACCTATCGATCGGTACCTGGTTCGATTTTCAGGTCATTGGCGTTCAGGAGAAAGAAGCGCGACATAGAAAGATAGTTAGAAAGAAAGATAGTTAGAAAGAAAGATAGTTAGAAAGATACTCAGTTTTTAATATAAGTAGACTAGCTGCCAGGGCAGCTAGATTAGCTTCCTGCGGCATGTTGATGCATAACGTCCCCCCTCTCTAACTTTTACCTCATTCTGAAGTTTTATTTGATATAATTTAATGTTCATTCGATTTCAAGACGTACCACGAACGTGGCCCGGCGTTGCACGGGCACTTCGTGCCCTGAAAGTAGTGAGGAAAATGTCAAGAAACTACTCCCCGCCAAGGCGGCTCGCTAACAGGCGCTTCACGCCTTTACTTTTTTCCTGTATAAAAAAAATCATTCGAATTATTGAGATGCTTCGCGCCTTCAAGATGGTGAGGAAAGTTTCAGTAAGTTCAGCTCAGGCGCGGATCCAGAGTGGGGTCATGGGGATCATGACCCCCCCCCCCCCCCTTAACCGACCAAATATAGCAAAAAATTGCATTTTTGGGACTTATTTTACGAAAAAACTACCAAACCACCCCATTTTTGCACAAAAATTGCACTTTGACCCCCCCTTTCCGAAAATGACCCCCTCCTTAACCAGAAGCTGGATCCGCCCTTGGTTCAGCTCGCTCAAAGGAGAAAAAGCAGACATTGATACTCAGTTTTTAATATAAGTAGATGGCTCTTCAACAAATGAATGTTTCAAAATATTACAAGTAGCTGGCGATAAAAATACTATGTAAGTCGCCCGCTTATGAGTTTCGTGTTTGATTTAGTTAAGCCTTCATTCAAAATTCTCATTTTCATTTTTATTATTGTTTCATGGCATGGCAACCACGTTTTGCAATGCAAGAATGGATTTCATATTTAATCATTTATTAGGCTTAATCGCTTTAAACTTGACTACTTATTAATTGATATCTTCGCTAATTAAAATCGTATAATTATATAGATTGAAACTAATGAAGCTTGAAAAATTACCTATCTATCGGTACCTGGTTCGACTTTCAGTTCATTGGCGTTCAGGAGAAAGAAGCGTGACATAGAAAGATAGTTAGAAAGAAAGATAGTTAGAAAGAAAGATAGTTAGAAAGAAAGATAGTTAGAAAGAAAGATAGTTAGAAAGATACTCAGTTTTTAATATAAGTAGATTTATTAGTTTTGGATGTGCATTTGCTTTTTATTTGTGTACTAGCCGGGTGCCCGGCCCTGCCCGGGTTTCTGCCGGGTATGGTGTTTTAGTGACACTCGTTCATAAATTTTTCAACATTAAAGTGCATATCTATATACACAAATGGCTACTTCTGTAAACAACGGTAATTTTTCTGTCTGGACAAACTAAAAAACTGTATTACACGCCGTAAATACAAATGCAAGCTACAAATAATGTTTAGGTAAATCGGAAATGTTATAAGCTTGGTACAGGGTGCGGCGGAGAAACTTGCAGACTTGAAAAGTCAACTAAGGGAAAAGTACTTCACAGTTTACTACTTTTTATAAGATGTGGTACCCATTCTGAATTTTTATATTAGTTAGATTTAAAAACTACATCGGGAAGAATGGCCTGCCCCTGTTAATGAAGCACTCATCTAACCTAGATTTGAAGTTTTGTTGCACTCTTTCGAGCATATCGACTGGGATGTTGGTGATAGCAAGCCGGATGTTGTTCTTCAGGCGTTGCAGGGTCCGGGGCTTGTCGGTGTAAACGATCAATTTGAGATACCCCCATAAAAATAGTCACGGCGTGTCAAATCCGGGGAGCGGGCTGGCTACGGTACGTCACCTTTCAAGGAGACGTTATCACTCAACTGGTAAACCACAGCAAGTTTGTAGGGATGAAACTGGAGTTCGTTGTGAAGAATTCGTCTCAGTGTTCAATCAAAAACACCCAAAGCAGCAGCGTGTTTACGCGTCGAACGCCTGGGAGAGCGCAAAAACGACTCTCTCACTTTTTCGACGTTTTCTAGGGTTCTGGGAATCCGTTGACCTCCTGGGCCTCTTTTTGCCACACCCCCACTTTCCCTGAATGTTTTCACCCACAAAACAGTCGATTCCCAGCCAGGAATGGGAACAACGGGCTGAATTTTGAACCGAGTTCGGAAGGCACGTTGAGTGGCGACCACCGAAAGGTTATTTGAAAAGTTCGGCGGCGAACGCTAGTTGCTCCTTTGTCCAACGCATGGCGACAACTAAACTATAAGATAACAAAACTTCAGGACCCTCTCTTTAAAATGAGACTCTTTCCACTCCTTGCTAAGTAGCATCCAATTAAAATCATAAAGTTTCTCTGCTGCACCCTGTAAATTAAAATAAATATATATTTACAATATCAATCGCACTGGAGTCAAGTATTTCCAAACATTACACGTAAAATAAGTCTCATCATTAGTTTATATCCTTGTGACTACATTGGTGAAAATATCTTACGTACCTAACTTAGAAATTTTTTAACTATAAACATTTTCTGTTCTATAACTGTTGCCAAAATCAACTATATTTTTATCTACCCCGTTAGCGATTATTGGCACAGATGAATCTAAAAATCCTAAGAAAACAATAAATTTCATACTTACTCCAGTTGAGCCTTGGTTCACATTTTCAATATGATTACAATCAATATTGTTGCTGCATGGCACCAAATTTTTGCAACAATGACTGAAAATTTAATTATTTAATGGGGAAATGACATAAAATTAACTGTTTTCCATAATAACTTTTTTAAACTAAGCTTTTTAGAAATAAATTATAGCTTATCCTGCTCCCTGTTACTGTAGCTATCTACGGTGAAAAAATGGTTAAAATCGGTTCAGTAGTTTGGAAGATTACCCCGGACATACGTTTTCAAAAGTAGTCTTTTATGTATATAGATATAATTTATTTTAAGTACTTTAATTCATAAAACATTTAAAGTAAACCGTATCATTTCATTCTAAATAAAGATGATGTTTTTCTTTTTTGCCCATTTCTTTGTTTACGTAAAACACAGGTTTTAAAAACATATCACTCACATTTTTATCTAATTTTCTGTATTACGTTTTGTATTGTGGTAAAATCATTTTATAAAAAACTACTGTTTTGTTCTTTTAGAAATATTTTATACCATCTATTGGTTTAAGGTGTGCATGACTGAATAAAGTATAGTTTCTTTGAGTTCATAATTTCTTCCTTTTTTTGTGCAAATAGAATTTCAAGTCCTTTTTCTCTTTCTTTCTTTCTTTTTTCTTTCTGTTTTTATTGAAAATTTGACTTTTATGCTAATTTTTTGGAACTTTATATAAACTGCGTTATTATATCTAGTACTGATTACTTTTCAGAAAATGATAGTAAACTTGCCTGTTTTTGAGGAGAACATTTTTAGTTTACCGAATGAAACTCAGAACTTTACTGAATGATTAAAATATAAATAAATGAAATACAAGAATGCATACTTATCTATGTCTACCACAGTGGCTGCTCGTGCCTTAATTTAGTGGGTGGGGCCGCAATTATACGTTTCCCCAATCCCCAGTAATGCTTACAAAGATAAAATGAAGGAAACAACTGTTAGTAAACTAATGCTGAGTGGCGTAAAATAATATTTAATTCAATGAATACAAACTTGCATTGCAAAATTATCTCATTTGATTTGATACATATAATAGGTTTTATATTTTAAATGCTACACCAGCCTTAAGCGATCAATGTAATAATAATAACAATATTTTGCACAGACGACTGACTTTCTATACATCACTCATATTAAGCTAGTTCTATTTTGCCATTTTCGGACACTGAAAATGTTCATCACATCAAAAGTGTCACGCCTCAAGGCGGCGCAGCTACTCAAACATTATGGGACTACGCTCAAGAAAAAGAGCACATATGCTTAAAAACACCCCCTCTCTTCCCCTAAATTTTTCGACCGTCTGCACCATGACTTTCTGAAAGCCTTTATCAAATTAAGGAGCGCATAAGGTAAATGATTAGATATGAGTACGCTTAGACGGTTTTTTTCTTTTTTAATTTGGATACAAATGTTGCATTTTGTTCATGGAAAAACAAATCCTAACGGTGTTAGAACTTAGAAATGTCACTTTTACAGCTATGGTATTTTCATAAACTTTCAATTTTAATGTATGTATATGTTCTTAAATTAACTGGAATACACTTGTTTGACCAGTTATGGTCCCACTCGCTTACCTATGGTCGTACTCAAACTAGTAATGTTCATGATAGCTGAATCGAATTATTTTCAGGAAATACACGAAGAGTACATAACAATATTAAAACTCTTGGATTTTTTTACAATATAATCAAATTTAAAGATCCTGACTCACCGATTCAAATAACATTAAAATTAAAACATGGATTACTAACAAGTCAGGTTTGAAATATTTGTCTGAACAACTACAAAAAATAAGTAAATAAAACAAATAAATAGAATATCTCTACTGATGCATTTTTTATTCATCGACTATCAAATTTAGCATAGGTTTTGTCATCAATCCTAAACATTAACTTAGAGTAAGCATGGATAAAAAAAATTACAGTCATATAAGCCTATAACTAAAGAACTGATTCTTAGTTGACTCACAATATAGCTTGAAAGGATTTTAAATGTTTCGATTAATGGTGAAAATATTTCTATGTGACAGAAAAGAAAAACTAAGGGATGAGAACGTAACAATAAAACTGTGATCCGAAGAAAAACAAGAATATCAGGTTCATAAAAAGGAAATGTTTCAAAAACTTAAATGCAACACACAAAAATTTCGAGAACAATAATCTTTAGTTCCAAAACGCAAATTAATAAATAATGCATGCATTGTATTACAAATAGGTGAGAGGGGTAATGAACTGGTAATCTCTATGCCTGTTAGAAAAAGGTGTTGAGAATGAAAAAAAGAAAGACCAAAAAAGAAGAGGAAATGTTATAAAAATCAATCAAAAAAAGAAAAAACGAGGATTGTGGAATGGAAAGAGGCGAAAGTTTTTCCCTAACACAGGAGCCAGACCGACCAGACATTCTCTGCCCCGTGTACAGTTAACGAAACACTTCCCTCTCCACCGCTATGGTTGGGGACAAAGGGAAATTTTGGGCACCAAGAGAGAGTGCCCTCTGGTCGGCTGTTACGAGGGGGTGTCATCGCTTACCGCTCTTCTTAATCCAACCACTGCGATTGGCTGGAAGCGGAGGTGTGCCTTGGCAGCCGTAGGGCCCGTGGTGATCTGGCCCCCGCGAACTCGTTCTCAAAGCTCTTTTTTTCCCCTCTCTTTCTTCGCGGCGGTCCCGGCGAAGCGGTAAAATCGATGGAACTTGAAAATTTTCTTGTGCTGTATTTGCGATGTGCAAGGGGTTGGAGGGCTGAAGGTTGAAAATATGTTTGTGCCCTATGTTTTTTTTTTTTAAACTGAAATACAAAACGATATATTACATTGTGTATTTTTTTTCTTGCAATTTTTCTGGGTGGGCCCGGCCCACCCGGCCCATAGTGAGGAGCCGCCCCTGGTCTACCAAAAGAGACGTGAGGCATCACGAAAATATATAAATTAATTACAGGAAAAAAAAGAAAAAAAATAATAAATAAAATGAAGAAGTTCAGCCTTGCAATACTGTCTCACTGTTTTCAAATTTCATCAGCCAATTTGTATCGGATAAGAACTTTTTGGGAGGTCACAGTGACCTCCTATTGGAGTGCCACTGCTTGCATACCCCTAACGTGAGTCCTGGCTACGCCCTTGCTGTAAGTCCATCCTTTAATAAAACAAAAAAGAGAATCTAATCCTGCCTTTTGTCGGAAGGCGCAACTGATATAAAAATCTTAGGCAGGATGAGAGACATTTTAGTCAAAACGCGTCTGCTAGTCAAAAGCTATGTTGGGGGGGGGGGGGGAGGTAAATAAGTAAAACGGGGAGTCACTTCCAAGGTTGCAGGTGGCATTTACCCCTGAACAGCTGACTGCCTAATGCAGACAGTGGTGTCAATTGACCAGAAGCGTAACTCGTTTCATTGGGAACGATTACCGATAGTTTCTGCTCTTTTTAAAAGCAAAAAGAGACGAAATGTATATTTAAATATTTTTTTGTCAAGAAAGTACGTTAATTAGAGTAAAAAACATGCATTTAAGTTAGCAGAGCAATCTTTTAAAGAATTCCCGCAGCTATATTGCGTATTCAACGTGAAAGTAGTGAACTTTTTGAAAAAAAACACCGGAGTTTTATGTAAATTGCGTTTTTCCGGTAGCTAAAATTTTTTTCCAAAAAGTTTTTTTTTTGCACCAATCAACTCAAAGTGAGTGAATACATAGGAAAGTGCGTGTACCAAGTCGAAAAAAAAAACTTTTATTTTATGACATACCCTAATATACAACTGTGCAAACTGAAACAACAGCAGGCAATTTTTATATTAAAAAAAAAGAGAAATATGCTTATCAACCAGTTGCAGAATGTGCTAAGCGTTTCTATATAGTATTTAGGTTTTAACCATAACATTAATCCTACGTTGTAATTATAACAGTATCTATACGTTGAAAACGAAGCGGTTAATAACACTGCTGAGTATATTTTTAAACTGGTAGACAATACAATTTTTGTCCATTAATGAAAAGTCTGTTATCATGCAGCATGCAGCAATTCAGATATTCTTTTACGTGGACACTTGAAATAACAGAAAAATGTAGCATCTCGGAAGGTTATTCGGAATAATCTGTAACAATTAGACTTTTTGTAAATTCTGAACAACGGTTTTAACATAATTGCCAATTCTAATACAGTTGTTTATATAAATACGCGGACTTTTAAAACGTAACCTCTCTCCAGAAGGTATGTGCTGCCTGAGTTAGTGCGTAGCTCTAAAAGTATGCATCTATCTTTGTTTAATCAAAAAGATAGAATGTTGCATTTTTCCCTTGAACTCTAACAGCAGGGTTTTCTCGCCTATGTTTCAAAAAATATTATAACTTTAACAAATCCCGAAAATTTTTAATTTATTACAAAAAGCAAACGTATTATAGCTATTAGCTTTAGTTAATGTTTTCGAAAAATATGATTTGTCTACTTTCTGTAAACTTCGACCTTGAAAGTAGGATTTTACATGTGGTGGTGGTCCCTAAATCTTTGGTCGGTCATAACTTTTGTACTACTGGTCCTAAAGTGATGCCGCTTGGTACCCTGCTTACTTTTGGCCCTCCGCACCTAATTATGTAACCAAATGTAGGGGTTCAATTTGAAAATTCAGACTTTGAGTTCATTTCACTTTATATATAGCCCCTTATCAAAACTTTACACACATAGTTTTAAAGAAGACTTTAATCCATGTCAGAAGACACCTTTTTTTTGTTCTTTGCAAGTACAGCAGCCGAATAATTCAGAGTGTTTCGTTTTTTTTCCTATGACTGTACCCGTTTATAGGGTATTCAACCTGTCGCAGCACAACAACACATTCACACAAAGAAAGGGCAAGGACAGGCAGGGCCTGATTACCCAAAAGGCTCAGGAAGCTTGAGCTTCTTCTTAGAAATTTCAAGGGACCCAAAAATGACTGGAAAACTGCTTTAAAATCCCTGTTTCGGGGGTTTTAAATTTGGTTTCACAGATAACAGGTTCAATGAAGTTCAGCATAGCTGTGTTGCTATGTACTTTTATGCTAATTTTGTAAAGTAATATATCTGATTCAAAGACAAACCCCCTTTATTCCGTGAGAATTACAGTACAAATACGTAGACTAAACTTTAATCTGAATTCTGCTGGGCCACTTCAAGAATAATCTTTGTAGCATTAGTGAGTTTTGTGTCAATGTGCATGGTTTTCAGAAAATTTTCCCTAAACAAAAAGTGGAGGGCCCATACAGGTGACTGAGCTTCCCCCAACTTCAGAGGTTAATTAAGAAAGCACAACCATGCCCAGGCCGGGATTCGAACCCGGGACCACACCATCCGTGGCAGACTGCTCTGACCACTAGACAAGGGGGTCGGCAGCCTTTAGTATTAGTTATAGTTTTCAATACATGTATATTACTTTTATATTTGTAAATGCGAAGTTCATCTTTTATTCAGATTACATACATGCAAACAAACAAACAAACAAACAAACAAACAAACCCACACGTGAAACTAATAAAAGCGTATTAAAAAAGAGGGTCCGACGTGGAAAAGGCTCGGAACAACTACTTCACACATTTGGAAGTTCACCAATTCACCATGTTCATGTGAAAAATCAATAAATACATTAGGAAAGACGGCGTTTCATCGAACTCTTTGCTGCCTGATGAGCTGTTTTCTTGAGTTATCAGCGTGAACTTTTGACTTTTGCGAGTAAAGAAATTCAGTAAACAGCACTGATGGTCAACACTGATAACACGAATAATTTCTCTGCTGCATAGTAGAATGAATTTCTCAACTTTCACGAATGAAGACCAAATTCTAAAATTTCAAAACAGCTGGAAATAGTAAATATTTATGCGCGTATTATATTTCACAGTAGAGAGACATATATTTATTATAGGAAAACAACGTGTCCATTTCTTTACCCAAGGTTTATTTAAGGTCTCTTTTTTGCTCCCTACTTTTTTTTCTAAAGGGAAGGTAGAATGGATGTAGTCTGCGTGCATAATTTTTCAGAGCTTTAAAATCTTTGTTATACTCATGACCTGCCTGATTTTTAGTATTCCATCCCGTTAAAGCAAAATTAATAGATGAAAAATAATTGCAAAATGCATCGTCAAAATAGCGCCAAATAGAAAAAAAAAGGAAAAAATAAATTTTATGAAATTCTATTTTTATCGAAATTGAAAAATAGGGTTTTGAAATTGGGAAAATGTGTGTCTATTGCCCCCCCCCCCCCCAACAACTTTTGCGTGAGCAGTCCGATTCGAACAAACATCTCAGCGATGACACTTCATTAACATATTTTATATATTTTTTTGAACAATTATTCGCTCAGTTTTGCACAGTTCAAAAAAATTTAAAATTAGCGCCTAAGGGAAATTTAACACTAATATAGAATACGAACTTAAAGCAACAGCGGATCCAGCTTGTGTTAAGAAGGGGGTCATTTTCGGAAAGGGGGGGTCAAAGGGCAATTTTGAGCAAAACTGGGTGTGTTTGGCAATTTTTTCGTAATATTAGAACCAGAATATATTAGACCCAAAAAATGCAGTTTAATGCTATATTTGGTCGCTTAAGGGGGGGGGGGTCATGACACCCATGACCCACCTTCTGGATCTGTGCTTTATTTAAAGGTGGTTTCAAACAAACTTTGTTGGAAAAAGCTCTTAATGAAGAATATGTATATATCACAAAAAGGTTTTTTGATTAAGCTGTTTTAAGGTTATTTTTTGATCAATCAAACAAAATTTAATTTTAACGATAACACGAAAAATTGCTTCTTTCGCACTAAAAAGTTGTGCTGATTCTGAATATATTCTCAATTTCTGGTTTCAAGAATTCGAAAAACAGTTATCAATAAAAACCGAAATACAATATTTCGTTGACTTCACATTGACGCAAGTCAGAGATAAATATGACAGAATCTGAATTAGAATAAAATGTGCGAATGAAAACGCAAACGTTTACAACAGGGCTGCGAGGTCAGAGGGAAAATGACCAACTCCGGACTTCACTTCGAAGAATTTCAGAGCCTTCAACTCCGACTCCTAGACTACGACTCTGACTCAGTAACAATAGCAGAAATACGGGCTAGGGAAAAAACAACGACTCCGACTCAAAGAGTTTTATAGGCTTGACTCCGACACCGCAGCCGCGGCAGAAATGCTGATTCGAAAAAAAAAAAAAAAACCTTCTACTCTTAGAATTTTAAAGTACGGGCCAGGAAAAAAAAAACGACTCATACTCTAAGAATTTTATAGCCTTGACTCCAACATCGCAGCCACGGCAGAAATGCTGACTCGAAAAAAAATACCGACTTCTACTCTTAGAATTTTAAAGTACAGACTAGGAAAAAAACGACTCCTACTCTAAGAATTTTATAGCCTTAACTCCGACACCGCAGGCACGGCAGAAATGCTGATTCGAAAAAAATGACCGACTTCTACTCCTAGAATTTTAAAGTCATCGACTCCCGATTCCGACTTCTTTATCCCAAAATCAGTCTGACTCCACAGCCTTGCTTTCTACAGAAAGAAAAAAAAATATTTATATATTTTTTACTCTTAAGTTTTAATTAATTAATTTATTTTTGGCAACGGGAAATAAAAGGAAATTTGGACTGCATTCGCAATTCCAGGATTCGAATACACCTGATTTTACGCTTTTTATTTTGCACGAAATAATGTTTCCCTTTGAAGTACAAGGAGGATAGTTTCTACGGGCATTATTTCGTTTTTTTTTTTTTTTTTTTTTTTTTTTTTTTTTTTTTTTTTTTGTGGGGGGGGGGGGGGAGGCTTTCTGTAGAATTAGGAGGGAGACGCCTTCGTTTTTGGGGGATGGATGCAACTGATTTAATGCACTTCAATTTTGCAGAAAATAATATTTCCATTCAAAATGTAAGGGGATTTATTCAGAGGTAGAGGCTTCGCTTTTTTAAGGGGGGCGAGTGTCTCTTAAGCCTCGTAAGAAACAGTATGTCCTCCTTGAAATGCATTCTGAAAATTCAATAAATCTCCAAAATAGCCCTTTTTAGATCCCTCCCTCCCCTATTCCGAAACCTGACGCACAATGGTATGGGACTTTTTATCTGTTTTTATGGGGAGGGTAATAAACAATATGCAATAGGTTTCAAACTTCTTTTTTCCGGATCCCATCCCTACGTTAACTCTTCTAAAACGCGTTTCCCTTGCGCTAGTAACTCTTTTATTGAATTTAAATACTCGCAGGCGAGAAGTTAAACGACAGTTTCAGTTTCCACCAGAGCTGCAAAGTCGGAGTCGTTGTCGAACTGATTTTGGAGCACAAGAGTCGGTTTTGGGAGTTGAAGGCTGTAAAACTCTATGAATCAGAGTCAGCCATTTTCCCTCCGAGTCCGCAACTCTGCCAGGGCAACGCGGGGCCGAGTCAGTCGGACTGTTTTTTTATTAAAGGAGGCAGAGTCTGAAGTCGCAAGTTACAGAATTCTAAGAGTTAGAGTCGATCTTTTTTTTTCTCTCTCTGAGCCAGTTACTCTGCCAGGGATGCGTAGCGTATGGTCAAAATCCTGGAGTTTATTTTTGGTAAAGGAATCGAATGTTCTAAAATCCTAGAAGTTGGAGTCCGTTATTATTATATTAAGTCTTCTACTTTGCAAGGCGATTTCAGCTGCGAGTTAGGGTCGGAGTCGTGTAGTCGAAGTCACGCTGCTTTGGGGATAAAGGAGTAGGAGTCGAATGCTCCAAAATTCCAGGAGTCTGAGTTGACCATTTTCCTCCGATTTCGCAGTCCTACTTTCCTACTTACTACACCGTCACAGGCGCCCCGATAAAAGGTCACGGGAGGTCACTGTGAACTCCTCAAAATGTCCTTATTCGCCAAATTTCGCTGACGATTCATCGAATTTGGAGTCATTATTGCAAATATTGAGAAAATAGGTTGCATTTACTTGTACTGAAAATATTTTTAAGTGATGCCTAATGTTTTTTCCATTGCATATTTTGGAGGTATAACAGGTGTGCATATTCATATTTTATCATTCAGAAAAACTGGAATTTTTAGTACGGGGTGCCACTGGGAGCGGTTCATTCAGGGGCGTGAAAAAAATTTCTTTGAGGCATCTGAAACTTTTCGAAATTTAAGGCTGAAAAACGCTTCTGTTGGCACTTGCATGTTTGTTAATACATATAATTTTGTTGCTTCATGGGGAGCGGGTTATGACTATCCTGCCACCCCCAACGGCTACGCAACTTTGTCCATTTACGTAAAAATCATTGACACTTTGTCTTGATGTCTGCCAAAGTTCCATTATTTTATTTATTTATTTATTCAGCGTTTTTCTTTTCCAGGCTTGCCCCGAACTGATAGTGAGGAGACACGTGAGAGCCCAAGGGTCACCCGAGTCACGTGCGGGTCTTCGCTGACCTCCAGCCGGCTGAATGTCAGGGAGAATTGCATTCAATCCCTTTTAAGGGAGCGGAAATCAGTGGCGCCATCAGTAATCGCGTGTTTATGCGGAGAGTCCCAAGGTCTGAGGATGACGTAGGGAACTGCGCGAATTTCCTCTTTTTAAGAATGAAGGAAATTGATTCTGGAACTTTTTTTAAAGCAATTATGGTCTGCCTTAGATTGACTTACCCTCATTGAATTTTCTAAAAGGTTAGACAGTAAAACCTCTCGAAGCGGCAAATCCTTTCGTTCCATGGAAATTTTGTCCGCTCTGAGGGGGAAGCCCCTTTAAAAGGGTAATTTCTACATTACGAGATAATTTCTACAGTATTTAATACCAGCAAGTCTAACACATCTTTCGGAATTTAAAATGAGGGTTGAGATACTTTCTAAAGGGTAAATGATGTTTTGTTCCATGTTTCATTACATTGATTTCCGAGACCTTCAATCGGTACGCCCCTGCTCTCTGTCGGCACTGTAACTATCAAACCACTCCACTGCTGTTTTATGCTAGAAGCATTCTGAATCGTTCGAATTTTGCATGAACATTAGGAACGTCAATACACCGGACTTCAAAAATCCGGACCATCGATAATCCGGATTTACGCCAGGAAAATTATAAAAGTAAGTTAAAGAAGACGGCGGTGTTAATGAAGTGACAGAAATATGCAGCACGATCCCAGGCTTTGAACAATGCGATTAAGTTAGAGAGTATAGAGTGAGTTATTAGTATAGAGTGAGAAGTTAAAGTATAGTATAGAGTGTTTAATAATCTTTAACTTAATACTGTACGGTCTTGTTTTGTTTTGTTTTTTTACTGTACTGTATCTGAAGTTTCTTTCACAATCTGTGTTTGGATTCTGTGTTGTTTTAGTTTCATTAAAGTACAGTACCGAGTCTTACAAGGTAGCTTTAACTGTATTTTTCTACTGTAATTGTGAACATACAAATGTAAGTATATTTGAAAGGTTTCAGTTACGTTTCTATAGTTTTAAAGCAT
This sequence comes from Uloborus plumipes, assembly GCA_038373865.1. NCBI lineage: Eukaryota > Metazoa > Arthropoda > Arachnida > Araneae > Uloboridae > Uloborus > Uloborus plumipes. The sequence goes on along the minus strand of JAXGGA010000823.1, from coordinate 29,741 downwards.
AAAAATAGCCTATTTTCGAAAATCGGATATTTTGATAATACGGATAGGGTCCGGACCCAATTAATCCGGATTATTGAAGCTCGAACTGTATTAATTCTCGCTCCGATTTACCGCTCTCCTATTGGTACGGAAATTTCATTGAGCTGCTTCAGATTCATAAAAACACTGAGATTATAGCAATTCAGATCACAGATCAACAAATGAAAAATCGTAAATAAAATTTGCACTCAAAAATTATATAATCCATTAACAGCCAATGAGACTTCCCCAAAGCTGATCTTGAGCCGAAAATCATGTGATTAGAAACAGGAACCGGACATATTTTTCTGAAAAATTGAAATGATGATCCACGTTCAGAGAGAGGGGTTAGGTGGCCACTGCTAGGGGGAATTTCAACATTAGGTCTATGGGGCAAAAAATCCGTGCTACGAAAAATTGGCCGTTTAGAGGGGTGGCCGCTTAGTAGAGGTGGCAGCTCGAAGAGGTTTTTCTATATATATCAATTTAAATGAAACTAGTACAAACACGATGTTATTTGTCTTAGAGAAAGTGGTTCAATCATAGGGTTGTCGTGACTTGAAGTTTTAATAATTAATTAAATCTGTGTAGATTTTTGCAGGTCATTTTCAAATTTGAGGAAACCAGCAACTTTTCTGCAGGTGATTTCATATTAGAATTAAGTCGAAATTTCTCGCAAGTGACGTTTCTTTTTTTGACTCAAAATTTGACATCTTTTCAAAAAGAGTATGTGATGTTCTTACAAAATTCTGCAAGAAAGTTGCTGAATTACTCAATTATTGAAATTTAAATATCGCTAACCCTGTAATTTGATCATTTTTGCTTAAACAATCCTATACCATCGTGTTTGTAATAGTTTTTTCTACATTTTTTTAATACATAACCGTCAAGTGGACTCGTTGAGGGTATAGTTCAACCTAAGTCAAATCTTGTTCCATGACATTGAGATTTAATTCATAACGTTGGAAGAGAAATTCGACTTAGAGATGAGATTACATTCCCGTCTGAAATAAACTGCAAGTGTTTCAATTGTGTTTCCTGTTCTTGAGGAGCTTCTTGGCTGATGAAGGAGCACATTCAGTCATTGAAAAAAAAAAAAAAAAAAGACAGAAAAATGAAATAGAAAATCAAGGCAATTAAATGCACAAACAAGCAAACCTGATGCAGACACAAAGAACCCTTGTACGGCAAAGTTTAAGATGAGTCCGCAAGTTCTTTCGACAAAAAGAGCTAAATCTAGGAGAAAAAGCTTTGATGAAACGCTGTCAGCGGTTCAAACGCTTTTTCAGCTACCTTCCATAGTTAAACTTTGCAATTTCAAAAACATTTGTTGAAAGTTTTAACTATTTTGAGGAGCCAAAAAAGCGGAGGCCCTAGGGTATGGAGTTGATGACCTATTTAATAATCATATCCTGACTAGCGTAGCCCGAATTTATCTTATGGGAAGGGGCGGTTACAATCTCTACTCCGCATGACTATTAAGAATAATTCTGTACTAGGATTGACAGTGGTGCTTAAAAGCAAGGATTATGGGGAGGACGTTTCTTGTGCTTGACTCCTCCCCCTCCGACACCGGGATTTCAAAAGCTCCTACTCTAACTCCTGCTTTTTTATTTTTAAATTTTTTATCCGTTAGTGAAAAGGGGGGAAATCTAAGCAGAGGTTGAAATATTAAGTCCATTCATAAAATTTTAATTTTTGTTAATGGGTATAGCCAAGACTAAAGTTAGGGGGGAGGTCAAGCAGAGGCACCTCAAATGGAGGTTACGGGAGGTCATTGTGTATATATATATATATATATATATATATATATATATAATATATATATATATATATATATATATATATATATATATATATATATATATATATATATATATAAAATCAAGATTAACAGTTTAAAGTCTGCAAATTAACTAGCGCATTTATTGCAGCTAAAAATCAATTGCAAATATGAATATCAAAAAGAGACAATAATAGCTCATGAAGAGTAACTGTGCATAAATTGGAGTAACAGAAATAAATAGAACAATGAGAAACATCAGGAAAAACCATTTAAAACTACTTGAAATGTAAAACTAACATGTAAAACATCAACATGGGTAATGCGCTGCTTAATCTTCAGAGGGCAGGAGCAGCATATAGATTTTTTAGATTCAGCTTTGCAGGTTTCATGAGTGTTTGTTTGAAATAAGTCAGCAGTGATTAATAAACTTGATTAGCTTTTGCTTTTTAATCTTTGAAAGATTAAGAACTTTTAAAGTATAAAATTTATGCCACTAATTTACTTTATAATGTTTGTACTGAATTTGAATTTAAAATGCTGACAAATTACAATCCAATGCACCCTGCCCTTACCTGGAAAGCAAAAAAAAAAAAAAAAAACGTGCACATACCCAAAAAAATTCAATTCCATTGTCCAAGAGGCAGTCCTTTTTCGTTCCACTCTAACACTCCGTGTCTGCTCACTTCCAGTCAACACCGCTCAGCAGTAGAGTTTAGGTGCAGCCTATCATAAAAGCTGGGAGCACGGTTTGTTGCCAATATGCAGTACTTGGGGAAGAAACTATAAACTCTCTGCCTGTCACATGGAATTCTTGAAAACATTAGCATAATGTAAAATAAAATCTATCGGATAATTGTTGTAGTAAAATAATGTAGCAGCAAATTTGAAAATCTGCTTTTCATAATCATTTTTGTTGTTGCATATTTTATGAAATCTCGAAATTTGTCCTAAAATAATATTAATGAAAACTTTTTTATGCAAATTGCTGTAAAAGTGTGGCATACTTTGTGTAAAAAAATTAAAACTGTTTCTTTTATCGTAAATATCGAGAAAGATGTTCTGTTCAAAAATTTTAATGGAAATGTCCAGAAAGTTGGCAAACTTTCTGTTACTCCAATTTATGCACAGTTACTCTTCATGAGCTATTATTGTCTCTTTTGATATATATATATATATATACTATATATATAATATATATATATATATATATATATATATATATATATATATATATATATATATATATATATAACCTCCCTAAAACGAGCCGACTTTTTGGCTAAAAAGGCAGCAATGAACCCAGCACATCCATTAGTTTTGAAATTCCTCTACCAAAATCCTTCCGCAAACATCACCTTTGGTCTGATCTTCTTCAAAATTGGCAGGAAATCTGGGACACTGCAGTAACTGGTCGGAGAGTTCACGATATCCTTCCGAAAGTCAAGCTAAAACCATGCTGCAATCATCCGATGGAAGTGCAATTCCTTTAGTGCACACGGTCCGTTCCACTGAGAGATCAGTGGTCCGTTCCCTTCATATCTACACAGATTCAAGATAATAAACTCACCATTATGTGTTAACAGTCAGCCTGGAACTCCTGAACATTTCTTATTCAATTGCCCGTTAACTAGCTCTTTCCACTGCACATATCATTCCAATCTTCCTTTATCCAAAAATATAGTTCATATTCTATATCATCCAACTACTCGGAAGAATCTCCACAAAATAATATTTTTTACTCAGCACTCAAAAAGAAGACTTCAAATTTCACGCCTAGAAACTTTAATAGAAATATTTTTGCCTGTTTCTGTACATATCAAAATTTTTTTAAAGCATTTTATGAGTTTTTCTGTGTAAAATATTGTCCACTTTATGCACGTTTCCCAGCGGGCGCATGGTCATTCGTTGGTTTTTCTTTCCTCTCATTCACCACATACGGTTAAACCCTCATCAGGGTAGGTACAGTGGTGACGGTGACTGGTGGGGTTTAAATAAATAAATAGACAAATAACCTCTCAAAAACTTCCAATTCTAAGAAGAATTCTCGGACATAATTTCAGGCTACTGTGTTCTCCCAAAAAAGTCCATTTTCTCCCAATTTGAAGAAAAGTGCCCTCTTATCATTTGACTCCTTACAAAACTAATCTTTTTCTTGTAAAAAAAAATGTTGTAATGAGAAATCTAGTTATTTATGCTATTTTTACTTAAAATAGATATTTCTTGCAAAGTTAGAACAGTTCTGTAAAGCTATACAATCATGTTTTACAATTCCACAGAAGAGAAAGTGTAAATGAATTGCTTCAAATAGTTTTAAGTTTTAACTGTTCTACAGTCTTTGAAAATAACTAAACTCCATGAAGGGTACTTCAATTTTATTTTTTATCAAGTGTATTAACTATGAGCTGTCCGAATATCCAGGGTGTTATACTCACTTGCTCCCTATTTTTTAAATATCAACTCCATTTGTTTTAAAGTATTTTATGCATGTTTTATTGTTGACCATTTCACATTTGTTTTTCGGTGGGAAACATTAAAAATTCAACCCCAGAGATCCTAAATTTCTAATAATTCAAGCCGTTTGTGAAGCAAAAGCCTAAAACTGGATTGAAAAAAAAATAAAAAATCAATAACTACGATCAAAAGAAATTTTTATTTTGATTGATCTTAATTTGCAGCAGAGTGAAAAAACATTAGAAACTAGGTGACCCGTGCGGAATTCCGCAAAAAAAAAAAAAAAAAAAAAAACTCTAAACTTAAAATTTAATACGACAATTTTTATTGGCTTCATTTGCACAACATCGCCATCTACTGCCGTCGTTCTGACAACTTTTCAAAGAGATCAAAGACACGTTCACTTTTACAACTACTACAAAAGTGATACCCTGTATTAAAATCAAATACCCAAGGCTACTACTAAACTAAATACTAACGTTATCGCAAAACTACCATAGTACTTTGAAACAATAAAAGTTACAATTAAGGTTTACCGAGCTAAGCCTTGGCTTGAAATGTCGCATTTAAAATTGATTTGAACAACAATGGTATAACGATTTTAACAGTTGAGCAAAAAATTTAACTTTTTCAAACTTCAATCGCTTATAAGTCCGCTTAAACGTGGATTTTTCGAGATTCTCGTTACGCGGCGCTAGCGGAGAAACGTTCCAAAGAACGCATTTTTTTAAATCTTTCGAATGAAATCATAATGGAGACGATACGACAATTATTTCGCTAGATAGAGTCAATTTTGTGCCCAAAAATTGAAGTTCGAATAAAAAAACGAACCGACACTTTTTAGAGGGTGGGTCTAATTTTCGTCAATAGCCGCGGGATAAGCTTCAAAATCATAAATTTTCTTGCAATCGATAAAGAAATGAGCGAGTTTCGACTGGGTATAGGATTCGGCTTAGAGAAATAATATATGGAGATTTTTCTTTGCCTTTTTTTTTTTGAAATTTTTGTTGTACCGATTGGATTCAAATTGTAGAATCTCCATATATTATTTCTCTAAGCCGAATCCTATACCCGGTCGAAACTCGCTCATTTCTTTATCGAATTGCAAGAAAATTTATGATTTTGAAGCTTATCCCGCGGGCTATTGACGAAAATTAGACCCACCCTCTAAAAAGTGTCGGTTCGTTTTTTATTCGAACTTCAATTTTTGGGCACAAAATTGACACTATCTAGCGAAATAATTGTCGTATCGTCTCCATTTTGATTTCATTCGAAAGATTAAAGAAAATGCGTTCTTTAGAACGTTTCTCCGCTAGCGCGCGCGTAACGAGAATCTCGAAAATCTACGTTTAAGCGACTTATAAGCGATTGAAGTTTGAAAAAGTTAAATTTTTTGCTCAACTGTTAAAATCGTTACATTGTTGCTCAAATCAATTTTAAATGCGACATTTCAAGCCAAGGTTTAGCTCGGTAAACCTTAATTGTAACTTTTATTGTTTCAAAATACTGTGGTAGTTTTGCAATAACGTTAGTATTTAGTTTAGTAGTAGCCTTGGGTATTTGATTTTAATATAGGGTATCACTTTTGTAGTAGTTGTAAAAGTGAACGTGTCTTTGATCTCTTTGAAAAGTTGTTAGAACGACGGCAGTAGATGGCGATGTTGTGCAAATGAAGCCAATAAAAATTGTCGTATTAAATTTTAAGTTTAGAGGTTTTTTTTTTGCGGAATTCCGCACGGGTCACCTAGTTTTATGTATATTTTTCAAAATCCCCTCCCCCCGGGGGGGGGGGTAAGCCCCCGGATGTCTTAAAAGTATGAATATTCTGCATTCCATTTACTAGGGTCTGTGCATCGTTTTCCTGATATTTTGAAGCCCCAAAACTGGTCAAAAAAAAAAAAAAAGAGTGTAGTCACTAGGCAGTTGCTTTGAAAAAAAAAAAGACATGCATCGTTGGATGATAGGGAGTAAAAAAGGGAGGCCTTCTTCGTTTTTTAGGGGGCTTTATTCCTGAAATAGCTTAGGTCCCGTTCAGTTTAAATCCGGCCCTGACTGGAATGCAATATCAATGAATTCATTTGTAAAATAAAATTAAACCGAACGACACTTCGTTTGACTTTATACGCGTTTATTATAGTTTCACTTGTGGGTTTGTCAGTCAGTACATGCCCGTCATTTAGGGGGTTCAGGGGGGTTCAATTGCCTCTCCCTGGCTTTGAAAAATCAATGTATTTACATATAAGTGGGCATGGTTTTTGCTGTTTTCCGATGAAATTGCATTGTGTTTTCACTCTTTGCCCCCCCCCCCCTGGAAAAACTTGAAATGATGTATCTGAGTCAGTATGTAACTCTGAATAAAAGATAAAATTCACGTTCTTTATAAATAATTAGTAATATATTTAATACTATTATTAATACTAAAGGCTGTGTTACATGTTGATGTATTATAAGTTTCAGTTGTTTGTATGTAACTCTGAATCCTTACTCTGAATAAAAGATAAAATTCACGTTCTTTGCAAATATAAAAGTGATATATTTGGTACAATTATTAACACAAAAGGCTAAAATATATTACATAAACTTTTCTTTCTATAATACATATTGATGCATTATAAGTGCATCCAAAAGCGTATTTTTTAGTTTTTTTTAAACTAATTGAAAGATTATATTGGGTTGAGCATCAAGTAAATCCTAAAAAATTTAAAATACGTGCAACAATTTTTTTTTTAATTTGAAAAAATTACTAATATCCACTTCAATTTTTTTAGAAAATAAGTAAGCTTTGGAATGAGGCAGAAAACGCCATTTTGAATTCCACGGATCTGCCATCGCCTCACGTGAATTCTACCACAGCCTGCCTACTCAGACAAATCTTGCACGTGATGCGTTAATGGAATAAAACACACAAACACTCACGTGTTTCTGAGAATAACCTAAAAAAAGGTCTGTGAAACGAAATAGCCTCCACACAAAGATTTCATCTATGCTCCGGAAACTGCTCGTTAAAAAAATATACTACGCGATAGTCCGATGTTGCAAGATTCATTGAAAAAAAAAAGGCAATCATCTCGATTTGTGCTAAAACCAAGCATCTCTATCCATGCTTAGATCTGAGGCTTATCGCAAGCAGACGACTAATAAGAGTTTATTTTTGTCTTCAACCTGATTGGTTGCCATGGATTAGTTAATCTGCCCACTTCTCGAGTGAGCGAGCCTTCGAATAAAAGTTGAATTGACATTTGGAAACAGTTGCTTTTGATCGTTGCTACTAAAACATTGAACATCGTATCATCTCTTCGCAAGAAACCAAAGATACCTGTGGAATATGCTTCTCAAACTATTGGTAGTTATTTCAATATGCGTTACATACGCAGCAGCGGGGGTCGTCAATTCTGTTGACTGTAAGTATAATTCTCATTAAAAGATCACTTCCATAAAATCGGAGTAAGAGTTAAGAAATTGTAACTTCTTCTAACAAAATTTACAAAGCGTTTTAAACGCAACTTTCATTTCTTTAACTTTAACTAGTTATTAAAGAAATTATGAATGATCTCAAAGTTATAAGTTAGTGTTTGTTGGATTTTCAAAATGGAAGTAAATGTTTGCAAAGACTTATTGCAAACCGTGCGCATTAGGGTGGTTCACAAGCCTATGGTAAAAAAAAAGTTTTGTCCTAGAGGTCACGGCGGTGGCTCATTTTTTTACCTTTATCCACCCTATTATACTGCCAAAATTTCAACCTCTTACTTAAATAAAAAGACGGTGCTCAAAGCTCACATAGTTCTCCAGTTTTTGTCAATTTCAAGCGTTTTTCGGTTGAGCGGCAAAAAAAAAAATCCGGGTGTTTTCCTATCATTCTTGCTGATTCTTATGTTCAATGATGCCCTGAATCCTGATATGGCCACCCTTTTCCCACATTGCCTCCCACTTTTCGAAAATAGCGCCCCCCTCCTCTCCCATTTTCATTAGATTTCGACAATTTCATAGATATTATTTGAAGGAGAAGGAAGCATTATATTTACCATTAACATTCTTCTATAGGGCTAGAGAGGTGAAAAGTTCAAAATCATAAACACTTTTTGCAAGTAGGGAGACTCATGGGGGTATTTTCCCCTTCCCTCCGTAAAATCTTTAACATATCATCAACAACTCATTTTTTCCAGCTTCAAAATTTTGCTTATTTTTTTTGTGCAACACAATAATATCGGACTGCCTTCTATGACTCCCATGTCCAAAAAATTTTTCAAGCTGTAATTTTTTTTTTTCAAAACCTTGGAAAAATCGCATGTTACATAGGAGTTGCATCGCAGATTTCCTTCCATAAAGAACCTTTCAGTATTATTTATATTCATTCCAGTTGTGTTCGAGCGATTACCGTGAAGGGGGAAATGGAGATCATATTTGAATTCAGTGGAGCATTTTAAATAAGAAACAGCAAGAAAAGTTTCAGATACATTTGTTCATTTTGTGTCGAGAAGTGTTGTTATACTGAAATTTGCTAGAAGTTTTTAATTAAAGCCAAAATATTTAAACTTCTTTCTATGCAATTCAACTTTCTATGTATATTTATATATAGATTTTTTTGGGGGGGAGAGAGACTTTTAGTATTGAATATTTTATTGTCTTAGCAAGGATAAGTACTCAATTTTCTTCAACAGCAGGTAAAAAAAACTGCTTATTGCCTTCATTATTGAAAAAAATTCTGTTAAATTTTTGAATTATTTGAACATTTTCCTCAGCAATGTTATTCACCATTATTTATTTATTTTAATTTTTTCTTTTAATTCTGTGATTGATATTATATTTGCATTCGTTGGGACGTAGGACGAAGAATGTTAGAAAATAATCCCTAATATTCACGTTTGAAAAAAATCCAATTGTTCTGTACTACACTTGCTATATTTCACATCTTTATTTTTATAATAACTTGCTTTTCTTTAAACTAGAATTTGATACAAAAAACTACGTCAAACTAATTAATTCACCAGAAAGGTGTCACAAGTACTTTAATAAAACTGTCCTAGTTGTTATTTCAATTTCCAGGTCGTTCATATCTTATAAGGTTTTTTCCAAGTTTAGATATTTCCAGAAGTTTAATAGCAAATGGAGCATCTATTAAAGTTCAATCTATTTGTTTTACTGTACAAAAAGGTGCTAAAACTGTAGGAAGTGTTGTACTTAGGTTTTTCTCTCATGATTAGATTATATGAAAAAATCTCTTTCTTATATAGGAACATACATATTTTGAGGCATATAAGAGACTGAATTTTCTCATATAGGCTCCCTAATTGACTAGTAATAACTCAATTATCTCTTTATAATCAGCCAGAGTGATCATAGATTTATCTATAAAGTTATAAAAAGCTTACAGTGTTGAAGTTTCAAACTTGTTAAAGTATTTTTTAAGTTCTATGTGCAGCATTCTTTTTTTTTGTTTGTTTAATTCTTTGCCAAACATTTTTTCGCTTTAAAGTTATTAAAAAGAATAGAACTTGTGAAGAATATGATGGCCAAAGTAAGCGTGAAGTAAATATTTTTGCCTAAATTTCAGATTAGTTCTATGCCAGACTAGTTACAATAGTTTATTTTTTGTAATTAGTTTTTATAATTTAATTCATTCTTCTTGTGATACTGTTAGCACTATTAATTTAAAACTTTAAATCTTACAATTTTCTTCTCTGCATCTCACTACTTTAAAAACATAATAAACATTTTGCACAGCTCTTTCACAACTCTATTTTAGAAAGCGTAAGTTTTGAAAATCATAGCGCAACATATAGATGAGTAGTACTGCAATCTACATTGTATGCTGCGATCTACTAAATAATCGATTGTATCATAGTTATTGCTATATGTATTCAAACGATTAAGAAACTTTCCAATTGTTTGAACTAATATTTATGAGTTGGAAAATGAGAACAATTGAAAAAAAATATCTTCCAAGAAAATGGTCTCTTTAGTTAGAAAAACTCAAAAATTGTGAAAATTACGAAAAATCGTAAAAATTAAGGGTGTTTGAGCACCATCTTCCATTAAGAGTAGGGAGTTGAAATTTTAGGGGAGTGATCTGATACATAAATGTAAAAAAAGTAGGGTGCGCCTTGGTCCGTAGCAAAAAAAAATTTTTTTTGAACCACCCTAGTGCGCATATTCAAGTTTTTCCCCTTTCAAGCTTATAAAACTAGGTTTGAAACAAAATTAATCAGTTTCCTTATTTTTTTATACACATTAAGTGCTTACAGAAAAGGTCGGTGAAATACCGTAACGTAGAACACTTGGCGAACTTTCAAATTTTCCGCCAAACTAATCAATGGAACAAATGTCGAAAACATTCTCCTAATGGTTGTATGAAATTTGGTGGACTTCTACATTATTTACCAATACAATATTTGGTGATTTTTCACTTGTGCCCGGTTTACGGATAAGTACCTTAAATGTAAAGTATGAAAAGCAAAAACGGCAAGAACAAATTTTTGATAAAATCCTACTTTAGGGTCCGGGTTTGGCGATTTTTTTTCAGACTGTAGCTTAAGGTTGCAATCATTTAGCTTAAAATCGCCAAACAATCCAATCATCCAATGATAATACTTTGGTTGCCAGATTTAATAATTTATCGCCGGACCTTAAACTAGGATTCATCCAAATTTTTTTCGCCAATTCGGCATTTCCCACGTTATGCCTCTAAAAGTTCAATTCACGCCCGGCGCTAGCAGTTCTGTCGCCTCAAGCGAAGTTTACAAAAGCAACACCTCCAACTTGATAATAATAAATTTTTTTAAATCGAACCTCACATCATATTGCAATTAGAACCTAGGGAATAAAAAAACCTAAGGTTTTGATATAAATTTGAGTTGAGAATCTATAAACGGGTTAAATAAGTTAATTTCAAACAGCGTTTTTTATATCAAAACACAAGTTCACCATTTAAAATTTAAATAATATTTTTTAACACAAAAGGGATATCCTATCAGAGCCGAAAATTCGATTTTTCTGGACCAAGATTTGAAACTGTCGTTCTTGTCCATCTCAAGTTTCTATATCAAGTACTAATTTGCATAAATAAAGAAGTAGCGTGACTATATGAGTCGGGAAAAAGTTGAACACTAAGAGATTATGTGCAATTTATTGCTAATAAGAAAACTAAAGCAAAGATAGTCTAGAGAGTCTTCACCTGGAGAAATTTTCAAAATTGACGTGATAAATCACAATTTCTGCATTTTTGGTAATGCCAGGATGGAATTTTCGATCCTTTTCTTTAATTTGTAGCATTGAACTCACGGTCATCTAATCGTTGGTTACTTTAAGGGGTCATGAATTCTTTCAGATTATTTCACAAAATTTAAGTCTGAGGAACGCGATTTTATCTTTCGTATCGATAAGGGATTTGGGAAGGTTTGGAGACTTTCAGTTAAAAAGCTATTTCCAATGACGTAGAATTTTAAGGGGTGTGGGAAATTTTTCATCCCTTTAATAGGTAATTTATGTGGAATTTTAGCTTTAAAAAATCTTGAGGGAAAAAAAACCTAATTCGAAATTTAAAAGAATATCGCTCCTCGAGCTCGAAGCAATTTTGTACCAAATTTCAAATCTTTAGATCCTACAGAGATGTTCTGGACGCAGGTGCGCCAAATATATCCTTTCGCAATTTCTTAGACCGTTACCTTCTTTTAATACAGTCGAAGCTCGTTATAACAACCACACATTAAAAAAACAATTTCATTATAGTGCCCTGTGGGCAGTGAAGTAGCTTTAGCAGGAGTGGCTCAACGCACGGTCGCAGCAACCAAGAAGGCGGAATTTTGACAGATAAAAATTAAAAAAAAGAAAAGCCGAGGAGAATTTTTTTTTGATTATATTAATACAAAAATATTAAAGGAATAAAATTCGTAAGAATAAGTGCTACAGGGGAAAATGAAACATCTAATGACAAGCAAGATTGGGCATCATTAAAAACACTTAAAAATGGAAAAAATGGTATCAAAGTTTTTTTGCCTTTAAGTGCGCCGAATAATCAAAATTTTCTTCTAAAGGAATTGCTTTGGGAGATCACAGTGATCTCCTGTGACCTCCAATAAAAGCGATCATGTAGGGAAGGGGCGCCATTTCTTAAGTTCGCTAATGGCACTGGACCCCTTAGGTTCACTATTAAAACTACAAGTTGCACAATGCACCTTTAAGGGGGAAACGTTGTAGCACCAGCAGCATCCCTGAGGGTACCACTTGACTCCCTGTGGCACTCTTCAATGTGCCATTTGGCTCCATGTGGCACCCTATGGGTGTCTTATAGCACCCCATGGGTAAACCCATGGCACCTTCTAGGGTGCCATAGGGAGTCAAGTGGCACCCCTCAGGGATGCCGCTGGTGCTACAACGTTTCCCCCTTAAAGGTGCATCGTGCAACCTGTAGTTTTGACAGTGTTCGCTACTGCCTGTGGGAAAAGCGTTAACTTTATCCCTTTATGTTCTATGTTAATTTGCTTTCGGTATAACGACCTTTCTTAATCGTCTAATCCAATATAGCGACCAAATTCAGCGGACACTATTCCGGGCATTTTTTTCAAATATGTTTCTAAATTTTCAACTTGCGTGAAATAACCTTCATTATTGTTTACGGACGAAGTGTATGGAGTCTTTAATATACGGGCAATCCTATAAATATTTTCAATGTTTTTTATTTTTTTTACAAGATAAAAAAAATACTGGACTATATTATGCTTTGCAAGACGGCAAACAAATAATTCTGATTTTTTTTCTTCAGAAAATAAATGATTTATGAGCATGCAATATTTTTTCCCGATATTTTCTAATTAAAACTTTTAAAAATATTTCACTGTAGTATTTTGCACTAATATATTTTTTAGTTCCAATGGAAAAAACATAATGATAGTTTAAGTACTTAGTTGAAATCTTTAAAAAAGCGCCAATGAAAATAGAAGTACTGAACATTCGTGATGCTTAGGTGTTTTTTTAAAAAATGCTCAATCTTATAACGACCACTCGTTATAAAGACCTTTTTCTGTGGGACTGAGATGGTCGTTATATCGAGCGTCGACTGTGTATAGATACTTAAAGATGAGGCGACCTGTACGTTTTTCCCGGGGTGGGCGATTCTCTGTGTGCACTGTTAATGCTCATACTATTTTTGTATACGTTATTGCAAACAATTTAACATGTACTAGTTGCGTAGCCCGGCGTTGCACGGGCTGTAATGTAGTGAAGGCAGTTTGAGAAAACTACTCGCCACCAAGGCGGCTCGCCTTTAAAGAAATGAGGAAAGTTTAAACAGTTTACTCGCCGTCAAGGCGGCTCGCCTTTACAGTAGCGAGGAAAGTTTCAATTCACTACTCGCCGCCAAGGCGGCTCGCCTTTAAAGTACCAAGGAAAAGTTTAATAAACTACTCCCCGCTAAAGCGGCTCGCTAAAAAGCTTTCCTGCATCAAAGAATCAATCGAATTATTTGCACATGCTTTCTCAAAAATAAAGACGATGTCAAGTAGCGCATACTTAGCACTCTCCCTAAATTACAAATAAAATTCCTTTCCAAAAACAATTATTTCCAAACCGCTTTCTTCCGGTAAAATTAATTGCAAAATTCTAAACGAAAAAGTTCTTTTAATATTTGGATCGAAGCCAGAAAAAGTCCCTTCTAAAAACAGCAATTGCAATTTTATTTAAAAACACATTTTCAAAATGGTACCTGAGAAAAAATATGTCATTAATAATTAGAATAAAAACAATTGTTAGAACTTTGTTATAACACGTATTCAAAATGACAATGAAAAAAATAACACTCTTTCATTTTAAAAAGTTCAACTTAATTAACGTTTTAATTCAAAATCGCAACGGAAAGAAATAAATATCTTGGAATTTTAAATAGTTCAATAATTTAATTAACGTTTTAATTCAAAATGGCAACGGTAAGAAAAAATGTCTTGGAAGTTTAATCATTAATTAGGCTTAATCGCTTTAAATTTGACTACTTATGGATCGCAGCCAGAAAAAGTCCCTTCTAAAAACAGCAATTGCAATTTTATTTAAAAACACATTTTCAAAATGGTACCTGAGAAAAAATATGTCATTAATAATTAGAATAAAAACAATTGTTAGAACTTTGTTATAACACGTATTTAAAATGACAATGGAAAAAAATAACACTCTTTCATTTTAAAAAGTTCAATTTAATTAACGTTTTAATTTAGGGCCGAATTCAAGTGAAACACAATTGCAGTCGCTTCGAGGCGATCGCATATTGCAACCGCTACTGTAAGTCGAATTCAAGTGAATTCGTTTCACTTGAATCCAAATTTTGGAATTTGCGATTGCATTGGTGAGTTGCGATCGTCCGTGTTTCACTTGAATTCCTGCCTTAAAATCGCAACGGAAAGATATAAATATCTTGGAATTTTAAATAGTTCAATAATTTAATTAACGTTTTAATTCAAAATGGCAACGGTAAGAAAAAATGTCTTGGAAGTTTAATCATTTATTAGGCTTAATCGCTTTAAATTTGACTACTTATTAATTGATATCTTCGCTAATTAAAATCGTATAATTATATAGATTGAAACTAATGAAGCCTGAAAAATTACCTATCTATCGGTACCTGGTTCGACTTTCAGTTCATTGGCGTTCAGGAGAAAGAAGCGTGACATAGATAGTTAGAAAGATACTCAGTTTTTAATATAAGTAGATTGCCAATAAAAATATTTTTGGAAAAAAAAAATTGAACCGACTTCGGAACTTCACTCAACAAATGCTCTAAAAAGTAAAAAATAATTTTATTCTTTGAACACAATCGACACTACATTTAAACATAAGTTTTGAAGTCGGTGCAAAAACTATAGGTGAAATGATGTTTAACTACATTTTGCCAACATTTTTTAGAGAAACCATTGAAAATTAAGAGCTGAATATTTGTACCATTACATAAATATGTGGTTGTCAATGTAGTGTATGCGAATGCGATTAAAGAACCTGGATTCATTGCAATTTATGTATATATAGTTAAATTATAGTTTCGTATGATTCTATATAGTGTTTTTGCACCGACTTCAAAACTTATGTTTAAATATAGTGTCGATGGTGTTCAAAGAATAAAATTATTTTTTACTTTTTAGAGCACTTGCCGAGTGAAGTTCCAAAGTCGGTTCAATTTTTTTTTCCAAAAATATTTTATACCTATAGTTTTTGCGCCGACTTCAAAACTTAATGTTTAAATGTAGTATCGATGGTGTTCAAAGAATAAAATTTTTTTTTACATTTTAGAGCATTTGCTGAGTGAAGTTCCGAAGTCGGTTCAATTTTTTTTTTCAAAAATATTTTTATTTTATTCTGTTTAGTGTAAATGTACGTATGAAATAAGGTAATGTTTCCATTGCAAAACTTCACCTAATTTTCTTAAGTAAATGCTTCATAAACTAAACTATGTAAGAGAAAAAAAAAGAAAGTATTAACGAGTCTAAAATTTTAAACGATTGACACTAAAAAATAATCCTTGTTATTCTCTGGTATTTATTTGTGTACCGAAAAATGGGGTGTATAGGAACAGCGGGGTCAATCGGAACAAAACTTCCCGACCGTACAAAGAAATTCTTCATAAATATACTATTGGGTATTTTTCGCCATGAATGTTTTTTTTAGAAAAGTAAGATCATAGAAAGTAGGAAAAAAATATTTTGTCAATCTGGCCACGTTACTGGCTTATAAGGAGGGCTGCACGTGGAATGCTAGAAAACATCACGTTTTCTTAGACTGCAAAACTTATGTGTAAGTACAAACCTTCTTATAATTTAAACCAAAGAGTGGTATGTTTCAATTGTGCATGTATCGGAACAACTGAATACTACATTAGAATTTATATATATTTTTAAATTGTGTCATAAAAATGAAGAATTCTGAAAAATGACATAGGAAAAAAATTTGCGGGGTGTATCGGAACACTTGGTTCTGTTGTTCCAATTCAAACTTATTTAATGGAAACTGTTTGAAAAATCAAGATTCTAACCCTAATTTTCTAATCAAGACAAGAACAAGGATTTATTACTGTTTATCTCTTCTCGTGAGCAACTAGATCTTAGAATGATAGAAAGTTGCAGATTTACAAAGATTTTTGCTCCAGGAGACTTCTTTTTACCTAAAATACATGGGGGAAAGTCATACAGACTTTATGTAGCAAAAGTCCAGCACACAGACAATGATGAATAAGTGGGAAAATATTACAGGACAATCCCCAAAACCCAGAGTTATTTTCAGAAACTAAAGAAAAGGCAGCGTTCATCCCAGAAGATGTTATGAAAAACTTAAGTCAAGCCACAACTGCTAGTTTTAAGGCCAAGTATATATTTGTGGACGATATGAGTGACTTCAATTTATGTTACAGCTTTGTATTTTAATTCAAAATCATTTCTTAAAATTAATTTTAAGTTTTCATAAGTTCAAAATTATTTTTAATTCTGACAAATTATAAACGCTTATTGGTACAGAAAATAAACTTTTATTTGACAGTAACTATCTGTTCTTATTCTCCCCCATCAATATTACTCATGTTTGTGAGACCTATTACAGGTTAAATTCAAAAAAATAAATATTTTAACATGTGTTCCGATTGACCCCTATCAGCGGGGTGATTCGGAACACCCCTAAATTCCTATATATATAAATAATAACTGTTCGAAATGTTTTGTCTTTGCTTGGAACATCAAAAGCAAAGCAAGACCGAAGTTTTTACCCAAAAAATCAAATTAAAAATAAATCTTTTAACTACTTTTTCTACAATTAAAGCTGAAAACTGTTCCGATTAACCCCATTTTACGGTACTAGTTTAATTAAAGGCTAAATATTAACGGCTTTTCAACTAATTTATATTTCAAAACAACACTAGATTCTCGCAGTTCATAAAATTTCACGACGTATTACATACGTGGCCAGCTAATGCGTTTCATGTTTACTTCAGTTAAGCCTTCATTCAAAATTTTCATGATCCCCAGCAAGCAAAATATCTTGCCTCAGGATTGCATAAAGGTTAACGCGTCGGCAAATATCACCTTGCCTAAATGCTGCCTGAATAATGTTATGTTACTCTCTAAGAGCTGTCAGCGACTTGCCCCAATGTTGACTTTCAAGTTGTATGCAGCCTTATGTCAGTCGAATGTCAGGGTGGGCTCTGCCTTTGAAGCATCAAATTGCTGCCATAGCAGTGTGAAATCAATCTGCATGCAAGAAGTGGTTGCTATTGTAATCCTGCATACACATTATCTTGACATTACAATGGCAGGATACACTGATATGACAGTGTAAAATTAGTCTGTATGCAGCTTTTGTCACCCTGCACACGTATTGTTATGCAGTGCAAAATCAGTACGTTTGCAGGGTTTTTTTTTTTTATTATTATTATTATTGTTTCTTTGTTATTTTCGCTTCAAATTCAGGAAGTAAATTCCATTCTTTAACTATTCCTTTTATTCTTCAAGATGAATTATTTTTTTTAGCTTAAGAACGTTTCTAAAGCTGACATGGAGAGTCATATAAAGTAATTTTTTCGTACAATTTGCAATTTAATTGTGTATAATGAGAATTACTTCATTGATTTTGGATTAACTAAACATCTTAAAATTCATAGACTTCTTATATATTGGCAAGCAACATATTTTTTTTTTTTTTTTTTTTTTGCTTAACAGAAATAAGTTACACAGTTAAAAATGTGATGTAATATTTTATTTATTTTAAAATTGGTTTCTTGAGTTATAGATTGCCTAGTTAGTATTATGGAGAAATATTAAACTGCTAATACCCACACAGAATCGGAAATTCATAAAGATTTTTTGAAATAGAAGTAGATTTATTGTAGTATGCTGTTTGATTTCTTTTCAGTTTTTTTTCCTTCAATCCTGCATGCAATAGTATTCGTATTTCTACGACTATGAAACCAGTATGTAGGTAAGGTGTTTGTCCATTATGTTCCTTTATTCACTATAAACCCCACATTTCTATAGCCGAAATTATCAACCCAAAAACTGAACTCTGAGTTGATCCTTTCAATTGTCTAGTATGACAAGTTTTCAGTTATGCAATTTTTATTCAGCTATTTCAGATCAGCTTTCAACGTTGCAGGCATATAAACTAAAACCACATCAAATGATTAAAAACTCACTTAATCATAAATTGAATGTGTACCAAAGGTGAAAAGAGTTGAAACAAAATTATAATTCCAGACTTTTTATTGTAACGACATATATTTACACAGTTTATTTACAAAATTTTATTAGATTATACAATTTATTTACAACAACATTTTACAAAAAAAAACATCGCCCTATTACACCACTTGCAAGGTGTAATTTCCTGCACCATCATCATTTTGTTCATTACCCTCAGTGGAGAGCACACTCTTGTTGGCTCTTACCTCCCTGAAAGTAGATAATAAAACATTCTGAGTTCAAAAATTTGCAATCATACACATATCAAAACCACACACACAGATTCTTAGAAAATGTAACTATTTGAAGGAAAAAAAATAAGGAACTGAATTTTGTACAAGATTGACAATATATATGTAATATGTACCTGTGAAGCACAACTTAAAATTTAAACTAAAAGAAAAAGTTTAAATATTAGAATGTTTTGCTTATCTTGTTTTACTATGAGATAAAATTGATGAAAAAAATTAAATTGATTTAACAAGTAAACAAAAGGTTGCTCTGATTATTTAAAACCAGCTCAGCCACCTACACCACTTGCAAAAACTTCAATTTTCATAGCAGTACAAGAATATTATACAACAATAAATAACATGGTTCTGAGAGCAAAAATTAAGGCCTTGCCTTGTAATGTATATAACATGCCTAGGGTGTAAAAAAATCAATGATTTTTTTTAAAAAATAAAAAAAAAATCGGATTTTTTTGATTTAAATCATTTTTTTTTTATTTAAATCAGATTTTTTTGATTTTTTTAAAAAAAAATTAGAAACTTCAGTTATTAATTAATTTTTATTTATGAACAACTTACCTTTAAGTTTTTAAAAATACAAAAACACCTTTGAAGTAAAGCTTCACCAGTAAGAAACCCAGAAAAAAGTGTTAGGAGCCAATCTGAAAATAATCCTGTTTACTAGTGCGGATAAAAATCAAATGGGGCTCATTTGGGCTCAACCCAATCCTCACTTCATTCAGCTCCCCCCCCCCTCTTTATTTTGCTTTTGTTTTATAAAGCTGGAATAGATTCCATTTCATTCACTGATAAAGACTGCCCCCCACCCTCCCCTCAAGTTGCTTATGCAAGGCAAAGAAAATTCATCTTCTGTTTGGTTGCTTTTGTTTTTCTTTCACTGAAAGTATATCACACACATCATATCATACCCTCCCCCCCCCCCAATTCAATTTGCAACACCTGTCCCTGCAGCTGCATGTATTTTCTTTATTTCACATATTAGACAACAAATAGCACTATTTGTGCATACATATTATTTGGACTACAACCTTCCAGCATCTGTGGAGGGGGGATGAGTAGGATTACTTTTCCATTTATTAGATGGAAATCAAAGCTCTAAAAGAAAATGGTAAAAATAATGAAATTGGGATTGTCCAAGAGAATTTTTTAAGGATTAAAATAAAAAGTGATTTAAATCGATGATTTTTTAAAAAAAATCAATTGATTTAAATCATTGATACCCTGATTTATATATTACTAAAACTGTCACAGTACTATAAGTAGGGATGCACCGATTAATCGGCAGTACCGATTAATCGGCCATAATCGGCCTCTTTGCCGATTATTAATAATCGGCAAAATCTTGCCGATTAATCGGCTGATTTTTTCAATTTTATATTATCTTTTAAAGTATACCTTCAGCAAGAAACTATGATAAATTGTTTTATTATCAGTAAATAAATGTAATTTTCTGAAATCCTTACTGTAACATACAGTATGAAAGTGTGTACAGAGTAAAAATAAAACAAATAGTTCATAGAAAACGTAAAACTGTTTGGAATATTAAAAGATAACCCTCTGAAAATTCCTGAAATTTTAAATTGGAATTCAAAAACATGAATATTGCATTTCATTTATAATCAGTCAAATTTTGCTGATTAACCGGCGGAAAAGATGTTTTGAATAAAATTAATTTAACGATGTTTGAACACAATATTATTACGATGGATAAATTTATAAACAAGAATTAAATAATTTTCTACAAACACAAGAATTACAAGTTTTACGAAAGTGCAGTGAGTTTAAACAAAACAAATAATTCAAAGCATGAAATACAAAATAATAATAATAATAATAATAATAATAATAATAATAATAATAATAATAAGTTGCCTCTCAGGCTGATATAAATGATTTAATAATTTAATACTCCTATTCTGAATAAATCAGTTGCAACATTTGTGCATACAATGTTGCAACATTTTTCATGTCTCGATATATTTCTCTTTAGCTTGTTGCTTTTAAATAACCTCTAATTTTCAAAGAACAAAAGTCTTGAATTAAATGGCTACTTATAGTTAAAAAATAAATTTAAATTAAGAACACCCCTAAATTAAAGTGCTCATCACAGCTCCCCCCTCGTTTGTTTTAATAACTATTATGTCTAGTTTGTTAATGCAATTTTATTTACAAAAATATTTTTAAAATTTCAAAGGAAGTTGATAAATTTTGAAAGTATTTAACATGGAAAAATGGAGAAAAACAAGTCTTTTGTCAAAAACAAATAAGTAACCATTTCTAAAAATCTGAATTGTATTAGAAAGGGAAAAAACAGTGAGGGTAAAATTGGTAATATCAAAAATAATAAACTCGAACATTAATCGGCCCTGCCGATTAATCGGCCGATTCTCATTCGCCGATTAATCGGTAATCGGTAATCGGCCAATTTGCTTATCGGTGCATCCCTAACTATAAGTAGACGCGCAATGTTTTTCAAAATTTTTGCAAAGGCTTGGATTTTACAGATGTGCTGTTGAAACCTAAAGTTTCATGAATCTAACTAAATCCAAATAAATAAATACAAAATTTAAACAAATTTTTTAACTCTAATTTTGTTTCAGATGTGTTCCAAAGAATCTTCAGAGATGCGGATGACGACACATTGAAAATCCATGTTTCAGAATGGCTTGTCCAAGCCAAATTTAGAAAGGAACGAAATTTAGAAGGTTACTTTTCCATTTATTAGATGGAAATCAAAGCTCTAAAAGAAAATGGTAAAAATAATGAAATTGGGATTGTCCAAGAGAATTTTTTAAGGATTAAAATAAAAAGTGATTTAAATCAATGATTTTTTTTTAAAAATCAATTGATTTAAATCACTGATTTAAATCAATTGATTTAAATCATTGACACCCTGAACATGCCTGTAACCAAAACAACCCAAAATTGATAGAAAATTTTATAGAACATAGTGCTTTGCAATACATAAAAATTATACACACCACCATGTTTGTTAATTCAGATATGTCTATAATATTTAGGCAACCTTAGAATACCAATTTAAACAACATTTTTTAAAAATAAATCTTAATTACTCAGTTTTAAAAGGTTATGAGCACTGCGCAGTAACTTGCTTACCTTCGTTCCTTTCTAAATTTGGCTTGGACAAGCCATTCTGAAACATGGATTTTCAATGTGTCGTCATCCGCATCTCTGAAGATTCTTTGGAACACATCTGAAACAAAATTAGAGTTAAAAAATTTGTTTAAATTTTGTATTTATTTATTTGGATTTAGTTAGATTCATGAAACTTTAGGTTTCAACAGCACATCTGTAAAATCCAAGCCTTTGCAAAAATTTTGAAAAACATTGCGCGTCTACTTATAGTACTGTGACAGTTTTAGTAATATATAAATCAGGGTATCAATGATTTAAATCAATTGATTTTTTTTAAAAAATCATCGATTTAAATCACTTTTTATTTTAATCCTTAAAAAATTCTCTTGGACAATCCCAATTTCATTATTTTTACCATTTTCTTTTAGAGCTTTGATTTCCATCTAATAAATGGAAAAGTAATCCTACTCATCCCCCCTCCACAGATGCTGGAAGGTTGCAGTCCGAATAATATGTATGCACAAATAGTGCTATTTGTTGTCTAATATGTGAAATGAAGAAAATACATGCAGGTGCAGGGCAGGTGTTGCAAAGAGTGAATTGAGGGGGGAGGGACATGATAGAATGTGTGTGATATACTTTCAGTGAAAAGAAAAAACAAAAACAACCAAAAAGAAGATGAATTTTCTATGCCTTGCATTAGCAAGTGGGGGGGGGGGGGCAGTCTTTATTAGTGGCTGAAATGGAACATATTCCAGCTTTACAAAACAAAAGCAAAATAAAGAGGGGAGGAGGCTGAATGAAGTGAGGATTGGGTTGAGCTTCCTGCCCCATTTGATTTTTATCCTAGCTAGTAGACAGGATTATTTACAGATTGGCTCCTAACACTTTTTTCTGATTTTCTTACTGGTTGAAGTTCTACTTCAAAGGTGTTTTTGTATTTTTAAAAACTTAAAGGTAAGTTGTTCATAAATAAAAATTAATTAATAACTGAAGTTTCTAATTTTTTTTTTTTTAAATCAAAAAAATCTGATTTAAATAAAAAAAATCCGATTTTTTTTGTTTTTTTAAAAAAATCATTGGTTTTTTTACACCCTGATATAAATCAATGAACAAAAACAATCCTGTTTAAAGACGGCGGTGTTATGGACGCTATTCCGCGAAATTAATATAATTTCCCAATTGATTTAACTGTTTAACTGATCCATACCTCTTCAACTTCACTGTAATACTTTTAGGAAACATTTGAAAATTGATAAAAATTTTATCTAACGAAAATAGCAGTATTAATTTGTTTCGGAAAGCTTTTGGAGAGTTTTAAAGGTATATAAGTATCTCGCACATATTTTTCCAGTGAACTGACTGCCCAATATCTAGAATGTTTTAGTGACCCAGCTTTCTCACAAAAAATATACATTCAAGACTTTTTAATGAAAATAATAGAAAATTTTATTATGAATAGCAGAAACTTGAGAAAGAAAAGGGACAAATAAGTTGGCCGCCATGTAAATAGCACTGTGAAAGCCACAAAAGCACAGGGGGATAATCAACTTTTCTTACTTGCTGATTACTTTAACAGAAGAAAACTATTTAACTAGAAAAACATGAATTAAGATATAGTACTACTTACGCTTTATCGTTTTGTATAGAAGTGTGTCACAGAAGCATCTTTTCGTTGATTTGCCTTTAAAGGAGAATTGCATCGCCAAGGTGTCGTTAAGCAATTTCCTAAGAATATTTTGCACAGCATTCTTCACACGGCGTCCCCCAGTCATACATATCATTTTTATCTAAATATATATAAAAAAAAGAAGTAAAGTAGAGTACAAGTCAAAGAATTTTGTCCCAAATCAACAATAAAGTGAATTAAGTACCAAACCACCAAAACACAACTTGTGTTGTTCAGCTCTCCAAAAACAAGGGGGGGGGGGATCAGATAAAATACTGCATAATTTTATCCTGTCAGATAAGTTATTTAAGTTTATCTAGTCAGATAAAATTATGTGGTATTTTATCTAATCCCTCCCTTTCTTTACCCCCCCCCCACCCCCGTAAAGAAAGGAAAGCATTATATTACTTTTGTAATATTATTTACAATTATAATTTTTATAGATGCACTAAAATCCTAAAAACATGCACTACTGAAAAGTAGCCCAAGCTGAACAAAAAAAAATGTTTGACCATTTCAATTTTACTATTTGTCATTAATAGAAGATATTTTTAAACAGCCTGCAACAAGGTAAAACATGCTAATTGTATAAGGGAAAGCCTAGCGGTACCGTATGGTACCAGCAATCTCCATCACAAAAATACCTATCTTTAGAGTAAAAACTTGATATTTTGATTTTAGTTAACATATTTCGATTCTAGACAGGCCGGGGAACAAATTACAGCAACTTTTTTTTATCATCCTGCACAAGGAAATAAATATTTAAAGTGAATTTGAGCAAAAAGAATTCCGGCTTTGCCGGGTTAAGGCAGGGGTTTCCACATTTTTAGCCCATGAGTCATTTATTTAAAAATTAATTAGAAAATTATTAATCCCATAACTTAATGACATTAAATTATGAATTCCATAAATTAAAAAATTTCTCATCTAATCATCATTAGTTATTCTGGAAAAAAATGTCTCTAATTGGTTTACAAACATTCTCCTTTATCTTTTTCCCTCCCATTTGAAAACCTGCCTTGCTTTTTTCTTTTATTGTTCTCACTGTGCCTAACTTATAATGAAACAAAAAAAAAATCTCCAATAACTTTTTTAGTTGAACTTCTATATGTGGTTATAGTTACCCTATTCTACAATTTAAATAAAGAGACCATCAATTTTTAAGTATGAAATTTCTAACAAAATAAATCGGAAGTACAAAAAGGCATCATAGGTTTACAATAACATTGAATCAACATACAGCAAATGCAATGTGAAAGTGTGTTCAGTCTTGCTTAAAATTGAACTAAACATTATTTCAAGTAACATAAATAAACAAAACAGATTTAAAAAGAAGTTATGTTGTCAAACCCATTAATGTTATATACTTATAACCAGCAGAATATTTTTTTCAGTAGTCTGTGACACATACTACAAAACTCAAAATTAGTTTATGATTAGCACCAAGAAGTTCTTTGAAATAGAACGTGTTCAACCTAAAAACTAAATTAAAATGCAAGAGAACATGTTTGGAAGTAAAAACTAGGTTGTTCAATGATTTGCTATTTAAAACATAATAAAGGGGCAATAAAACTAAAAATCTTTCACTTTTTAATAAATCTGGTGACTTCATTTGTTAATTTTTGGGGTGAATATCAATGAGACGTTGCAGATAATGTCATAAACTTTACTTTCTGAACTGAAGTTACTCACAGCTGATTTTTCGAAAACATAGATCAGATATATCACAAAGGATTTATAATGCTAGTTATAAATGGTTGTTTTTATGATGATAGAATTTCTGTTTCAAAACAAAAAATGTTTAGATGCCTTTTAATTTAAACTAGTACAGATTTAATTGAATTGAATTTAACAGTTTGTTTGAGCTTTCATAACTATAATTGTGTCTTGAAAGATGTAATGAAAACCCAAATACTTTCACTTTCATCTTAGCAAACAATATAAAGCACATTGATCAAAATAAAAGATGTTTGGTCATACAAATATGAATATTTTATTCTAGTTTCTTATAATGCATAGTCATAGGAAGTCATGTGTTATTATCACATTATGTCAACTGCCAAGTTTTTTTTTCTTTTAACTAAAATCTCTGAAAAATAGGCTGCCTGCAGTTACTTTTCCAGAAAATGTAGTGCCAGAATTGCTCAAGAATCTGCCATATTCATTACAATATTGAATATTGAACTACTCACACATACAGCTTGAAAGGAGGCATCCCTCAAATTATTCTCAACTTTATCGAAGTCTTCCCCTGTTCCCAATGGGAAGATTTCCATCAGGCTCACCTTGACATGTTGAGCTTCAGGCCTATGGCCTGCCACCAGTAGTTGGTCCAATTTGGAATTGATAGTGGCCAGAAGTTGGCTTTGCGATTGCATCCACTGTTGCAAGTAATGTAATCTCCTGTTGACTACAGCTAAATCTAGAAAACAAATTATATTTTATAAAATATATGCAAAAATAAATATTTATTGAAAAGTGTAGATCAGAGGTTCCTTAAGTCCGGATTCCTGCCCCCCCCCACCCCCCTCATTATACATTTCTTCAATTCAGGATAAGTAGTCTTGCATAAATGGCGCAAGTTATAAATTAGTGAGGGATCTGGAGATTTTTGCTGGTCAGTTGTACCACATGAAATATTTCATTGCCTAAGAAACTTTTAAACAACTATTTAAGTATCCAAAGCTAAGATATACTTATGAATCAAGTAGTAAATTTCATCTTGGAAAGTTTTATAAATTTAAGGTAAGGCTTCAAACGCCCCCCCCCCCTCCCCATATCTGACAAAGCATAAGTATACATACCAGGGTGTCAATGATTTAAATCAATTGATTTAAATCACTTTTTATTTTAATCCTTAAAAAATTCTCTTGGACAATCCCAATTTCATTATTTTTACCATTTTCTTTTAGAGCTTTGATTTCCATCTAATAAATGGAAAAGTAATCCTACTCATCCCCCCTCCACAGATGCTGGAAGGTTGCAGTCCAAATAATATGTATGCACAAATAGTGCTATTTGGTGTCTAATATGTAAAATAAAGAAAATACATGCAGGTGCAGGGCAGGTGTTGCAAAGAGTGAATTGAGGGGGGGGGGACATGATAGAATGTGTGTGATATACTTTCAGTGAAAAGAAAAAACAAAAACAACCAAAAAGAAGATGAATTTTCTATGCCTTGCATTAGCAACTGGGGGGGGGGGGGGCAGTCTTTATTAGTAGCTGAAATGGAACATATTCCAGCTTTACAAAACAAAAGCAAAATAAAGAGGGGTGGGGCTGAATGAAGTGAGGATTGGTTTGAGCTTCCTGCCCCATTTGATTTTTATCCTAGCTAGTAGACAGGATTATTTTCAGATTGGCTCCTAACACTTTTTTCTGGGTTTCTTACTGGTGAATTTTTACTTCAAAGGTGTTTTTGTATTTTTAAAAACTTAAAGGTAAGTTGTTCATAAATAAAAATTAATTAATAACTGAAGTTTCTAATTTTTTTTTAAAAAATCAAAAAAATCCGATTTAAATCAAAAAAATCTGATTTAAATCAAAAAAATCCGATTTTTTTTTTATTTTTTTCAAAAAAATCATTGATTTTTTCAAAAAAGTCATTGATTTTTTTACACCCTGATACATACTAACATATTAAATGGAATTTGACGTGAATATTGACAAACAAAAAGGATTGTACTTGGTTGCATAACTTTTTTTACACGTATCTTGTCAATTTTGTATCACTGCCGTTTAAAACAAAACATATAACTTTTACTTGGATTAATCTCAGCTAACAGAATTAAGTATTTTTTCTTTGAATTCAGTTTGGTACACAAGCTTTTGGGCGTTTTCTGTTAATACACGAAAAGCTTCAACATAAATCAACAAACATGAAGTTATTAGACCAAGAAGTGTCAAAATCTTTTAAAATTAATATCTTTTGATCCTACAGAATAGAAATAAAATCTCATACAATATGACTTCAGCCATGTTGTAATCAGGGTTGGGTTTTTGACGTCAAAAACCAGTTTTTGACATGACACGTCGAAAACCTGTCAAAAACGTCGAAAACCTGTCGAAAACGTCAAAAACCTGTCGAAAACCTGTCTAAAACTCAAATACAGTGGTTATTGAGATTTTTTTATAAACGTATAAGCAGACATGTGACTCAAGTACGGTGAAAAATACTGAAATTGCATGGCTGTATGAACAAACCTGCATTGTTAGTACATTGCATTACATCTGCAAGCAACTTACGGGTTATTGTCTCTAAAATGGCCAACCACTTTAATTGGATGAATGGAATTAATTTGGTAAATGTTCAATTTAGACTGCACTGCCCCTTCATTTTTTCTGCATAAAGTATTTTTCTCCCTCAAAAAATACTGAATTCAGTTAAAATACTGAAAAATCACATGTCTGGTATAAGGTTTCTCATCCTGAAAAATATGAAATAAAATTTATGCATCTTATCAATCAAGTTTAATGAACATTAAACTAATAAATTTAATGAAAATTATTTCTCATTCTTTTAAACTAACTTGTTTTGCCGTGAAAAAAGTTAAATATTAAAACTTAAATCCAGCTTTTAAAGTAGTTTTGTTTAAAGGTTTACATAACTATCAATTAGTTATCTTATCAATCAAGTTCAATAAAAATTAAATTAATAAATTTAATGAAAATTAATTCTCATTCTTTTAAATTAACTTATTATGCAGTGAAAAAAGTTACAAACATTAAAACTTACATCCAGTTTTTAATGAAGTTTTGTTTAAATGTTTAAAAACTATCAATTAGTTATCTCATTAGTCAAGTTTAATAAAAATTAAATTAATAAATTTAATGAAAATTAATTCTCATTCTTTTAAATTAACTTGTTATGCCATGAAAAAAGTTAAAAGTATTAAAAGTTAAATCCAGTTTTTAAAGTACTTTTGTTTGAATGTTTTAAGAACTATTAATTAGCTATTTTATCAATCTAAAAATCTTTACATCATTACTTTAACCCTTTCGCTACCAACGGGACATATATGTCCCGCAGTTTCAAATGACACTATGGGCTAAATATGCTGTGTATTATTGTGAATGCATGTCCCGCTGGTATTCCTTGATATCACTGACAATTCAGTGTAATTTTCTTCCTTTTTCAGAATTTTAACAATATTTGCAATATAACTGATATGTATTTAAGTACTTATTTTATATTTTTCTCAGAAAAAAATGGCACTGAAAGGGTTAAAGTGATTTTTTTTATTTTGAGTAAAAGCAAAACTAAATTAATTAGCACTCAGTGTACAAATCTGCTAAATATTTTTGATCAAACTATTTTATTTATTTATTTATTAGTTAAAATTTATTATTTCAAATTAAAATTAAAAAATCACTTGTAAAAATTTATTAAGTATACCCAAGACACACAGCACTTAATTAATGTACCCACTTCATTTTTAAAATAAAAAAATCTGTTACAGTAATTCCTCGAAGCAATAAAGCCATATTCAAAAGCCATATGTTTGATTTTTTAAAATGCTAGTTACTATTATTTACTCCCGAGCCCTTCAATTATGATTAGGATTGCTTATACACTTTATTTTAATAACCTAAAACTCCAAAAGTTTATTTCAGTGTCTGAAATCAGAAATTGTCAAATTCATTTGAAAATGTATTTTGATTATCAATATCAAATTTAAACATGTTTTGGACAGAAATTTAGGTTTTTGACACTTATGTCAAAAACCATGTCAAAAAGGGGTTTTTGACATGACGGTAAAAACCACGGTTAAAACCGGATAAAACCTCCGACTGTCAAAAACTTGCCAACCCTGGTTGTAATGGCTCATTTAATAACAAGGTAGGAGTGCTAAAACATCCCCCCCCCTCCCAATATAATTGTTGGCAAAGACACATACTGTTTTATCACAACGAAAGAAGCAAAAGCAACAGTTGCAACAAGGTCTTTTTCACAATTGACTATACTTTATTTCTACACAAAAAATTTAACAATAATTATTTTAAACTAGTGGCTTTTGTGAGAACTTCCTACAACTCTAAGCTTTTGGTCGGTCCTTTGAAACTTCTGTGTTATCGAGACTCTAATTGAAGACGAATCGATTTGACAATATGCACAATTGTGCCTCATGTCATTTTGTAGGATTTTCTTCTCATGTGGCATTCTTAGTAGGTTAAAAACAAGGGATTTTTTTACGATTCCGAATTTTTTGATTAACAACTTTAGACCTATTGGAGAGCCCATGGTGTTTAAGTTAATTTATACGCCGAGAGATGCT